>QJPP01000444.1:0-203428 GCA_003996215.1 Jaltomata sinuosa
TGACAGTTCAAGCACCGAGATACCAAACTCCGCTATATCCCGCTTCATACCCACCATCCAACCAGTAAAGCTGCCTCAAGTCTCTATACATCTTTGCTGTGCCAGGGTGAATGGAGTACCTAGTACAATGTGCCTCGTGAAGTATCAACTGAATCAAATCACTAATCCTCGGAACACAAAGGCGACTATCAAACCTCAGAACCCCATCTGAATCTAGAGTAGCCCGACTAGTCTCACCCTGAACAACTCGATCACGAAGGTCACACAACTGCTGATCCTCAAACTGACGACTCTGAATCTGATCAATCAAAGTAGAACGAACCTCAACACTGGCGAGAACTCTGCTAGGATCCGACAAGTAAAGCCTAACCAGACGGTTAGCCAAGGACTGAATGTCCAAGGCCAACGGTCGCTCTGAAACTGAAAGAGAAGCTAGGCTACCCATACTCACTATCTTCCGACTCAAGGCATCCGCTACCACGTTTGCCTTGCCCGAATGATACAGAATAGTGAAGTCATAGTCCTTCAGCAACTCGACCCATCTCCTCTGCCTCGAGTTCAACTCCCGCTGACTCGTGATATACTGAAGACTACGGTGATCGGTGAAGATATCACAGTGAACTCCATATAAGTAATGCCTCCAGATTTTAAGCGCAAAAACTACCGCCGCCAACTCTAAGTCATGAGTGGGGTAATTGCGCTCGTGAACCTTCAGCTGCCTCGACGCATATGCTATTACTCGCCCCTGCTGCATCAACACACAACCAAGACCAACCCCAGAAGCATCACAATACACGGAGAAGCTCTGACCTTCAACCGGCAAAGTCAAAACTGGAGCTGAAGTCAATAAGGCCTTAAGCCTCTGGAAGCTATCCTCACACTGATCCGACCACTGAAATGGGACACCCTTTCCTAGGTCAGCATAGCAAGGTGCTGCTATGGGAAGAAAACCCCTTCAACGAACCGTCTGTAGTAACCCGCTAGCCCAATTAAAGCTGCCAAACCTCTAACAGGTATAAGGTCTAGGACACTCACAAACCGCTGAATCTTTTTCCCGGATCAACCCCTAATCCATCCTTTAGACACCACGTGCCCTAGAATGCAACTGACTCAAGCCAAAACTCACACTTGAGAACTTGGCATAAAGCCGATGATTCTCTCAAAGTCTGGAGTATAACCCTCAAGTGCATGCTTTCATGTCTCATCTCTACTACGCCCGAGTATACCAAGATGTCGTCTATAAAAACCTATCACAAAATGAGTCCAAGTACGGGCCAAGAACCCTGTGCATCAAATTCATAAAGGCTGCGGGGGCATTAGTCAACCCGAAAGACATCACCAGGAACTCATAATGGCCATAACGTGTCCTGAATGCTGTCTTAGGGATGTCCTCCGCCCTAATCCTCAACTGATGGTAACCAGACCTCAAATCAATCTTCGAAAACACGACTGAACCCTGAAGCTGGTCAAACAAATCATCAATCCTCGGCAACGGATACCTCTTCTTCACTGTCACCCTATTCAGCTGCCGATAATCAATACACATGTGCATCGACCCATCCTTCTTCTTCACGAAGAGAACAGGAGCACCCCAAGGTGACACACTAGGTCTAATAAACCCTTTAGCTAACAGATCCTGGAGCTGCTCCTTAAGCTCCCTCAACTCAGCAGGAGCCATACGGTAAGGAGAAATAGAAATGGGCCTAGTGCCCGGCTCCAACTCAATAGCAAAATCAATATCCCTCTCAGGTGGAAGGCCTGGCAGGTCGGTAGGAAATACATCGAGGAAGTCTCTAACCACAGGAACAGACTCAGGGGAAGTGGGGTCAGCACTAACATCTCGGACATATGCTAGATAAGCTAAACACCCACGGGAAATCAACTTTCTAGCTCGAAGACAAGAGATGATCCCAGATGGTGCATGGCTAACAGAACCCTGCCACACAACCGGGGATACACCGGGCACAGCTATGGTAATGGTCTTGGCATAACAATCCAAAACCACACGGTGAGGGGATAACCAGTCCATGCCCAGTATCACATCAAAATCTAGCATATCAAGAATCATCAAATCACCCCAAGTCTCTGAATCACCAATAGATAACATACAGATCTCACAATCCGATCCACTACTAAAGAATCTCCTACTGGGGTCGAAACAGAAACAGGAACAGATAATGGCTCACTAGCCAACCCCAAACAAGGCACAAAGTAGGCAGATACATATGAACAAGTGGATCCAGGATCAAATAAAGCCATAGCAGACTGATGGCACACAGAAATCGTACCTGTAATCACAGCATCTGAGGCCTCTGCCTCTGGTCTCCTAGGGACCGCATAAAACTGACGATGACCTCCACCTGCCCGACCGCCATCCCTACCACCTGCTCTGCCGCGTGGCACACCACCTCTACTCTGACGACCACCCCCTCTAGCCGGGGGCTGAACTACCCGTAAAGGCTCGGTCAACTGGACTGTACTCTGCTGAGGGCAATCTCTAGCAAAGTGACCTATAGCACCACAAGTAAAACAAGCCCCTGACGGCCTACTCAGTCAAGATGAACCCGCAAATCCCGAATGACCACCACGACCTGATGCCCCAGAAACTGTACCCCTCGAAGACTGGCCGCCATAGCCCTGATGGCTGCTCTGACCCTGCTCGAACTGGGTACTACCAAAGGTCTGAAGGGAAGACTGAACCGGTCGGCTGGACTGACCCTGGTACTGCTGTGGCTGATAACTCCGACTCCACTGACCAGGACCTCTACCGCCATATCTGGGACCACTATAGACACCCTGATGTCGAGGCCTTTTATCTCTGGACCCCTGATCATGTTGCTGTAGGTCCTCCACAGTGCGGGCATAGTCTACAATAGCCTGGAATGACCGACCACTGGCAATCAATATCTCAGCTGGCTGCCTGATCTCTGGCCTCAAACCCCATACAAATCTACGAATCCTATCAGCCTCGGTGGGAATGATCATAGCTCCGAACGGTGCTAGCTGATGAAAGCGGGTCTCATACTCCGAGATAGTCATAGATCCCTGCACAAGGTAAGTGAACTGCTCCCTGCGATGCTCCCGATCACTCTGGGGTAGGAACTTGGCCATAAAGGCCTCATAAAACTCAGACCAGGTCAAAGGAGGTGACGATTGTGGTCTACAAGTAACCTGGGCCCTCCACCATAACTTCGCTGGGCCCTCCAACTGGTAGGTAGTATAACCAACCCCGTGAGTCTCCAACAAACCCAAATGATGCAACATCTCCTCACAGGTAGTAATAAAGTCATGTGGATCCTGTCCAGAAGTACCTGCAAACCTCGGAGGTGCTAACCTCAAAAACCTACCCAGCGCCTTCTGCTCTGACTCTGTCATAGCTGGGCGAGGAGCAAGAGGCTGTGCAACAGATGGAACCGGAATGACCTCCGCCCGGGGAGCCATAGTAGCAGGCTGCGCTCCTGAGCTCTGTGCACCCAGGGCTGCCCCCTGAGCGGATGTCTGCGCTACCTCAGAAGGCCGCTCTCCAATCACACCTAAAAGCTGCAATAGTAATCCCCGAATATCTGGAGACGGAGCTGCGGCTGGAGCTGGCACAGAAGTGGGCACTGGAGCTGGTACTCGAGCTGGCGCTGGAGCTGGTGGTACCTGGGCTGCCCCCTGAACCACATGCTGCTCGGGCTCTATCTCCACGCTAGCAGCTCTAGCAGGTGCCACTGTTCGAGGGCGTCCTCGACCCCTAGCTGGAGTGGGAGGCTCATCCTCGCGTGCTGCCGATGATCTCGTACGAACCATCTGCGGAAGAATGAAGTAGAATAAATGAGATCTCCAGAAACTTCAAGGGTAGTACGCACGACACAGAAGCAATGAAAGAGTCGAATTTCCTAAAATGTCACTGTAGCCTCCCGAAGATTGAGTACGGACGTCTCTGCCCCGATCCGCAGGACTCTACTAGACATTGGCTCCTATACCAATGACACCGGTTAACTTAGGGCTCTGATACCAAGTTGTCACGACCCGATTTCTCGGTCATGATGGCACCTACAACCCCCGGTAGGTGAACCAATCCCTGTAGCCCAGAACAGTTAGTAATGGGCTACTATCCAGCAAATAAGAGAATACGACGAATAAAATAGATAACAGGGATATAAATATATACATATGCGGAAACTAAACCAAACCCCAAGACCTGGTATCATAGTACAGAGCCAAAACTACATACATGGAGTGAAAACTATCCAAAAGAATATATACAGATGTCTCTGAATGGTAATAGAGTACATGAAGCAAAAGATAAACTAAAGCTAAGCTCCGATCGCCAAGAGCTCACCCTCAGCCTGAAGTAGTCTCCACAGATCTCCAAGCACGAATCACAGCGATCTAACGGCGATGGCCCACGCTAGGATCTGCACCCAAAGATGCAGGGGGTAGGGGTGAGCACCAAATGCGAAGCATAAGGTACCCAGTAGGTATCATAGGCCGACTGGGCACATATAAGATAAAAGCGTAGTAATAGACAGAATAGAAGCAAGCAGTCACAGAAATCAACGAAAGGTACACAGGAACTAGCCCAGAGGGAAATCAACAGAAACACATATGAGGCTAGTAAGCAGAATATACACACCAAAGCACAGGTGAAGGTAAGAACAATGCACCTGGGGTCCTTGCAACAACAATGTATACAAAATAAGTTTACGAAATGGACGGTATACCGGTAACCTCAAGTGTAAGAAGAAGGGAGAAAGAGTAATAATAGGCATGCTCAGAGACATGAATCAAACTCAACTAACCATACCAATCTCATACTTATCCATAATAGAGAACAATCCTGTAAGTAAAAAGTAAAAGTCTACCTACAGTCCCCCGGCCGCCCATACAACCGAGGAACACAAACAAGTGAAAACAAACCCTCCGGCATCCCATACTACCGGAGCGTACAATCAGCAAACAGCAAACAAGGGTGGAGCCTCAAACAATGAATGATATGATGCATGATGATCTCAAGTGCCATGGTATCTCTGTATGTACCTCCTCCGGCGCCGATCCGGCCCAGCAGGTAGGTTCCATGGAAGGACTCTGCCCGTATACCTCTACTCCACCGTATACCCCTCTTCCGGCACACGCAGCCCGTAGCCCCTGGCCCGGATAGCAAGGTCCATGGAGGTCCCAGACCCCATACTAAATCTCAGTATCAGAACATGTATCAAGATAGAGACCCAGTCTCGATATCAAGATAGAGACCCAGTCTCGAATATGCATGCCCAGACCCTGTCCAGGACTAAAAATAGTAGGAAAATATCTCAAAAACCCCTCCAAGGGTGCCCGGGCGTAGCCGGGTCTAAACAGTAAAAAGTCATCTCAGGTGCTCGGTCCACCGAGGCTAAAATCATCTCAAGTAACCAGAAAACTCAACTAGCACCCCGGCCCTGCCGAGTCTAGCGATAATCATAAAACTGATGATTTTAAACATAATTTTACTTTCTTGCCCAAAAATCTCCACAAGTGAAATCAACCATTTCCAAATCATTTCCATCAAAAATGGGCCCCCCGGGCCATGCAAGGTTTAGAAAACAGTGCCAGTAGGCCCGAAGCCAAAACCACAGTAAAACATGGATAAAACCTCTTTATATGCATGGAAATGGTATGATCACACACAATTGCTGCCCCTCAGCTCACAATCAACCTATCGACCCTGCACAGGCCCACAGCTACTCAGCAAGCATAACCAGCCTAGAAGGATATCTCTATGCCCGGGACTCGCGGACATTCCCAAATTCCCACCTTCTATGTTCCAGAGTCAATAAGGCCTCGCAGGACCACAAGGGTAAATAAAATATATCCGCAAATACTACAAGCAACGGAGGAATAAAAATAGGCGGACATGAATAAAGCGGTCAAGGTCTGTGGTACCAACCTAATAAACCAACCCAAGGATGCCCATTAATACAATTTTATTCTATATATGCGGAGTCTAGGGAAATTAAACCGTAACCTACCTGTTGTACGACGACAAGCTGCTGGAACAACGATGTTCAAGCTCGAACCACTCCGAGAAAATCCAAAACTAAATCGGAATCGGATTCGGATTTGGGACGGAATAACTTGACGTAGATAATTGATTTTCTTCAACAAATTTAATATAACCACAACACTAAATTAGTTCCACCAATTCCCTTCATCCATTTGCTCGCATATGCAAATGTTAGGATAGAAAGGAAATGAAGGTTGTAGTAAAAAGTAACAGCAACAATTGTATAAATGTTTTCTATATATAAACACATTGCTGCCAACCTTTAGCAACATATATATGCAATTAAAGGTACTTGGTGCTGTGCTTAGTGGCAGCACTAAGTGCCTAACCCACTTGCTGTCCACTCCCACCACTTCCACGTGGAAGTGGTGGTGTCCCCAAATTAATTTCCATCCCGTTAAATAAATATTCGGGTATTGCATAAATTCGTGATAAAACAAATATAATATTTTAAATATACCATAATTGATAGAAAATCATTTCCAATAAAACCTACTATATTATAATAATAAATTTCAACATAGCTAAATTTACTATCTCCGTTAAAATATTACGGAGTATAAAAACCTTATAAAATAAATACGTATACACTTATATCGTATCACTATATTTTCATAAACCTTTAAAATATTTTGGAAAGGCAATAATAATATAATTTTTACCAAATTCAACTTTTAAATAAATATTTCAAGTACACGCACGATACTTATAAAGTTCTTAAGTTTAGGCTCGTAATTCGCCTACGCACGATTTCGATATTCAAGAATTCTCTCGGGATCCTCCCTTATATTTTATCACTGTTTCGGAACTGAAATGGCATTTTAAAACATGACGTCGAGGCTTAAATCGCGTTTAACCCGACCCGGTTCGCGACCCGATTCGCAACCCGTTTTCTGCCAGACAGTCCGCGGTAAAACAGTCATAACTCTTTACTCCGAGATCAGTTGGACGTGAGGTTTTGTGCGTTGGAAACTAGACTCGTAGACCTTCGATTTGGTATTTCGGGGGACTTCTAACTCTTTATATATTGAGAGAAAAGCCTCGAGACATTTGACCCAAAGTTCAGGAAATTTGTTAACAAACTTACGATATCTTTTGTCGATTTGCTTGACTTCAAACTTAAACGTGGAAATGACCGGAAGGGTCATTACAAGAAAAAGAATTAGAAATGCTAAAACAATTATATGCAAGTAAGCAACAAGAAAAAGAAAAACGTAGAGAAGAGGAACAAGAGTTAAAATTGACAAATGAAATAGAAAAATTTAAATTAAAATTAGAAGAAGAACAAGACAATCTACCAAAAATAAGCGTAGATGAAATAAGTGAAGAAAGTGATAATGATAATAATCTAGGAGAAAACTATTCGGAAACAAGTGAAACATATACCGAACTAATAGAAAAAACGGAAAAAGCAAAAATAAATCCAGAAATAAATACAGGAGATATGAGCACTGATGATAAACCAAGTACATCAGGAGTAAAGAATCCAAAGCAATTAAATCCAAGCTACTATAGGATAGACTATAATTCATATGATAGAAATAAAACGTTATGGGAAAAAAGGCCGAATAAGAAATGGGCACCAAGGCAGATAACTGAACAAAATAATTTTTTAGATCTAGATTGTATAATAGATATAAATAAAATAATTCAATTATGGACATGATATATCTCAAAACAATTAATAGACAATAAAATATCGATAGCTGAAACACCAGGATATATAGAAAGAACACTCATAGGAACGGTAAAATTATGGTTACAAAATATAACAAACGAAAGTCTAGAAACATTAAGAAGTGATAAAAAATACGATGGAACAGATGCTACCACAGCTACGGAAATATTATTTAAGTATGAAATAGCAATAAGAAATGAATTTGGTAGTATGACGACGGAAATAGAAGAACAAAATAAAGAAAAAACTATAAACAGAAATTTAATGTCGAAATTAGCAATATGTAATATGTGCTATCTAGATGAATATACTTGTGCATTTAAAGACTATTATTACAAAGGAACATATAATCCAGATGAAAGTAAAGAAATAAGAAAATTATATTTTACTAAATTACCAGAACCTTTTAGTTCAAAAATAATAAAAAATTGGAATGAAGCAGAATTAGCAGATACCCTAGGAGCTCGAATAAAATTTTTACAAAATTGGTTTATGGAATTATGTGAAAAATACAAAGAAAATATTAAAATGGATAAAATATTAGTAAGAAATTTAGCATGTTGTAAAGATAGAACAGCACCCCAATTCGGATGCACAGATAAATATTATAAAAAACATAAGAAAATAAAAAGATATAGTAGTAAATATAAACCATATAAATCAAAATATAAGTATAAAAAACCAAGAAGAAGATATTATGTAAAAAATTACAAATATAAAAAACCATATAAAACAAAGAAAAAATTAACGGAATGTACTTGTTACAATTGTGGAAAACTAGGACACTTAGCTAGAGATTGCAAATTACCAAAAAATCCAAAGAAAAAACAAATTACTGAAATAATAATAGGAGATGATAAATATACACAAATAGAATATATAGATTATGAATTAGGGAGTGAAGACAGTATATATGAATTGTCAGAAAATGAATTATCAGAAAACGAAAGCAAAAATGATATAAATAATAATATAGAAGAATCGGAAGAAGAAAATTATGACTGAAAAAGATGTACGGATAATACAACAAGAAGAACACCAAGATGAACAATCCTCAGAACAAAAAATAATATTTGACACCAATATATTTGAACAAATAAAGGGAAAAGAATTAGATCTAAGCATAGATAAAATATTAGAGGTACCAACAATAAAAAATTGGTTTAAAAGACAAAAAGAAGAATATTATGTAATAAGCCAAAGAGAACATATAATAGATTGTAAATATATTAAAGGTAAAGCTAGAATACCAATCTTGAATAAAAAAGTACTAAACAAAGAAATACAAGATATAAAAGCAAAAAATCCAATAAAATACGTACATTTAGGAGGAACAGAAATACTAATAAAAGCATGTTTTAGAGAAGGAATAGATACCCCTATAGAAATATACTTAGCGGATGATAGAATTATACAACCTATAGAAAAAAGTGTAATAAGTGCAGTAAAAGGTAATCTAATATACCAAAAATTTAAATTCATAATAAGTGCAAATTATTCAGTAGCAATAGATGATAAAAATATAGATAGATCATTAGTTTTATACTGGAAAATGTCGGGAATAGAACTAGCACCAGGAAGTAAGATATTTACGGCAAGATGTAAAAACTTATACATCCTTACAACAAAACATAAAATAACAGCTAGAAATAAAATAAATAGAATTAAAATAGAAAATCCGTTTGAAACAATAGTATCAGTTATAGATAATAATGATTATAGTTACGCAGAAATGGACATCGACGAAGACTTAGAAATAGTAAAAGAAAGAATAGAAACGTCAAAACGAACAGGTAATGAAATACCAGAAACATCATCAAGAATGAGTACATCAAGAAGGATAAATTATGTAACTCCACCAAAATTAATAGAAGAAATAAAACCATATCATTACTACATAACAGGATTAATGGACCAAAGGAAATATTTAATATTAATAAATACAGGACAACAAGAAAATTATATTGCAAGAGAATTAATACCAGAAAAAGAAATAATAACAAATGAACAACAAAATTTGGAATTACCAAAAGCATTAAGAAAAATTGAAGAAACAACCGAAAAAGAATTAATTATTGGAGGAATACCAGTATTAATAAATTTCAAAATATATCAAGGAGATAAAAATATCACGCTAGGAGCAAAGTGGTTAGAAAAAGTTAAACCATATAACCTAGAAGATAAGCAATTAACACTAAGTTATGAAAATAAAAAGGTAGTAATCAAAAGAACCTTAATATGATAAAATAATAAATTAACATAATAAATGACAAAAATATATATACTTGCCAAGATAATAGTAGAAGGATACTATAATAGATATTATACACCTATGATGGATACAGGAGCAGAAGCTAACATGTGTAAACATAATTGTCTATCAGAAGATAAATGGGAAGAATTGAAAACACCCTTAGTAGTAACGGGATTTAACAATGAAGGAAGTATGATAACACATATAGCAAGGAATATAAAAATACAAATATGGAATAAAATACTAACCATAGGAGAAATATATAGTTATGAATTTACAAATAAAGATATATTGCTAGGAATGTCATTCTTAGATAAATTATTCCCACATACTATAACAAAGACACATTGGTGGTTTACTACCCCATGTGGACAAAGAGTAGGAGCAAAAAGAGTAAATAATAAATTAAGAAAAACAACACCATGGATCAAAGGAAGTGAGAAAATTACCCAAAAACTAGAAAATATAACACCAAGCAACCATAAAATAGAAATAATCATATTTTCTATAAATAAGATAAAACTACTCCAAGATAAATTAGAACTACTATATAATGACAACCCCTTACAAGGATGGGAAAAACATAAAACAAAAATAAAAATTGAACTAATAGATGAAAATAGTATAATAATGGAAAAACTTTTAAAATATAATTTTACGGACCTAACAGAATTTAAAATGCATATACAAGAATTATTAGACAATAAATACATACAAGAAAGTAACAGCAAATACACTAGTCCAGCATTTATAGTGAATAAACACAGTGAACAAAAACGAGGAAAAAATGGTTATAGATTATAGAAATTTAAATGCAAAAATAAAAACATATAATTATCGAATACCAAATAAAATACTAAAAATCAGACAAATACAAGGATATAACTATTTTAGTAAATTTGACTGCAAATCAGGATTTTACCATTTAAAATTAGAAGATGAATCTAAGAAACTAACAGCATTTACGGTACCACAAGGATTTTACGAATGGAATGTATTACCCTTTAGATATAAAAACGCACCAGGTAGATACCAACATTTTATGGACAGTTACTTCAACCAATTAGAAAATTGCATAATATATATAGATGATATACTATTATATTCTAGGACAGAGGAAGAACATATAAAATTATTAGAAAAATTTATACACATCATAGAAATATCAGGAATTAGTTTAAGTAAAAAGAAGGCAGAAATAATGAAAAATCAAATAGAATTCTTAGGTATACAAATAGATAAAAATGGAATAAAAATGCAAACGCATATAGTACAGAAAATAATTAATTTAAATGAGACACTTGACACAAAAAAGAAGCTACAATCATTTTTAGGATTAGTTAACCAAGTAAGAGAATATATCCCTAAATTAGCAGAAAACTTAAAACCACTGCAGAAAAAATTAAAGAAAGATGTAGAATACCATTTTGACGAAAAAGATAAAATGCATATAAAAAAGATTAAAAATTTATGTAAAGAACTACCAAAACTATATTTTCCAAATGAAAAAAGGCAATTCACATACATAGTAGAAACTGATTCTAGTGATCACAGTTATGGAGGAATTCTCAAATATAGATATGATAATGAAGAAATTGAACATCATTGTAGATATTATTCGGGATCATACACGGAACCACAATTAAAATGGGAAATAAATAGAAAAGAACTATTTGGGTTATATAAATGTTTGATAGCATTTGAGCCATATATTGTTTATAATAAATTTATTGTAAGAACAGATAATACACAAGTAAAGTGGTGGATAACGCGAAAAATACCAGACTCGGTGACAACAAAGGAAATAAGAAGACTTGTATTGAATATACAAAATTTTACATTTACAATTGAGGTAATAAGGACTGACAAAAATGTTATTGCAGACTACCTATCAAGACAAAGGTACTCAAACTGAGCCAGAAGATATTACAATGAATAAGATACTCGAAGCCATTACTACACTTTGTATTAAAGTGGACAGTATGGATGAAGAGATAAAAAAGCTAAAGACTAATGAAGTTAATCTGAAGTCTAAGGCTAAAGATAACAGTCCCCAGGAAGACTATAAACATCCGGAGCTAGAAGGAGACGTTGGGAAACTCCGAAAAACCCAAAACAATTTATTTGCTAATAATGCAGGTACAAGTGCAGGTACAAGCGGACAACCTACAAAACCACAATACAAAAATACCAATTTAAATACAATGTTCACAAACCCATTTACCCAAAAAATACAAAGACCAGTTATGGCACCACCCCAAATAAATACATACGCAGCAAGTTTACACCAAGAGAAAAAGATATACAACCATTTGTCCCAAAGCTACATACAAAACATATATAGAATCCAGACATATTTAAACCTAAACCCAAGATCAGTTACAACTACAGACCCAACCCAAGACTACATAACCCAAAAATTACAAGGATATAACAGACTTATCGCACAGCCAAAGACAAGTTCGAACCTAGTCAAAACATGTTACCATTATGGACTACTTAGTACAGTATATACATATGACGGAGAAGAGCTACAAGGAATACCAGAAATACACCAAGCATTTCTAACCTACAAAAGAGTTACGAAAGGAAATTTATTCTATGTGAAATTTTATACAGCACCAGCAGAGATATTATATGACGAGATAAAACCAGTGATTCAAGTTGTAAAGCTAGGATTGACAAAAAACATGATATTACCAGACGATATAATAACACAACCAGAAATACCTATGATCGAGATACCAAATTTCTATGCAAACAAACGAATTATTGGAATTTCAACTATTATTCAAGAGCTAGCAGATAATTATCTAAATGGAAACGCGATATGGAGCTACTACGCCAGAGACCAATTAATGATTTATTCAAATTCAAGAAGTGTAAGAGAAGCAGATATGGAAGAAGTTCAGCAATGGATATTATCATTACTTAGACCAGAAGATAAACCGACGACAAGAGCATTGAAGAATGAATTTATTTCTCAAAATTTATTAACAAGATACTGCAAGATAATTAGTCACAAATATCCAGATCATCGTTGTTCGAAATGCAATGGAGGAGATATGACAGAGATACTAGCTGTACAACTGGAATAAAAATATGGAGAAGAATGAAGATCCTTATACCCCCTTCACTTGGTAGTACCAATTTTTTCCTTTCAATTTGCTCATTGTATTGATCTTTTGGAGCAATTTTTAATTCAAAATTAAGGTGCTACCTTGCACTTGAAGTGCACTTCTTTTCTTCTCCTCATTTGATCACATGCACCCTCAAACTTAGGCATTTTCCTATGTTGCATTTCATTTCCCCCCCCCCCCCCCCCAAATTCAAGCTTTTAGCCTACATTTCATTTTCAAGCAATTAGGGAGGATGGGTGCCAAAGTAAAGGTTCCAAAAAGGTAAAGGTGGTACAAAGTGCCAAAGAATGGTCATAAGCTCAAAAGGGGTTCACTAGGATTTGATGTCGTGGGAGGTCATTTGGGTGAAGTGGCTGTCAAAAAGGGCCTAAGGTCATCTTCTAAGCCTGGCCACACCTAGAATTTTGCCTTGAATCACATTCGGGGCAAGTTCTAGATGACACTTATGCACAAGAATCAAGGTAAAGCCTCACCACATAAGGCATCATTCCACAAGACTTCTTTCATTAGTCTCACAATCAATTGGGGCAAATGATTTTTGACAAGCTATTTCGAGTTCATTACACACTCGTTTGTGAGTCAATCAAGCCAAAACGAGAGTGTGCAAGTCATGACAAGAGAAGCTTTTCCTCAAAAATTCATTTCCCTTCTTTCTTTTATTTTCAAAACAATTTTTCACGAGAAAATTTTTGGTGGGCCCATTTTGAGACAAGCAACTACGGACTTGATTCTAAACAAAAACTTGACATTTTCCCTTATGAAAGTCGCCTCTGAATCTATCATAGAGAAACACCAACCCGGTTTGACCCAAAACCAAAAGAGACACCAAAAACAAAAGAGAAGAAAAAGAAAATAATCAAAACTCTTGATCCTTGGGAAAGAACCGTGGTATTAAGAAAACCCTCGGAGTTTATTTCTAAACTACTATTAACAAGGCGATATCTGAATTTCGCGCTCATGGTTCATTTTAAAACAAGCCTCGGCATAGGCCTTTAGCACATTTGCAAAGCATGGGTAGCAAGACAATGGAGCGTGTAAGACTAACCAGGCAACACAATCTCAATCAACAAAAATCAGGCCCGGCCAGGGCACAAATAAGCTCAAGGTAAACAAAACATAAAGTAAAACATAATCTAAAGGTCCGGCAAGGGTAATGTCAACACAACAAGCATCACAATGTTAATAGTACAAGCTCCCCCAAACTTTAAAGTAAGCATAGCCCCGATGCATAAAAACAAAAGTGAATGAGTGCCAAAAACTCCCTTAATAGGCTAATGATGATGATGGTGCCTCCTTGAGTAGAACCGATGTGCTGGTCTAGGAGGTTGAGGTGTGGGTGGTGCCGGTGGAGGTATATAGGCATGCATAGGATCAATCTAAAAACCAGCCAATAGTGGTATAGTAGGATCCATTGGCAGCTTAAGGGGGCCAAATGGGTCATCCACGTACCATCTGTCCTCCGTTGTCATCAACTTATGATAGGATGGTCCCCTGCCCCAGCGAGGCCTAGGTAGAGTCCTCCAGCCTGGTACAGGTGAGTCAGGAGGATATGGGCATTGCTGGGCTGATGATGGATCATGCACTTCTTCGATTTCATATGTACATTCGTTATAAGAAGGAGTCCACCCCGTGCACCAATCATCAGGAGGGCTAGCAGCCCTTAAGAGTGGTGAGGAGTTTAGGGATGGCATATTAAGATCCTAATTTGATTCAACATACGGGACCACTTGCTTGAGTTCGTTGACCTTCACTTCAATGGTGTCTCTTCTAGCACAATGATTTTTCACTCTTGACACTATCAGTTTTAAAGCCGACTTGATGGCAGTTTGAAGCATGGTTGGAATCCTTTGGCCAACTTTTGTAGCATCTCTTCATTCTTGTTAGTAAGTTAAAGCAGTTGTGGTAAGTTACCTGAGGAGAAGGTGGTAGCTTGAGATTCCCCATGATATGTGCTCGGAGTGCCTTGAGACATGGGTATGGTAGTATGCGAAGGTTGATCGAGATGCCTTCTTTTGACATGAGGGGCATCTTTATCCCTTTTTTTGTCCAAGCAAACCATCCCTTTGGCTTGGCTGGCCTTGTCAAATCCTCAAAATAAAGGACACCTGATTTGGACACATAAAAGGGTTATAAGCATAGGGAAAGCCATGGATGTGAAGTCATGTCGCACTTTTCTCTTGAGGTGCTCGGCGATGATCTCACTTTCATTCAAACGGATTCCTCTTATGATGCATGCAAGGAAAACGGCCATATCTATGGTTACTTTAGTGGTGTGGCTAGTTTGGAAGAGTCTGGTGCTTACAAAGTCAAGCCACACACGTACTTCGAATTTAAGATCTGAGCGGTGGATTTGTCCCTTCGAGGTCGCCCAAAATGGATTTCCTTCAGCAATTACACTAGAAACCAACTCATATGCCTCATTCTTTCTGGCCACACGTTCAAAGTACTTTGATTTGGGGATTGGTTCATCATCCCAAATGGCAGAGTGAATGGCTTCAGGGGTAATGCTCATCTCTATACCTCGTACCAATACTGACTTGAGTCATGTGAACTTGCTTAGCGGGCCTTTATGATTTAGCTCTTCAAGGCAGGCTCGGTAGGAGGCATAGAATTCCCGCACCGACTCGGGAAAGTAGAGGCCTGGTGTACTGGCTAAGTGTTCCCAAGCTCTTACGCAAAATTTCTTTGGCATATTCGGGAATTCCTCTTGGAATTCTTTTACACGGAATCCTTTTTCCTCCAATAATGGGCGATTTTGGAGATAGTAAGCTTCCATTCCCCTGAGCCCAAAGGGGACTTCTGACTTAATGCGCTCACCCTCTTGCATAGGAACACCTACATTTGGAGGGTGCTTCACAGCACGACTCTTTTGATGGTGCCTGTTGGAAGACATAATCTTGTAGATTGGTGTTAGCAATATACACTATGACAATATACACAACTAAAAGAAGTTAGGAATTCAGTGAAGTGGAAAATAAATGAGGGAGATAGGGATCATGTGAAACACATGCGGAACACACTTTAGGATGTGCGCATCGCACGTGCTATCGCACGAGCTAACAGATTCCTTCAAGTTATCTCTATTTATGGTGCGAAGCTGGTGCGATTCGCACCATCAATTATGTGTGTCGCACCAAACTCCGCCCCTCAAAATAGTGCATAATTCTCCATTTTCAATAAGATTTGACACCATATGAAACCCGCACATCAAGATCTATGTATCGCATGTGAAACACACAAAAGTATATTTGGAGTTTTTGGTTCTTTGTGTGCTTGTGATTTCTGCATTTGATCCGTAGAGCAAGATATGCTTATGCACTGGCCACTATTCAATCAAACTAATTGATAATAAACCAAGGGAAGAAAGGGATCTCATGACCATAACTTTCGGGTACTCAGACTTCCCCGGATTATCATTTACATTATAGCAAGCAAGAAGGGAACTCAACGACTTTCCTTAAGATAGACGTTACCCCGTCTATCATCAGTAACATCAATCCCTTACTTGCGCATAAAATATCTACAATTCTAGCAACCATTAACTCCCTCCCTGCACAAGATCATATACCCCGAGCATAATGCTAATAGTGATCATAGGTATATAGTCAGTAAAATTTAGCCTCAAGAGTCAACTTTTATTCAAAACCTCATGATGAACGACAATTTGCCCTTAAGAATGACGTCACCCAATCTATCATTTGGCCAATTCATTCGTTCATCAAATAAGTTACTCAGACTTCACCCCAACACATATTTCAAGGCCAAAAATCACTACCAATCAACATGCATCAATACAATTTGAGTTCAACTAAGTTGGAAACAAGCAAAATCATCAATGTAACTCGAAATTGGGGATCTAAAATTTTTGGATCACACCCAAAACCAACATGGTAATTTTATTGAGCATGCTTCACAATATGAGTTTCCAACCTTCATAAAAACAAGCATTTAATGTCGGGAAACTTTCTACAAGTGAAAATTACAATGGGAGAATGAAAATTAAAGCTTTTTGTTCTTCAACAATGGTGACCCATGAAACCCAATCGGAGAGTGATAGCGGCGATGGTGGGGAAGTGGTGGAAATGGTTGGTGAAATAAGAAGAAGATTTTTGGGGAAATTTGGAGAAGAATTTAGGGGAGAATTTTGTGATTTTGAAAGAAAAGATGGTGGAAGTAGGAGACGAGAAGTGGTTTGAAAAGAAAAAGAAAAAGAAAAGTCGGACAGGTCATCTTCGGGTCAGGTCGGTCAATGGGTTAAGTCAATTAAAGTTCAGACTTACTGTTGGTGCAGCGCGACATGCGATTCGCACAAAACAATGTGCGGACCGCATGACATTTCGCACATGCCCTTTTTCTCCCCTAGGTTTGCCCAGGCATCTGTTTCATCATGCGATGGAGGTGTGATGCGCACTTTGGCTTGTGCGGTCCATTTTGGCCAACCACACATTGCCTCCAAATGGTCAAATTCTTCTAGGCAGTCTATTTTGGCATGCGGTGCACTATGCGACATGCACAATTGCTTCTACGGTTTGCACAGTCTTCCACACAACTCCTTTTTACCCTATTTTCCCTTGTTCAATTTTTCACTTTATTAACTCCCTGCAAATCACTAAAAACAACAACGGGTGAAGAAATTTAAAGAAAATACTTGGGTTTCCTCCCAAGAAACACTTGATTTTACATCACGACTCGATGATAGTACCTCAATTCTCAATCTTTGTCAGAAGGCATGACAATACGGTTGGCGTGGCCCCATCCCCAGAGGTGAAACTGCTCCAGTAATATCTTAGACATGTCATGAAGTTGCTCATTTGGCAATGAATCAAATGCGGGCATCTTGCCCACTTCACACTCTCCAAGAGCATCATTCCACTCCCCTTCCGGTTCTATCACCGATATTACTGTCAAATCATCCGGAGGTCTCGTGGGCTGGTAAACATTGAACTTCACTACCTCATCCCCCACTTGGAATTTGAGTTCACCGAGTTCTGCATCAACAAGGGCCCTCCCATAGCCAATAATGGTCGTCCCAGAATAATGGGCACCTCCACATCTACCTCACAGTCCAAGATGACAAAGTCCGCAGGAAGAATTAGTTTGTCCACCTTTACCAATACATCAAACAAGATTCCTACAGGAAGCTTAATAGACCTATCGGCCATGAGTAGCCGGATATAAGTAGGTTTAGGAATCCCCAATCCTAGCTTCTTGAAAATCACAAGGGGCATCAAGTTATTTCTTGCCCCCAAGTCGCATAAGGCCTTTCGGAATACAAACAATCCAATTGTACATGGTATGGTGAATGCACCTTTGTCTTCTCTCTTCGTAGCCACATTGCTAGTCATTACTGCACTACAACTATGTGACATCTCAATTGTTCCCACGTCCACCACCTTCTTCTTTTTATGTAATTCCTTCACAAATGTGGAGTATCCTGGCATCTGCATCAGAGGTTCTACCAAAGGAATGTTTATGGACAACTTACTGAACATGTCAACAAACTTGCTAAATTTCTATTCTTCCTTCTTCTTATTTAGCTAATAAGGATACTGAGGAGGTCCTTTGGGAGTTGAGGTAGGTATGCTTTGCACAAGAGGGGGGTCTATCTCATCATTGATGGTTACTTGGGGAGAGGGCTCTACCTCATCTTTATCTTCGTCACTTCCAGCACTTTCTGGGGCACTCGATACACCAAAGTCTTCCCTCACCTCCAGAGTTTTGACCACATTCTTATGCACCACCTCTTCATCTTTGTCCCTTGGTCTCTCGCCTACTTCAACAGTAGACTCCTTTGGTTTTTTCACCGATTCTACAATGGGTCCTCTTATCTCGCCAGTTGTTCATCCACTCCGAGTAACAATGGCCATGACATGCACATCACCTTTAGAGTTGGTAGTGGAGCTACTAAGAAGCGATGTTTTCATCTCTGGACTCATTTGAATGGAAAGATGATCCATTTGGTCTTCAAGTTGCTTGATGGAGGTTGAATGAGAACTCACAGTTCCATGAAGTGTTAAGACTTTGCTTTTAAGCTCATGTACCCCGGTGTGTGTTATGTCCACTTTTTTTAGCACCAAGGACAACATGTTTTCTAACTTGGAATATTCGAGGTTACTTGTGGTCGGTTGATAGAAGGGATTAGCTTTGTTTGGGGGAACATAAGGACTTCGATGGCTGTGTTGTTGACAATACATATCCCGGTCATATCTTATCCAACCTTGATTCTCTTCCCTCAGGCGATAGTACCCGAGATGAGAACCCATCGACACAAAACATAGCTTACTATCAACAACAACCATGAGCTCTTCATCATTAGATTTTATCTTTGACGCATTCATGGTATTCACTCCTTTTTCACTAATTACATGATTTGCCAAGAGGTTTATTTGGTTCATCATTTTAGCCATTGTTTCGTCTTAGATTTCCCCTCTTTTTATGATCTCATTTGCCAAGATGGATAATGATAATTCTGATATTGTCAAATCCGCCTCTCGGGTATACCAAGCTTGGTTGGTTTTCGTCATCCGTTCTAAGAAGGCCGAGGCAACAGGAAATTGCATATCCATGAAGGTGCCACCTCCGAGGTTGTCGGCCATTGTCTTGTTCAAGGAGTTCAACGATCAATAGAAACTTTGAAGCAATACATTGTCCGATAGCACATGATTTGGACACAAAACAAGATTCTTCTTGAAATGCAACCAAGCTTCATGTAATAGTTCATCCGGTAGTTGCCTGAAGTTGGTAATATCATCTCTTAATTGAATCATACGAGATGGAGGAAAGAATCTCAAAGTGAACACTTCGACAAACTCAGCCCAAGATGTTATAGATCCGTTCGTCAATTCTTCCAACCACACTGTGGCTTCTCTCGTTAAGGAAAAAGGAAATAGGTGCAACTGGATGGACTCCTGAGAGATGTTTTGATGATGTATGGTTGGCAAATCTCCCTAAAGTTCCGAATATGCTGGTTGGAGTTTTCATGTGCTGCTCCACCAAATAGACGTTTCATTTGGATTAAGTGGAGCATAGTTCTAGTCACATAAAATACAGCATTTCCCACAGTGGGGGGTAGGCGGATTGCACCTACACCCCCTTGTATCATAGGCTCAGCCTCGTGGGCTTCCATGAAGCCATCAACTATCCCGTTGTCGTTGACCTCATTCATAGGCTAGCCTGCTTAATCACAACACAAACAACAAATAAAAGTAAAAGTAACAAGTACTCTCAAGGTGATTTCAAAAAAATAATCAAAAATATTTATCAACTCAAGTCCCCGACAATGGCACCATTTTTTATGAACGCTCAAATCATGCTCTCCAATTAGGAGGCCACGATGATCGTGCAACAAAACAATATTTATAAACCTAACGAATGTCGGGGTCATACCAAAAGGGACATGGGGTAGCCAAATTTCTATTGTAACGAATTAAGTTCAAGATAAGAGGAAATGCCCAAAACAAAAAGTAAAAGGATGGGGGGGAATTGGGAAAGTTGTCACTACAATCGCAATTCAATTAAAAACAAGAAAACTAAAGCAGATGTACCAAGTTTAACTAAAACACTATGGATGCATATCTGATGGTTTTTTTTATGGGTTCGGGTAATTACCAATTCATACTTATTCTCGCTTAATGACATGAATGGCATTGGTCATAAGTAAGATTTGCTTATCTCTCGATCAACAACCCTATTTTTGATGATCTCGGCTAGAGCATCATTGGTTTTACTAATAAACAACCAATCTAACTTGGGAGGTCACACTAACTCTAGCTTAGACCCTTAAATGGGAGAATCCAATGATAAGAGCTATTCCTAGCCTCAAATCTGAGTGGAATACCAAGTTCCCACTAACAATCTCACATCCAAAACTATGAAATCCTTTCTCAAGAAATTACATAGTCAAGTAATGTAAATTAATATTTGCAACCACCAATTTTAGGATTAAAACTAGGTGAAATTGTTAGACCCATGTCAATTAAGCAACTATAAGCAAGAATAGATAACACCCATACCCATTTCTTAAACACTCATTATCAATGCACCCCTAGACAAGAGAATTTAGCCACTCATGGTGAGAGAGAAAGGGATACCAGCTGGTTAATTCAAAATCCCTTTCATTAGAGCTGAATCTCAAGTTCTAGCTTCAATATGACTACACAATTGTTAACCAAGAGAATTGGATTGAAATCCTCTTCTCAATGGAGGTGGAAAACTTAGTCTCCAATCTCAAAGGTCTTCAAAATATTCAGAATGATAAAAGTTATTTATAATTGTGCCTGAATAGGCCTTTTATAGTTTCCCAAAACATCACTAAGAATTAGGACAAAAATGCCCTTTGAGCTGTGTGCGATACGATGTGCGATTCGCACGTTGCGATGTGAGCGTTGCACACTGCCTCCGGTTGCACCACTGACTTCAGCTAGAATTGGGAGCTCTGTGCGAATGGGGTGCAGTTCGCACCTCAAGATGTGCATGTCGCACAGCAACCACACCTCGTGACAGACTCTTCAGTGACTTTATGGTCTTGTACGGAGGAGGTGCCGTTTGCACCTCAGCCTGTGCGTGTCCATGTCCACTGCATCTTCGGTCAGAATCTTTAGACTTTTTGAACACTTCACACTTCACTCCATTTGAGATCTTTTTGGGTACGTTTCCTTATTTATCATAATATATCAAAAGTACCTATATAGACATAAATAAAGGCCATAAGAAACTCTATATCTATTAAAAACATAGCAATAATTCATAGATATAGGCTCAATTAGTTGGTAGATTACCGACTGATCATGTTCAAACAGTATTTGGATATGTTTGTGATTGTTTCATCAATGATATCCTTATCTACTCTCAGAGTGAGGAGGAGCATGCAGACCATTTGAGGGTTGTGTTGCAGACTCTCAAGGATAGGCAGTTGTTTGCTAAGTTTAGAAAGTGTGAGTTTTGGATGTGGTCTCACTTTTCTGGGTCATATTGTGTCTAGTGATGGTATTTGGGTAGACTCTCAAAAGATAGAGGCAGTAAAGAACTGACCTTGACCCACTTCCCCATCTGATATCAGGAGCTTTTTTGGTTTGGCCAGTTTCTACAAGAGATTTATGGAAGGATTTTCTTCCATTGCTGCCCCTTTGACTCGATTGACTCAGAAGAAGGTTAAATTTTAGTGGTCGGATTTGTGTGAGAAGAACTTTCAGGAATTGAAGACTAGATTGAACATAGCTCCAGTGTTGGCTCTACCCGAGGGCCTAGATGATTTTGTTGTATATTGTGATGCTTCTAGGATTGGTTTGGGTTGTGTTTTGATGTAGCATGGTAAAGTTATTGCTTATGCTTCGAGACAGCTTAAGACTCATGAGAAGAACTACCCTACTCATGATCTTGAGTTAGCAGTCGTGGTTTTCACTTTGAAGATTTGGAGACATTACTTGTATGGTGTGCATGTGGATGTTTTCATCGATAATAAGAGTCTTCAGTATGTGTTCACTCAAAAGGAATTGAATCTTTGTCAAAGGAGATGGATTGAGTGTCTTAATGATTATGAAATGAGCGTAATGTACCATCCGGGTAAGGCAAACGTTGTGGCGGATGTACTTAGTAGATTGTCTATGGGTATTATGACTTCAGTTGAAGACAGAAGGAAGGAATTGGTTACGAAGGTTCATAGGCTTTCTCAGTTGGGAGTTCACCTACTGGAATCGACAGAAGGTGGTGTTATTGTCCAGAATGGTTCCGAATCATATTTGGTAGCTGAATTGAAGGCAAAGCAAGACAGTGATCCTATTTTGCTTTAGCTAAAGGGTGCAGTCTATCAGCAAATGTTTGAGGTTTTCTCCCAAGGGGGAGATGGTGTGCTGCACTATCAGGGTCGGTTGTGTGTGCCAGATGTAGATGGATTGAGATAGAAGATCCTGAATGAGGCTCATAGTTCCAGATATTCTATTCACCCCAGTGCCACCAAAATGTACCGTGACCTACGGAAAGTCTATTGGTGGAATGTTATGAAGAGAAACATAGCCTATTTTGTGGCTAAGTGTCCAAATTGTCAGCAAGTGAAGGTAGAGCATCAACTATCGGGTGGTATGACCCAAAATATTAAAATTCCTATTTGGAAGTGGGAGGTGATCAATATGGACTTTATTACTGGTTTGCCTCGTACTCAAAGGCAACATGATTCAATTTGGGTGATTGTCGATTGGATGACTAAGTCATCCCACTTCTTGGTTGTTAAGAATACGAATTCATCGGATGATTATGCCAGACTTTACATCCGAGAGATAGTACGATTTCATGGTGTTCCTTTGTCTATCATTTCAGATAGAGGTACTCAGTTTACCTCAGAGTTTTGGAGATTATTTTAGAGAGGTCTTGGTACTCAGGTGAAGTTTAGCACAACTTTTCACCCTCAGACAGACGGCCAGGCAGAGCGTACTATTCAGACTCTAGAGGATATGTTGAGAGATTGTGTGATTGACTTCAAAGGTAATTGGGATGATCACTTACCTCTTATCGAGTTTGCCTACAACAACAACTTTCACTCTAGCATCCAGATGGCTCCTGAGGCACTTTATAGGCAGAGGTGTAGGTCTCCTATCGGTTGGTTTGAGGTAGGTGAGGCGGCCTTGATTGGTCCAGATTCCACTTATGAGACTATGAAAAAGGTTCAGCTCATCAGGGAGAGGTTGAAGACCGCACAGAGTTATCAGAAATCATATACAGATATGAGGAGAAGAGAGTTGGAATTTGAGGTTGATAATTGGGTATTTATGAAGGTGTCACCCATGAAGGGTGTGATGATATTTGGCAAGAAAGGGAAGCTTAGTCCCCATTTTGTAGGCCCTTATTGAATTCTGAGGAGAGTTGGTAGCGTTGATTATGAGTTGGAGTTGCCAACGGAGTTAGAAGCGGTTCATCTAGTTTTCCATGTTTCCTTGTTGAAAAAGTGTGTTGGTGATCTGACTTTGATTGTCCTTTTGGAGGAGGTGTGTGTGAAAGATGGTCTCACTTATGAGGAAGTTCCCGTGGATATCCTTGATCGTCAAATCCGGAGGTTGAGAAACAAAAAGTTGCTTCTGTAAAAGTCTTTTAGAGGAACCAGCTAGTTGAGGGAGCTACTTGGGAAGCAGAATAAGCCATGAAGGCCAAGTACCCTCATATCTTTCCTTCATATTCTGTTTCATCTTGAGGTAATAGTTTCCTCCTTAGTATGTCCCTCCTACTCTACTCCACCAGTTCCTCTCATGATCTTAGCATGCATTCATGTTTTCAAAGTTGATTCAGTCATGTTTTAAGTTGAAAGGCTCAGTATTCATGCTTATCCTTGAGTTTTCATGTTTTGTTGCTTGGTTGGGATGCTTTCTCTTTAGTTCTACCTTGTTTAGTCCTTATTCAAGGACGAATGATCCCAAGGGGGAGATATTGTAACAACCCGGAGTTCGGACCAGCTTTATAAGTTTGAAACTATGAAAAATTTCATGTTCCCAGGAATTACGGGTCCAAACCACGGACCGTGGTTTGAATCACAGGTCGTGAAATGGAACCCTGGTTTGCCTTCTGCTGGTTCAGCCTCTGTTCTGAGAACCACGAGTTAGTTCTATGGACCATGATTTTGGTCCGTCCTGTCAACTCGTGGAATCAAATCAGAGGGTTGATAATTTCCCCAGGTTTCATGATTGGTTTCTACAGCCCGTAGTTTGAACTACGAACCGTCTTGTAACTCGTAGAGCTTGTTCAGAGAACTGCAAGTTTTCCTAAAATGATGACTCGGGTCTACGACCCGTGATCCATTCTACGGGTCCATCCTGTTCACCTGTAGTTTGACTTCTGCAACCTATTCAGTTGGTCAGGAACGATAGATAGAAACCACGAGCCGTGGTTTGGTCTACGACCCGTGGAGTCCCTCCGTGGTCTATAAAAGTCAACTTTTTTCAGCTTTTTCCTAATTACGTCCCAGGGGTATTTTAGTTATTATCTACCCTTTTAACTCCTAAATGATATCATTTTGACTATTTCTAGAAGGGTTTTCACCCTCATTAGCCTAAGTCCCTTCTCAAATCTTCATTCATCTCCCAAAAAGGAAAAGAACTCCTTCAAAGCTCCAAGTCTCAAGCTCCAAGTTCAAGCCTCATTTCTTTTCAATTTCAAGTGGGTTAACTTCAATCAAGGTATGTGGGTATTCAACAATGGGTTCCTTTCAACCCTGTGCCCAAAACCCCAGTTCTTATTTTGAATTATGAACTTGTGAAATTAAGGGTTTTGGTCTATATTAAGCTTATGAAATTCTTTTCTATGCATCAATTCATGGTTTCTTATGGTTTATTTATGATTTGATCAAGATTCCTTAATTGATTTAAAAAGCCCATTCATTAAGTTGATTTCTAGCATGATTTCATTGAATTGCATGATTTCAAGTGAAAGTTTACATGTTTAGATGACATGTCCTTATGTATTTACGAAATTGCATGCATAATTCTTCAAGTATGATTTAAGAAAGAAAAGTATATTTTGAATTATGGCTATGCTAAGCTTCATGAACTTATGATATGAGAATTGCATGAAGCCCGATGTGTTTTCATGCTTTTCAAACAAGATTTGGCATGAGATTATGCCACTATGAACTTATGAGCTATATCTACATGTTTTGGGAGTAGTATTTAGCACCGAGCGATGAAGGTTTGATTACCCAAGTCTAAAACTACGTTGCTAGAGTAGGTGATGAAATGAAGTGCCCTATGGGCTTATGAAAGTGGTACCACATATTGATCATGGTGTCCTGTTCTTAGCGGGCATTAGGACAGCTTTGCCAACTAGGGTTATATAGTTTGATATGGTGACTCGTTCCTTGGCATGGTTCAAGTCAGCTTTGCTAACTAGGGTTATATATAGGGTTAGATTCTATGTAGCTCGCATGGTATATTGTCGGTTATAAGAAACTCCCTTATGAATGTTTTGACTTGTTTAAGCTTATGAAATCTATTTTTGAAGTTTTGACTCTTATATCATGTTTACCATTCAAGTTATGATATTTACTTATGATATCCCTTTGTATGCATGAACTTAGTTTTAAGCACGTTTTAAGCATGTTTTCATCATGACTATGCATATCTCACATACACGGTACATCCTATATTACTGACGCATTTTGTGTTGCATCCTCTTGATGATGCAAATTCAGGCTCCTTCCCTCAGACACGTGGCTAGAGATTTCAAGCCATTCCCAGTCCGCTGTTGGTGAGTCCTCATAGTCCAAGGTCTATTTATGATCTTAGTTAGTTTATCGTTATTTACTTCCGTACTTTGAGTTAGCTAGGGTCTTGTCCTAGCAACTCCTTATGTTATGTGTAGAGGTTTTTCAGACATAGACAGTATTCGAGTCTCTTCCTTAGAGTTATATGTCTTTGACTTGGTTATCCATATGTTTGATTTTGAATCTTCTTAATATGCTTCTGCATACCTATTGTTTTGCTTGAGTATGCTCTGACCAAGGTTTAATCTAGGGCACTCATGCTCCGGATCTTGTGTTACATCTAGGGGGTAGCCTCGGGGCGTGACAATTGGTCAAGATGGATGAGGGTGCTCCCGAAGTTGGCACATCCTCTTCTCTTGTATGCCAAGCTTGGTTGGTCTTGGACATTTGTTCTAATAAAGTCGAGGAAATGGGAAACTCTAAGTCCATGAAAGTGCCACCTCTAAGTTTTTTATACACTGACTTATTCATACAGTTCAATGACCGATAGAATATTTATAGCAATACGTTGTTTGACAACTCATGGTTCGGACACAAGAGAAGCCTCTTTTTGAACCTTAACCAAACCTCATGTAGAGGCTCATCTAGGAGTTTCCTAAAGTTGGTAATCTCGTCTCTTAGCTGCATCATGCAAGATGAAGGGAAGAATCTAAAAGTGAACGCCTCAACCAACTCAGCCCAAGATGTTATAGACTCATTCGGTAATTCATCCAACAACACCGTGGCTTTCCCCATCAAAGAAAAGGGGAATAGGTGCAAACGGATGGATTCTTAGGAGATGTTTTGAATAATTTATGGTTGGCAAATCTCCATAAAATTCAGAATATACCGGTTGGCGTCTTCATGTGTTGCTCCACAAAAAAGCCCCTTCATTTGGATCAAGTGGAGCATGGTGCTAGTAACGTGAAAGACAATATTTCCCATCGTTGGGGCTAGGCAGATTACACCCACACCCCCTGGCATTACAGGCTCAGCAGCGTTGGCATCCATGAAGCCGTCAATGCTCTCATTGTTGTCATCCTCGGTCATAGGCTAGCCTGCTCAATCACAACACAAATAACAAACAAAAGTAAAAGAAACAAGCACTCTCAAAGTGATTTCAAATCTACAATCAACAATAGCTATCAAATCAAGTCCCCGAAAACTATGCCATTTTTGTTAAACGCTCAAACGTACTCTCCAAAGATGGAGGTATCAGCAATCTTTAAGCAAAACACATTTATAAGTACCCAATGGATGTCGGGGGTCGTACACACATAGACCTATAGATAGCACAGTGATGATTGTATAGAAATGACTTCACGTAGAGAGGAAGTGTTTAAATGCAAGAAAGTAAAGGATTGGGGGGAATTGGGGATTCTGTCACAAAAATCCAATTCAAGCAAGATGGTAAAGTAAAACGGGTGTACAAATGAGAGTAGACGACTAGAGATGTGGGTCTAATGGGGATCTAGTATGGGATAAGGTGATTGCCTATTCACGCAAATTCTCGCTTATTGACATAGGTAGCCTTGGTTATAGGTATGGTTGTTCATCTCTCGATCAACAACCATATATCTGACAATCTCGATTAAAGCACTATTGGTTTAACAATAAACAACCAAGCTAAAGCTTAGGGAGGTCATACTATTTCTAACTTAGACCCTTAAATGGGTGATTCTGTCGATATGAGCTATTTCTAGCCTCAATCTAAATGGAAGCCCATGTTCCTACTAGCAATTTTACATCCAAAACTATGAAATTCTCTTTCAAGCAACAACATAGCCAAGAAGGAAAATCAATGTTTGCAACTACCAATTTTAGGATTAAAACTTGGTGAAACTACTAAACCCATGTCAAATAAGCAATTATAAGAAAGAATTAGCAACACCCACACCCATTTGTCAAGAACCCATTATAAACACATCCCTAGACAAATGAAATTAGCTACTCATACTAAATGAAGGAGATATACCAAGTGGGTAAGTAAAATTCCTTTTCATTCAAGTGTAATTGTAGGTTCTAAGCTCAGTTTTTGTACACAAATGGTTAACCAAGATTTAGAAGAGAGAATTGATTGAAACCTTCTTCTTCTTAGAGAGGAAAACTTGTTCTCAAAGCTAAAATTACATTAGAGTACTCATAGTTGAAAGATATTTTTACAATTGTGCCTAGATTGGCTTCTTTATACTTTCCCAAAATGTCACTAATTTTCTGGACAAAATTGCCTTTCGGGTGGTGTGCGACACAACGTGCGGTTCGCACGTTGTGATATGCACGTCGCACACCATCTTTAGTTGGACTAGTAACTTCAGCTAATTTGGAGGCTTCGTGCGAAGGAGATGCGGTTGGCACTATGAATTGTGCGCATCGCACAGCGACCACACCCCTTAGCAGATTCTTCAGTGAATTTTATGGCTCTATGCGGTGTAGGTGCGCTCTGCACCACAGATTGTGTGTGTCACACAGGTACCGCATCTCAAGGCAGAATATCCATCACTTCTGACTACTTCACACTTCCACCACATCTCAGGGCAGAATCTCCATCTTTTCCGATAACGTCACACTTCACTCCTTTTAAGCTTTTTTTGGGTCCATTCCTTGTTTTCCATCTTTGATCACAAGTACCTACACAGATATAAATAAAGGCCATAAGAACCTCTAAATCTATTCAAAACATAGCAATAATTCATGGATAAAGGCTCAATAAATTGGTATATTACCGACTTATCAATAATCAAATCCGTACCAGCCATAGTAGCCGAGTTAACCATTATAGAATCTGTACTAGGCATGGTACCAGAGCCAACCATTATAGAACCTGCACCAAGCGTAGTACCCAACCCAACTATTATAGAACCTGTACCAGGTGTGGTACTCGAGCCAACCAATATATGTATCCCTTACCAGGCATGGTACCCGAGCCAACCGATATATGTATACAAGGCGTGGTACCCGAGTTAACCAATGTATCATACCAGGCTTGGTACCTGAGCCAACCAAATTTCAAACACAATCCAACAATCAACAATAATGGACACAACCACACTTGTAAACCAACAAGTAACAAAGACATGTTAATTTCACATGATTGACAACCGCATATTTAGACATTCAAAATTCCATTCTCTAAACCATGCAATGAACATACAATACTAAGCAACACTTATAATGTACACATATCACAAATAGGAAATAATAACCATCACCTACCTCGAATACCCTGAAAGCTCTATTGGACCGGAGCCTTCCCATTTCCTGAATCTTTCGCTTGCCCTTGGTCTAAAAATCAGTACACATAATACTAATATTAGTCCAAGTGGCCTAATAATCCCCGGATTATACTCAAACCCTAATTCCCAGGCCACACAATGATCATTCCACCCATCCCAAGGCTTTCCCATCATTAATGCACCTAAAACTGTCATTTTTACGGAAACATTAAGCAAATTATGGTGAATAAATTATGAATGATCACTTATAACAAAACCCAAGAATCTCTTCACCGTAGATTCCCCATTACACCGGATTATACCTCCTTAGGTCAAGCCAAATCTCCCTCCCAAGGGCATAAATATCGATTCTAAGGTCCGAGAATCAAAGTACTAAGGTAGGTGATTAAAATCCTTACCTTTACGTTGATTTTTGGTGGAAAATCGAGTAGAGGTCGCCCAAACCACCTCTGCCCTTCCCCAAAACATTCTTGAACAATTCTGAATGTTTTTTGGGAAGTTTCTTCATTTACAGTGACTTACTCTGCTATAGCAGTCCCCACTCTGCTATAACAGCTCTGTTGTAGCAGGACCTGCCGGCTTTGGCGGTGCTAACCGCTTTGACTTTCGCTATAGAAGGAATTTCTTTGCTATAGCAGTCATTGCTGTAGTGTAGTCTTGACTTCTATAGCAGTTGACACAGAACAGAACCTCGATAAATCCCTCAAAATTTCCCATTTTGCAACACACTTCAAAACATAACATTCTGAACCTACCCTTTCACGTCAACTTTCATATCGGGAGTTCGACTCACCCGAATCCACTTCCAAAAAGTACCCCGGACTACTTAACGCCTTAGCTAAAAGGAAAACTAGCTTAACCTATTACAATTTACCCAATCCTTTCCCAAATTACACTTGACCATACTTTGCTCAAAATCCGTGTAGGACTAGACCAGCCCAAAATTTCTAACTCCCAAAATCGGAAGGTTTATAATCCATTTCTTCACACAAAAAGCTTACCCATAATGACAGAACAAGTTGTTATACATATTCTGCCAAATGGCATTTGATTTTCTATATCTTTAAGGGGGGTGCAATCCCATGGTCTTTTTTCACAAATAACCTTTCTCTGGAATGTTGATGATTTATTGGTATGTCACGTATCCAATGATTATCATATTTCAAACTCAAGTTGTCCACTTGGCCCCTGTCTATTTTAAAAGCCCATACTAGATAATTAGTGTAGAGCGAACCAAAATCTATGTTTAGGCATTGGCTTAGGATTACCCAATACCCAAGGGATATTGTACCCATTAGAAGACCACCTTGCATCTAATTGGTGTACGATCAATAAAAGACAATACTTCAACTATTTGATAAATTTGAAGGATGTAATATTGGATTTTATGAACCGTAGTTCCTTGGGGTTTAGAAATTAATTTTTTTATGGAAAGATCTTTATCCGAAAGGCATTCAAAATGTCAAGAATTTCGAGAATGGAGGATCTCTGAGGTGGCTTAATTTAGGATTGTTCCCCTACGAGGGACTGATATTATTTATTTCACTTTTCCCTTATTGTGCATTCCCATTTGATTTATTTATAAATTTGTATAATATATTTGTTTAGGACAATGGAACGTCTTACAAATGACATATACATCCTTTAAACATTAGGCTTACCTTTGTCTTAATAGGTCACATATATGGATGCGCTATATATTGTTTATATACTTAATGCTACATATTTTGCTTCATCTTTCCTTTAACCTGTGTCCTTAAAATAAATCTATTTATCTTTAAACATGACTAGTCCATTATTCTATTCCAAAGTCTTAGAGCATCATTAGGCATATAAATTAAAAAATCAAGTCTTCCTAAAATACTTTTAAAAGGTCCATCATCGATTCTGTTTAATATTTTAAAGTTTTATATTCTAAATTTAACAGAAAAAAGTCATTGGGACACCATACAAATAAAATCATTTTCTCACACATAATTTTACTTAGTTAACTAAATACTCCATCAATTTTAGTCAATCTCAATTGTAGTACTCCATTACTTTCACAGAACTTTTCAAATACATATTGTCTTCCAACATTGTACTCCATTTCTCGTAGAAATTTAACTTGTGTTACAGAATATTGAGTATGAACATTTATACCATTCTTCAAATCATGTAGCTCACTTTGTTCAAAGTTCTCTTCTTTCATTAAATTGTCAAAATTTTGTCCATTTTAGTCATTTTTCAAAATATCTTGTTCCTTGAATTTTGGACTTATCTACTTTGAGCAAAACAAATGTTATTTCTTTTGGGTGTTTTTCTTTCTTTGGAGAGGCTGATTTTTGTTGTTAGTCAGACTTTCTCACTTCACAAAAATCAAGCAAAGCAGTTTCAATTACCCGCTTGAAGAACATCCTTATTTTACATGATCTAAGATCAAGAGAGTTACTACTGACTTACCATTTCTTACTTGAAAAAACAAAATGATTCATTCAAATATGGACCCTAGTTTGATCAACATAGTAACTTCATCAGAATCAGTCTCGACTTTGACTATCACAACAAACTCTGGCACCTCAACAATATCATAAGTTGTAACACCCCAGAATCTGAACTAGCTACTTTACATTGCTTAGTAGGAAAATGCAGAAAAAATTCTAATTTTTAGGGATCACGATCAGGATCACGGGCCGTTGTTCATGTTCACGACCTAGGGCTTGCTCCGTAAATCAACCCCTGTGACTTTTGTTCATCCAAGAATCTATGGGTTACTCCATTGACCGTAGATTAGGACCACGGTCCATCCAGTTAACCATAATTCAGCTCATCAGAGGACCCTCAATTTAGGGTCAGAACCACGGATCAATTGATGGACCGTCAACCAGTTCCACAGACCATCCTGTTAGCTGTAAATCCCTAGGATCAGAGGACCTTCATCCTTCCAATCTCAAATCATGGGTCATAGGACCATCCGTCGACCCATTTCATGGACCGTCAATTGACTCATGGAATAATAGATCAACAAGTTTTAAGATGGTTCTAGGTTCTAGGATTCATTCAATTGTCCGTCGATCGAGTCCATGGGCCATAGACCCATCTATGGACCCCTCAATTTCTAACTTTTGAAATCCATTTAGCAAGGGTAAGTTAGTCTTTTTTCCCACTTTAAATCCTAAACCATATCGTTTTAGGGTCCCTAAGGGGGAGTTATATCAGAATTTGCCAAACTTTTCCTCATTCCTTTGATCAAACTTCAAAAAGTAAGAAAAGGATTTTCTCTCAAACTTCAAGACTTAGGGTTCCTTCTCAAATTCTATACCTTCATATTCTAAGCTAGGAAATCTTAAAGTCCAGGTATGTGGGTATTCGGTGAGGCATCCTTTCACCCTTATGCCCAAAACCCCAAGTTTTACATTGAATTTATGAAAATTATGAAACGAGGATTCTTACCCAATTTTTAGTTTTCCTATAAATTTGATTTACTTACATTATAGTATGATTTCTACTCATTAATGCATGATTTTACATGAGTTCTCACAAGAATTTTTGAGCCTCATGATTTGAGAATAAACATAGCATGATTTGACCATATGACATGTTTTTAAGAAAAATTGGGATGTTCAGATAACATAACCTCAAGTATCTGTGAAAATTAGCATGACTCGTTCTTCAAATTATGAGATTTATCAAGAATATGTTTTTTAACTGCTGTCATGTTATACTTATACATTCAAGAATTATGTTTTCATGAACAGTTTTGACATCCAGATATGTCACATGATATGCATTAGCTATAAGATATGTTTTAGGAGTAATATTTAGCACCAAGTTGATGAGGGTTCCAGATAACTCAAGTCGAGAACTACATTTCCAGTGTAGGCTTCCAATAGGCTCACGATAATGGTTCCACTCTAAACATGGTCTTGTACCCTGGTAAGGTTAAGGGTAGCTCTGTCAACTAGGGTACAGAAGTTGGATTCCATATATTTCACATGGTCTATGTCAGGTATGAGAAACTCCCACAAGCCATGTTTTTTAGTTTCTGAATGTGTATGGCTCTTTGCTTTCAAGTTCAGATTAATTACTTATGATCTATGATTGTGAACATGCTTTTAGCGTATGATATTACTTTGAGCCATTACATTACAATTTTACTACTATTACATGATTTCCGCCTTAAGTATGTTTTCAAGTACAGTTTACTACGATTCATGCATATCTCCCATACTTAGTACATTCTACAGTACTGATCACATACTTTTTGTATTGTATCTTATCATGATGTATATTCAAGCGCTTGCTCCCTGACTTGTTGCTAGACCCAGCAGGATTTCCTGTCAGAGTTGGTGAGTGCTCATTATTTGAGTGTTACTTAGAGTTTTGGTTTATCTTGATGTCTTTCTTTCATTATTTGTAGTTAGTTTGGGATCTTGTCCCAGTAACTCATCTTGTGAGTTTAGAGACTTTTCATACATAGACACATAGTAGTGTTTAGTGTTTCAGATCGTTAATCTCATACTCAATTATCAAGTAAATTTGGTGCCCCTATTTCTGTTATGCTTTCTCTTTATTTATTTGTCCATGTTTCTAATGTTTAAGTCATTCTAAGACCAATGGGTTAGCTTGGGATCACTTGTGATCTCAGGTCCTGCATTGCGTCCAGGAGGTAGTTCTGGGGCTTGACAAACTTTGCATCAGAGTATCAGGTTTAAGAGTCTTAGTATATCTAAAGCTATGTTAAGTAAAGTACTTTTCATGGGTGCGCAGCATGCCACACTTATGAGGGGAAAGCTATGAGACGTTTGAGGAAAACTTCACTTCATTCATGTTCAATATCATGAGATAGAGTGTAACTCTATTTCTCTCCTTTAATCTGTTTGTTATGCATTTCAGATTATGCCTCCTCACAGTGCCAATGCTCGTAATGCAAATCCTCCAGTTCTAGACCATGAGGTTACAAACACTATATTTTGGAATGCCATGATTGCTCAGGTGAATCAGCAAACACCTATTCCTGCTAACCCAAATGGTGGGATAGCTTCTGTCATGGTTAGGGACTTCACCCGTATGAATCTGCCGAAGTTCTTTGGTTCAAAGATTGGCGAAGATCCACAAAACTTCATTGATGAGGTAAAAAAGATTCTTCATGTGATGCAAGTAACTAGAGTAGAGAGAATCAAGTTGAAATCCTATTAACCCAATGATGTGGCTCATATCTGGTTTCCACAATGGAAGGAAAGTAGGAGCATGAATTCATCTCATATGACTTGGGAATACTTTGTTTTGGGGTTTTTCTGGATAGGTTTTTTCCAAGGGAGTTAAGAGAGGCTAAGGATGACGAGTTCATGAATTTGAAACAAGGTTTGATGTCAATCTTAGAGTATAGGTTGAAGTTCAGTCACCTCTTCAAGTATGCTCTAAAGATGATGGCCGAGGCAAGGGCCTGGATAAGAAAGTTTGTTTCTGGGGTATCTGACTTGGAGAAGAAAAAATGTAGGACATCTATGTTGATGGGGTATATGGACATCTCTAGGCTCATGACTCATGCTCAACAGATTGAGGAGGATAAACTGAAAAAGGAGGGAAGGAAGAACAAAAGGGCCTCAATAGAGGTTCAAAGGAGGACAATAGTTTTCCTTTTAGAAGAAGTCATCAGGACCAGTGTCATCATCAGCTACTACTCCTTCCCAAGCACCTAGACCCAGGTATGATCAGGCGGGTAGGAAGACAAGCTCTTGTTCTTAGTGAAATATTGTAAAAGGTACTTTTTACCATGTTTGCAACAAATGTGGTACGAGTCATCTTAGAGAGTGCCATTATGGTAAAGGGGTGCATTGGATAAGGAGATGGGTCATAGGATTAAGGATTGCCCCTCATACAAATAGCACAATCAAGGTGGCAGGACCCAGGCTACTAATTCAGTAGCTCCAGCAGGTCGTATAGTTCATTAGAGTGCTACTTATGGTGCAGGAGGTGTGTCACACCACGAGTCTACAACCTGGATGCGACACGGTGCTTTGAGTCACAAGTAACCCCAAGATAACCCATGGCCTGGAATACCTCTGAGATAAAGACTGAAAGTAAATGCGGAAGCTGAAATGTGCTGAGCTCTTTTGAAAATAATATAACAAAAAGAACTTTTATAAACTGATATACAATAGCATTTGAAAACTGGTACAACTGAGTGACTGACTAACTGACTATCTATGAAGCCTCTACTAACACTGAACTACAGTTAGCCGGGATATGACCCCCAACTAGCTTTAATCACATAACTGAAATATTCTTTATAGCTACTAACTGACTGAAGTTCTCGAAAAAGGAGAACTCGATCTCTGCTGGATGGAAGCTTGATCCGTCTAACCATAATCCTGGGAGCTAGCACTAAAACCTACATCATAAAATGATGCAGCACAAGGAAGGTATGTGGTCAGTACTTTGAATGTACTAAGCATGTGAGATATGCCCTTACTGTAAATCATGAAAAGATACATGTATACTGAAAGCATGGCTGAAAGCTGGACTATGTATAATATCTGAAGTGCATAAGTCAAAGTTGTATAACATAAACTCTTTTTACTGAAGAGAATGTAAATCCTGTTGCTGGACTGTAACTGTAAGATCATGATGCTTAAAGATAAGGAAAGTTGTTACTTGGGATTTCATGGACTAAAAGAAAGAGTATGCCTGTAAATTATGAAAGAGTGCAACTGAGCTGAAAACCATGAGTCATGCTAAAATTCATGTTTAAAGTAAATCCTTAGGTGAGTTTCTTTTACTGAACATGCTGAAAATACTGATATACTGTACTGAGTGCAAGATGAAAGATATAAGCTGATGTAATGACCAAGTATATAAACATGTAACTGTATAATACTGAACTAAACTGGATAACTAAATACAAGGTCATGCAATAATGAATATGGACTATGGGAGCTACTATTAACCGATATACCCTAAGCTGAGCTAACTGTGGGGCCAACCTGTAACCCTGGATGGAAGGGTGTTCATACCTTGCCAAGGGTATAAACAAGTCTGACGTGGATCCACTAAACTGATGTCCACAAGGGACAAGGGTGCCATGCCTAATCTAATGGGTGACCCCTTTAAAACCTATAGTGGCGCCGTAGTTCAGGGACTCGGGGACTTCTACTAAAGGTCTCAACCTAAACTGACGGGTGAACCTTCATCCCTTTGTCCACTCGGTGCTAAGTTTACTCCTAACTGAATACATAAGCAATAAATGCAAACTGAAGTACTGGATAGCTCAAATACTGATAATAAACTGAGAATGCAATATAGTGATAATGACACTTATAGCATTCTTATTCTGAAGCATAACTGACTGAATTATCTGAGAATTCAACATAATGCTTAGACTGAAAGCATTCTATTTTTCTGAAAAGTTGTGGGCTAAAAAATGATTGATTTCATGCTTTAAAAATGAGAGTTAATAGAATAGGCTGAATTCTTAAAGAAAAGCTACTTCATGTGAAAACACCATAATTTCGTGATAAGTTGTTGGAAAGAAAGCTAATTCATGCAGAATATACTGTAAACTAAGGTTATGTCTGTTTCATCTACATTCCAAGGATTTTAAGAAAATATCTGTAAAACATCATGAAATATCCCTTGAACATGTACAGGAAACATATAGTATCATAAGGAATTCAATTTTGTAAAAATATGCATAATTATGTATGAACGCTAGAATCAGAATTTAGAGAAATCATAATCGAAAACTGAGCTTTGGGCATGAGGGTGGAAGAAGATCCTCATTGAATACCCACATACCTGATTACTGAAGGATTTCTAGGGATGGAACTGGGGGATGAAAACTTTGAGAAGAAATCTGAAGAAAAACCCTTGAGAGACTTTCTTGCTTGAGCTTCTATGATCTTTCTTGCTTGAAACCCTAGGTGTCTTGCCTTAGAGTTTGAGAGAATAATTCTAGAGATTGATCGATGTTTTTCTGATGAATAACCCCCTTTGGGTGCTTAAAATATATGGGGAAAGACCTGAAGTAAGGAAAGGACCAAACTACCCCCAACTTAAAAGCTAAAAAAAATGTAGAAAAGTCATCGGACGGGGCTTCCCACGGGTCATCGTGGACCCCATGGGCCATCGGACCCAATCATGGCCTTTAAAAGGGGCCAAAAGGGCTCACTGGCTCATTCCCACGGGCTGCCACTACGGGCCATCGTGGGATCCACGGGCTAGGGCTGTGCAATTTTAGGGTCAAACCAATAACCCGAACCGAATATTGGATTATCGGGTTATTGGTTCAGGTTATTGGACTTTAGGTTCGGGTCTGGGTTAAACAAACCAAATTAATGGTTTATCGGGTCGGTCCTCAGTTTTGAGGAGTTGTGTATCGGTTAACCCGACAAACCGATAAGCAATCATTTAAAATTTTAATTAATATTTCACTTTCTCAATTCTCATTTCTCAGTTTCTCACTTTCTCACTTTCTCTCGCCTAAAGTCGCCTAAGGCCAAGTTAGGTTAGGGTTTCCTCTGTTGGCTGCTGCGACTCATTCCTCTGCTGCTCCGCCAAAAATTGCGGCTGCTCTCAGGCCTCAACCTCTCACGATCTCTCAACTCTCAAGTCTCAACTGGTAAGTTCACTCATTAGTGTGGCTCACAATTGGTGACGATTTCTCAAATTTATAAATCTCAAGTTTCTCAAATTTATAAATTTGTTTGCTTTTTCTTTTATAACATTAACGTACTGCTTAATAATCTTGGTTAGAAGTACGGATCTTTAACGTAAATGAATTTTCGTCCAATTATATCTGCAGTTGTTGGTGATAAGCTTGGAGAGCCCCAGTAACATTACTCAACCATTCAACTACATTTGGTCAAGAATTTAGTGATTCTTATACTCGTCCAGAGAAACTGAGAAAGGTTCATCTTTCTTACTCTTCTTTTTAAAGCATTTACTAGTTATTGTATTTTTTATTAAGTGCATAATCGATTTATGTATACTTAGTACATAATAGGGGCACTAACAGTCTATATATTCATTTCGTGATGTTTTTTTTCATTTTTTTTGTGGAATTTTGTTCATCTAACTTAATGCTACCTCCCCGTAAATATGCGACTTTTGTGGTTCTCCTTCTGGAAAGTTAGCCACCATAAACAAATATGAGAATGGACTCCTTCAAGAAAGAAAACTCATTCTTTTCTAACTTTTTTGTGATCCTTTTGTGCTCTGTTAGATTTTTACTGCCAATATTTGTGCTTCTTGATGATTATTTTCTTTTAAAATCATAATTCATAGTGACATGGCTGAAAATATCATAATTGATAAGGTGATTGGTGAAAGTGGAGCTTCTAATTCAAATGTAATGAGTCAAACTCAAAGCGTTCAGTCCAAAGTAAAGAAAGAAAGGAGAAAAAGGTCTCGGGCGTGGGATCATTTTACTACTAAAGTTGATTATGACGGAAATAATAAGGCTGTTTGTAACTATTGTAAACATGAGTATTTTGCTGACACAAAAGATCATGGTACAACGGCAATGCTTGGTCATATAGTCAAATGTACCAAAATGCCTCACAATATTGATACTAAACAAAAAAACTAGCATTTCAACCGGTTATAGGTGGTAACAAGGATGATGTAGTTGTTGTTCCATGGAAATTTGATCAAGAAGAGTGTAGGAAGGCTTTGTGTCGTATGGTAATTCTGGATGAACTTCCTTTCAGATTTGTTGAAAAAGAAGGTTTTAACAATTTATGAAAGTGGCACAACCTTTTTTCCGAATTCCTTCTCGTACCACTGTGACTCGTGATTGTTTTGGCATGTTTGATGAAGAGAAACATAAAATGAAGTCTGTTTCAAGGAAACACAACAAAGAGTGTGTATAACCACTGATACTTGGACTTCCGTGCAAAGAATTAATTATATGTGCATTACCGCTCACTAGATTGATAAAAAATGGACTTTGCATAAAAGGATTATCAATTTTTGTCCAATTTCTAGTCATAGAGGTGAAGATATGGCAAAGGCCATTAGTAAGTGTTTGCACGAGTGGGGGTTGCATCGAATTTTCACTGTTACTGTTGATAATCCTAGTTCAAATAATGTGGCTGTGACTGAGTTGTCTAAGCAATTAACTAAGTGGGGGACCAATCTTATGGGTGGTAGTCATCTTCATGTGAGGTGTATGACTCATATTATATATCTTGTTGTTCAAATGGTATAAAAGAAGCAACTGTGTCTATTGAACGAGTTAGGCAAGCAGTGAGGTACATTAGGCAATCTCCTTCTAGGTGGAAGAAGTTTCAGGAATGTTGTGAAGATGAAAATCTTGTTAAAAAGTCTTTATGCTTGGATGTTCCTACAAGGTGGAATTCCACCTACTTGATGTAGGGCTATTGAATATGAGAGTGCAATTTTAGATTATGCTGATCGTGATATTGGATTGACACATCATCTTGAGTTTGTTGATATTGTTGATGGAAGTCCTGCAGGTACACTTTTGAGTAGTGATTGGGAGAGTGTAAAGAGAATTGCTAAATTTCTTGAATTGTTTTTTAAGCTTACTTTGAAGGTATCTGGATCAAATTATATTACATCAAATTTTCATTTTCTTGAAATTTGTCAAGTTGGTGGTTACTTGACAAAATTGATATCAAGTGAAGATACTGTTTTGGCTGAAATGGCAACAAAGATGAAGGAGAAAATTGAGAAATATTGGGGTGATACAGAAAAAATGAATAAGATGCTTTTCATATCTTGTGTTTTGGATCCTCGCTACAAATTTGGCACTCTTACTTTTACACTTAAGAAGATGTTTGGGGACAAAGGGCGAGATATAGAAAGTAATGTCCGAGCGTACATGAAATCATTATTTAATGAGTATGCAAAGTCTTCTTCAAAAGATAAAAGTGATCAACTTTCTTCAATAGAAGTGGAAGCTTCCGGTCCAAGGTCTATACCTATAGGAGATTATGGTGACTTCTATGAGGAACTACGTAGACATACATCTGGAAGTGGGGGTGCAAATTCTAAGTCAGAATTGGATAAATATCTTGCAGAAGATGCTGAAATTGGAAATGCAGATTTTGATGTATTGCTTTGGTGGAAAGTTAACTCACCTAGATTCTCCTTTCTTTCTGAGATGGCTCGAGATGTGTTAGCTATTCCTATTTCAAGTGTGGCATCTGAATGTGCTTTTAGTACTGGAGGACGCATTCTTGATTCGTTTAGGAGTTCTCTAACTCTTAAATTGGTACAAGCTCTAGTGTGCCTTCAAGATTGGCTTCGGAGTGAACCACAACCTATAAGTATTGATGAAGATTTAGATTTTCTCGAGAAACTTGAACAAGGTAAGAAAAAAACCTTGCATTAATCTAAAATCATGAATTGTTAATTTAATATTTTTGTTGTTTGAGCCTTGACTTGACTTGTTATTGTAATTCTCTTTAGATTTGGCCAACCTTGGAAAAGAATCCAACATTGATGAAATGTAGAATCATACATTGTTAAGAGATGAACTTTGGTAAGTTAACTCTTTGAGATATAACATAATTAACAAGATATAACCAATTAAATTGTTCAATAACTAAACTAACCAGTGTCACTTGCTTGTTTAATCTCAAAATTTTAAGAGAGTGTGTGTATAGCCTATGTACTATGTAAGATATAGATAGTGCAGTTATGGTTGTCTCTCTGTAACAATACAAGTAATATGATTGGCTTCATTTCTCTGTTAATTAACTATTGAATATCTGATACTTTTTCTATTTCTCTGTTAATTAGGTTTAATCATGCCTCGACTTTGTGGTCCTAAAGCTCGATCACCTGTTTGGGATTACGATGAAAAGTTTGAAAAAAATGATGATGGATGGTGCACAGTGAGATGTATTCATTGTGATCGTGTTGTTCGATATCATTCGAGGCAGACTGGGAAAGTGGGACTGGCTCCTTAAGGTCTCATATTAAGCGTTGTTTCTTGTTTGGAGAAGGAGCAGAAACAAATTTGTTTAACCCTTGATTGAGTAGCTATTAGTAACTTCGTACAATTGTTGGACTTAATTATCAAGTTGTGTGACTATTCTTTACCTTTTTTTGGGCTTTAGAAATTCGATTTGTACTAGATTGTGAGTTGTGACTGCTTTGATTGTTGAAATACTTATGGATTTGAGCCGTGTGTTTGTCCTTCTATGATTGTTGTCGAGCAGAAGTAAGGCTGCGTGTGTGAGCAACGGTGACGTGTATATATGTACTCTGTGTTTGTGTATAGGTTTTGGGATGTGTATGTGAGTTGGGGTAATAATAAGTGAACTTTGCTGAACATATTAAAGTATGCTGCTATGTAGCTATTGCTGAAGTTTGAATGATGTAATTGTAAGCTGTTGGGGCCCGTAAGTAACTAGTGAAGTTTGCTGCTACAGGTTTGAAGTTTGCTGCTACAACCTACAGGTTTGGGATGTGTAATTGTGTATCGTTCTACATGTTTCACAAGTTTAAATATGCCTGGCAAATCAGGATTGTGACTGCTGACTTGAGGCTTGAGTTGTTTGTGTGGGTGTCTAGCAGTCTGCACTTTTTTGTGTGAAATGTTAACGGTTAACCCGATAACTGAACCGATAAGGATTAAAAACCGATTAACCAATAACCGATATCTTAACGGTTCTTAACGGTTTAGAATGTATACGAACCGATTGTCGATAAGTAAAACCGATAATTATAATAACCGAACCGAACCAATCGATACACAGCCCTACCACGGGCGTCGGCCAGCCCGTCATGTTGAGCCATGCCCGTCGGCCAGCCCGTCAGCTTATGACAGCTGATAAGGCTTCACTAAAATGCCCATAACGTTTAACTCTGGACTTGGATTAACGAGAGGTCGGTGGCGTTGGAAAAATAATTAAAATACTTTTAATTTGGTGGGTACTAGGCCACCTAAAACTTCATATTCTAGGAGTTATGATTGTTTGAATTGGACCTTTGAAAAATCTTACACTAAAACTCAATCTGTAAGGAAGCTTTCAACTCAACTTTGAGCTAGAGGTTTTTATGACCCCAATTCATATCTAATACAACTCGAAAACTTAACAATTGATCAATACTTGTATTCATAGAAAACTCATTGGTTCTGATCTAACCATATATGAAAAATGGTTCAAATCTTAGCATACAATTTCTGGGGTGTTCCAATATCTCCCCCTCGGGATCATTCGTCCTCGAATGAAGACTAACTATAATGAAGTTACGAGGAAAGGGCTACAATCCTGCCAACTGAGTTCTGAAAGCTGAAGTACTAATATGGTAACTGATTTTTGACTGAAACATGAGCTGAGCTGAGTTCGTGAGGCATGTATGCATAATGAGAGCATAAGAACACTGATAGGACATGAAACTAAATGTCCAACATGATAATCTGTCTGGGTTGAGAGTAGGGACTTAGCTGAAGCCCATAAATAACGAACACATTCTTATAAATCACAATTAACTGGAAGAGAAAATAGTTGTTTTCGTCCCCGTGTTATTGCCTTATATTGGTTTTGGTCCTTGTGTTACCTGACTTCCCATATTTAACCTTTAATTAATTAAAGTCAGTGATTTTAGTCATTCTACTAACAGTGATTACCAATACTAACAGATCAGTTGCTTCTGTCAAGGGTATTACAGTATTTAACATATTATTATAATGTTAATAATAAAATCCTTTGTCAGGATTCACGTGACAAGCACATTTCACAATGAAATACTTTCACTTTCCTATCAATTTGTTAGCCTTTGTCAGTACTCTTTCTCTCTCATCTCTTTGTTCTTTTTCTTTCTGGAAACACTCTCTCCATCAACTTGTTAGCATTTGGTCTCTCTTCAAATAGAAGAAATTAACCAACTTTGGATGAAATTTCAAGCGAAAATTCATGTCGGAGCTCATATTGGAGTGACTTTTTGCTTAAATTGTGTCAAATTTCGTGTTCTGCTCTCCCTTTTTTCAGTTCGAGCTAGCTAGAGGTATGCTTTCATTCCATCCATCTTCCATTATTTTCAGGCTTCAGTCAAGCTTTTTGGGTTCTTGAATTCTATTAGTTTTATCTAATTCTTTGATTAAGGTCTATGATTAGTGTTTTATCTGATTTGATATCTGAAACTTTTTCTTACAAATAATTTGTGCATGATAGCTCAAGTTTGGGGGGTGGAGGTATGGAGGGTATGGGTAATGGTTGTGAAAGTTTGAATTCATGTGAAGCTTCTTGAGTCACTTTCTTTGAAAATGATATTCTAATGGATAACTAGGAAGAAAGTCAAAATATAAAGATAATTAAGTTTTTATAAAGGGCAAAAGAGACAAAATTTGGCCCCTAAAAGCAGGCATATAATTAAATCCAACATGCTAATAACAGTGACAATATACACATAATACATAATCTAGAATTTCTTTTAGAAAATGATGGATTATATAGAATCCCACAAAATTATATTGTTGCATTAGTAATTCAATAACTAAAATTTACTCAAATATTGCCATATGATCTTCTTTTTATCAATAAACATTGAAGAGTTAGGCTAATTAAATTGATCAAGTACTTACATGTTGGCGTGAATTGCAGTCCATTCTTGTAATGGAGTTTCATCGTCAAACTGAATGATTTGTTTCGGTGAACTAAGTTGTTTTATGTGTAGTTGGAGGAGTTGCTAAATTATATTCTCATATAAGAGAGAGGAGGCAACTAAAGAGAGTAATTGCTCATCAACCAACAAATAGAAAGAGTCACTCAATCATCCAAATGAAAGAAGGTAGGAGGGCTGGATATGGTTGTGTATGAGAAATGATGGTATTGAACGATTTGTAACTTGTTCGTATGTTTAGGTTTTGTTCTTTGTATAAAAGTGTCTTTGTTAAATACCGTAATGCCCTTGACAGAAGTAACTGATCTGTTAGTATTGGTAATTATTGTTTGTAGAAGGACTAAAATCACTGACTTTAATTAATTAAAGGCTAAATATGGGAAGTCAGGTAACACAGGGACCAAAACCAATATAAGTAATAACACAAGGATGAAAACAATTATTTCATGAAACTGAGAGGAATAGCTATACGAAAAAACTATTCTCTTCTAAACTGAACTTACTAGCATGGACTAAACCGAGCGTAGGTCCTTAGGACTGATTACTGGTAGGACTGAACTGATCTTATATGAGGAGTCTACTATCTTTCTATCTGAAGCTATTGTACATAAGGTAAAAGCCTAACTATCTCCTTTCAACATGTTCAAGCCTATCTCGACTCAATCTCTTGCATCTAGAGTCATCTCCTAAAAATGGTATTCTCTCTTATCACAGAGATTAACTAACCTCGAGTTTGAAACATTGTGTCACTAGTAGTACAATGCAAAGCCCCCATATATATCATCATGACATTCATGCCTATCATATGATCATCTGATGGCTTGTCTATAGCTGGCACTATCTAAGGTTTCTATCCTCTCCCCTAGCATAAGTAGAAACTTTAACTGCAAGAACTTCTACCAAGAGTGACATTCTGAAGAGGAAAAACTAGCACTTGCCATCTAGGATACTACTTAGCTTCCTCCATTAACACACTTAGTAGGATCTAGCCACTCAAGGTGAGGTCTGAGAAGTCAATTATAAAAGGTCTGAGTGTCTCACATACTGGACATATGAAACATAGTTAGAGTAAGGAATCATAAGCACGAACTGTTCAAGAAATATGGTCTGAGCGTGCACATGATGTAGCATGATGTTATTAGCCATTAAGGATAACTTGAGGACTGAGGGCATAGAACTGAATATACTGTGAGAGATGGGATTATATGTAATCAGTCTCTTGACATAAAGCTGAAATTCATGGAATCATAAAGTAAAACTGGGATTGTTGTCTGAAGCAATTTCTATTTGTTTTAGGAGCTGAGCATAGACATGAATCTTGATAGAGTGCATGAACTTAATCATGAATATGGCATAACTACGTCTGAGTATAGTGTAGTCTTGACCGAAGTTATAGAGAACCACTAGAATAAGAATGAATTGATATCCCATCATAGATCTTTCTAATATTCTAAACTTGTTGAGTTGCAAGCCTCGACTTGGTTCCTCATTCTATCATCTCCCCATTAGTTCAAAATTCATCCCTCTAAGTTTGGGATGTAGGAGTTAAAGGAGTAGGGAAGATACTTTATTGGAATTCCCCTGATTTGAAAGAAAATTCCTTCACCGGATGGGCTATCCGAAGGGCATCAGACCTACAACAGACAATCTACCAAGGCATCATAACTGAGCAGGAGGGGTTATTTCCCTGGATCATTCCCACGGGCAGTCCCACAGCCCCTCGCTTCAGCGACGCCGGTAGCTCTTGCCCGTCGAGGTTAGAAAGGCTTGGATTTGGGGCTCTGGAAGGTTCCCACGGTTTGTCCCATGGCCTGTCGGACCTCCGACGCCCGTGGGGACTTACGTCGGGCTGAGGCTGGATAAACAGAGCTACTGGGCTCTTCCCACGGCAACCTTGATGGGCCGTCTGACCTCCGACACCCATGGGTCAGCCCGTGGGTTATGACACTGCAGGTGAATTTCTGAATTTTTCTGAGTTTCTGGGTTTTAAATGCTGGTCTAAGATCTGGGGTGTTACTATACCCACCCAAAACAACTGAATTAACCCCCTACTAAGGGTTTCAATATTGTATATTTTTACCCCCCCTAAATTCATTTCTTAAGAACACCATATAACATATACAAGGCCTCCTCCAAAATCAACAACTTGAGAATTTCTAAACTAGTCACACATAGTACCATAAGATCCCTGAATGTCATGCAACAACATACTACTCTGGGTACCCATCGATCTTTCTAATATTTAAGAATCTTCTTTATCTCATGACTTAGTCAAAATTTACTAATTCGTCTAGGGGTCATATATACATCTTACCTACACCACCATACTCATTGTAAATTAATCAACTTAATTCTCTGCATACATATATGTCAAGTCTACTAGGTCAATTCTATAAGACTAGCATCACCATCTCACCTTATAGTTACTATACTTTTGAATTCATACATCTAGTTCCGGGTCATTCTGCTACTTATGGCTCATAAAACCTCAATTCACACTAACTCTTAAGTGACTATACTACCCAAAAGCTTAGGGAACCATACTTTATGGCTAAGGCGCTATTCATAGTAAAGATTCAGGAAGAGATTCTGAGAGCACATTTTACTACGGGCTCAATCTGCACGAATGGATACATGGTACATGCTTTTGGATTGGTAAACTATACACACTAGTGGGCGCCTCTTTAGCCCTTGTGCAGTATCTCTAATTTCTAATGGCTCTATCTGAGAGCACCTCACTAATAAGGGTCTGAACTTTACTATCTCCACCACCTCGAAGATGAGGCATGATTGGAGGAATTTGATTAACGCACGAATCTGTATAAGTTTTTGATGGAACAACTTCACTACACGATATGGAGTATGAACAAAGGGAAACATTTCCTAAATGCTAGTAGCCCCTCAAAGAAAAGTACAGACATCTTCGTACCATTCTGCAAGACTCTACTATACACGGCTTCATAGACACCCTAGGATACTTGAACTATGTGCTATGATACCAAGTTTGTCACACCCCAAGCCTACACCCTGGATGCGACATGGTGCTTAGAGTCACAAGTGACCCCAAGCTAACCCATGGCCTGGCAGACCTCTGAGATAAAGACTGAAAGTAAATACGGAAGCTGAAATGTGCTGAGCTCTTTTGAAAATAATATAATAAAAGGAACTATTATAAACTGATATACAATAGCATTTGAAAACTGGTACAACTTAGTGACTGACTGACTGACTATCTATGAAGCCTCTACTAACAATGAACTACAGTTAGCCGGGACATGACCCCCAACTAGATTTAATCAACGTATAAATAACTGAAATAACATCTATAGCTACTAACTGACTGAAGTTCTCAAAAAAGGAGAACTCGATCTCTGCTGGCTGGAAGCTTGATCCGTCTAACCATAATCCTGGGAGCTAGCACTGAAACCTACATCATAAAATGATGCAGCACAAGGAAGGTATGCGGTCAGTACTTTGAATGTACTGAGCATGTGAGATATGCACTTACTGTAAATCATGAAAAGATACATGTATACTGAAAGCATGGCTGAAAGCTGGACTATGTATAATATCTGAAGTGCATAAGTCAAAGTTGTATAACATAAACTCTTTTTACTGAAGAGAATGTAAATCATGTTGCTGGACTGTAACTGTAAGATCATGATGCTTAAAGATAAGGAAAGTTGTTACTTGGGATTTCATGGACTAAAAGATAGAGTATGCCTGTAAATTATGAAAGAGTGCAACTGAGCTAAAAACCATGAGTCATGCTAAAATTCATGTTTAAAGTAAATCCTTATGGGAGTTTCTTCTACTGAATAACTGATATACTGTACTAAGTGCAAGATGAAAGATATAAGTTGATGCTATGACCAAGTTTATAAACATGTAACTGTATAATACTGAACTGAACTGGATAACTGAATACAAGGTCATGCAATAATAAATATGGACTATGAGAGCTACTATTAACCGACATTCCCCAAGCTCAGCTAAATGTGGGGCCAACCTGTAACCCTGGATGGAAGGGTTTTCATACCTTGCCAAGGGTACAAACAAGTTTGACGTGGATCCACTAAACTGATGTCCACAAGGAACAAGGGTGTCATGCCTAATCTGACGGGTGACCCCTTTAAAACCTACAGTGGCGCCGTTGTTCTGGGACTCGGGGACTTCTACTAAAGGTCTCAGCCTAAACGGACAGGTGAACCTTCATCCCTTCATCCACTCGGTGCTAAGTTTACTCCCAACTGAATACATAAGTAATGAATGCAAACTGAAGTACTGGATAGCTCAAATACTGATAATCAACTGAGAATGCAATATAGTGATAATGAAACTGATAGCATTCTTATTCTGAAGCATAACTGACTGAATTATCTGAGAATGCAACATAATGCTTAGACTGAAAGCATTCTATTTTTCTGAAAAGTTGTGGGCTAAAAATTGATTGATTTCATGCTTTAAAACTGAGAGTTAATAGACTAGGCTGAATTCTTGAAGAAAAGCTACTTCATGTGAAAACACCATAATTTCGTGATAAGTTCTTGGAAAGAAAGCTAATTCATGCAGAAGATACTGTAAACCAAGGCTATGCCTGTTACATCTAAATTTCAAGGATTTTAAGAAAATATATGTAAAACTTCATGAAATATCCCTTGAACATGTACGGGAAATATATAGTATCATAAGGCATTCAATTCTGTAAAAACATGCATAATTGGGTATGAACCCTAGAATCATAATTTATATAAATCATAACTTAAAACTGATCTTTGGGAATGAGGGTGGAATAAGATTCTCATTGAATACCCACATACCTGATTACTGAAGGATTTCTAGGGATGGAACTGGGGGATGAAAACTTTGAGAAGAAATCTGAAGAAAAACCCTTGAGAGACTTTCTTGCTTGAGCTTCTATGATCTTTCTTGCTTGAAACCCTAGGTGTCTTGCCTTAGAGTTTGAGAGAATAATTCTAGAGATTGATCGATGTTTTTCTGAGGAATAACCCCCTTTGGGTGCTTAAAATATATGGGGAAAGACCTGAGGTAAGGAAAGGACCAAACTACCCCCAACTTAAAAGCTGAAAAAAATGTAGAAAAGTCATTGGACAGGGAATCCCATGGGTCGTCGTGGACCCCATGGGCCATCGGACCCAACCATGGCCTTTAAAAGGGGCCAAAAGGGCTCACTGGCTCATTCCCACGGGCTGTCACCACGGGCCATCGTGGGAGCCACGGGCGTTGGCCAGCCCGTCAGGTTGAGCCATGCCCGTCGGCCAGCCCGTCAGCTTTTGACAGCTGACAGGGCTTCACTAAAATGCCCATAACTTTTAACTCCGGATTTGTATTAATGAGAGGTTGGTGGAGTTGGAAATATAATTCAAATACCTTTAATTTGATGGGTACTAATCCACCTAATACTTCATATTCTAGGAGTTATGATCGTTTGAATTAGACCCTTGAAAAATCTTACACTAAAACTCAATCGGTAAAGAAGCTTTCAACTCAACTTTGAGCTAGAGGTTCTTTATGACCCTAATTCATATCTAATACAACTCCAAAACTTAACAATTGATCTTAATACTTGTATTCATAGAAAACTCATTGGTTCTGATCTAACCATATATGAAAAATGGTTCAAATCTTAGCATAGAATTTCTGGGGTGTTACAAGGTGGCCAGCATCAAAACCGTCTCTATGCTATGACATCTCGCCAGGTTCAGGAGGACTCACCTGATGTAGTCACGGGTATGTCATGAGAATTTTCTCTTGATGTTTATGCTTTGCTAGACATATGGGCTTCATTATCTTTTTTGACCCCCTATATTGCATGCAAATTTAGAGTTAGTCTAGAACAACTCCTAGAACTCCTTTATGTCTCTACTCCAGTTGGTGAGTCAGTCTTATCTAAGAGGATATATACAAATTGCCCAGTTTATGTCCTCCATAAAGTCATTTCAGAAGACTTAGTAGAATTATACATGATAGGTTTTAACATCATTCTTGGCATAGATTAGCTACATGCCTGTTATGCTTTAGACGACTGCATAACCAGGGTCATAAGATTTTAGTTTCCTAATGAACCAGTCTTAGAATGGAGAGGTAGTCCTCCACGGTCAAAAGGTTATTTCATATCTTACCTTAAAGCTAGAAAATAATCTCTAAAAGGTACATCTATCATATAGTTCGGGTTATGGATTCTGAGTCTAAAACCCTATCTCTCCAGTCAGTCCTAGTTGTAAATGAGTTCCCTGAAGTGTTTCCTAAGGATTTTCTCAAAGTCCCTCCCTAGCTGGAGATTGACTTTTGGCTAGATCTTCTCCCATATTTGTAGCCCATATTTATTCCTCCTTATAGAATGGCTCCAACTGAGCTCAAGGAATTTAAAGATCAATTGAAAGACCTCTTAGGCAAAGGTTTCATCAGACCCAAAATCTCTCCATGGGGTGCTCCAGTCCTCTTTGTGTGTAAGAAAGATGGTTCTCTCAGAATGTGCATCGACTACCGTCAGTTGAACAAGGTCATAATCAAGAATAATTACCCCATCCGTAGAATTAATGACTTGTTTGACCAGCTTCAAGGTGTCAATTGTTTCTCCAAGATTGACCTTAGATCAAATTATCATTAACTCAGAGTTAGAAAGTGTCACATTTCGAAGACAGTCTTTAGAACTCGATATGGTCATTATAAATTTGTGGTTATGTATTTTTGACTAACAAGTGCTCCTGTAGCTTTTATGGAATTAATGAACAGTGTATTCAAGTAGTATATTAACATATTCATCATTGTCTTTATAAATGACATACTTGTCTATCTCGGAGTGTGGAGGATCGTGCAAACCATTTGAGAATTATGTTGCAAACTCTCAATGATCGTCAATTAATTTTCAAGTTTAGTAAGTTCAGGTTTTAGTTGCAGTCAATTGCTTTCCTTGGTAATATGGTATCTCGCGAGGGTATTCGAGTCAATTGACCGAAAATAGAGGCAGTGAAGAACTGACCTAGACCCACTTCTCCAACAAATATCAAAAGTTTTTTGGGTTTCGTTGGGTACTACAGAAGATTTGATGAAGGTTTTTCATCCATAGTTGCCCCGTTGACCAGATTGACTTAGATAAAGGCTAAGTTCCAGTGGTCCAATGAGTGTAAAAATAGTTCCAGGAATGAAGACTAGGTCAACCTCATCTCCAGTATAGGCTCTACTAGAGGGTTTAGATAACTATGTTGTGTATTGTGATGCTTCTAGAGTTGTCTTGGGTTGTGTTCTGATGTAGCGTGGTAAGTTTATTGCCTATACTTTCAGACAACTTAAGATTATTGAGAAGAACTACCCGACTCGTGATCTTGAGCTAGAAGCTGTTGTTTTTTTTTGAAGATTTTGACACACTACTTGTATGGTGTCCATGCGGATATGTTTACAGACCATAATAGCCTCCAATAAGTGTTCACTCAAAAGGAACTGAATCTTTGTCAGAGAAGGTGGCTTGAGTTTCTTAAGTACTATGACATTAGTTTGTTTTACCATTTGGGTAAGGCCAATATAGTGGCTGACACACTTAGTAGATTATCTATGGGTAGTGTGTCACTAGTTGAGGAATTGAAGAAGGAATTGACCAAGGATGTTCATAGGCTTGCTCATTTAGGGGTTCAACTTACTGATTTAGCAGGTGGTGGTATTATAGTTCAGAATGGGTCAGAATCTTCCTTGGTAGTTGAGGTGAAGAAGAGACAAGATAGTGATCCTATCTTACATCAGTTGAAGGGTATAGTCCATCAGCATAGATAGAGGTTTTCTCCAAAGGGGAGATAGTGTGCTTCGCTATCTAGATCAAATATTTGTTACAGATGTGGATGTGTTGAGACAGTAGATTTTTACATAGGCTTATAGCTCTAGATATTCAATCCATTCCGGTGTGACCAATATGTACCGTGACCTATGGAAGTCTATTGGTGGAATGGCATGAAGAGGGACATTGCAGATTCTGTGGCTAAGTGTCCAAACTGCCAGCAGGAAAAGGTAGAACATCAGAGATCTGGAGGTATGACCCAGGATATTGATATTTCTACTTGGAAGTAGGAAGTGATCAATCTGGACTTCATTACAGGTTTACCCTGTACCCACATACAACATGATTATATTTGGGCGATAGTAGACATGATGACTAAGTGAGCCCACTTTTTGGCTGTCAAGGCTACTGGCTCAGCAGAGGATTATGCGAGACTCTACATCTGTGAGATAGTCAGATTGCATGGAGTTCCCTTATCCATCATTTCACGCACCGAGGCTACCCTCTAGGCATAACACGACACCCGGGATCACTAGTGGTTCCAAGTAAACCCTTGATCATAGCATAACTTAGACAAAGCATAAAGGATCATAGAGAAAGCATAAATAGAAAAATAGACAACCAACTTCATAATATATAAAGGTCTAAGAGTATCATAGTCTCAAATAAGAAACCTGAATATCTAACTATGTATGAATGCCTCTACAACCATCATAAAGAGTAGCTGGGACAAAATCCCAGCTAACTCTAAGTATTGAAGAAACGATATCAAAAATCTAGACTCATACTAGTCCTCGAAAAGTGCAGATGCACTAACAAACACTGGATAGGCTGCGGTCTCTAGCCACGAGCCTGAAAATGGGAGCCTAAATCTACATCATAATAGGATGCAACACAAAATATGTGTCAGTACTATAAGATGTATTGAATATGCAAGTGTATGCAATAATGTAGTAAAACGTGCTTGAAACATGCTTAAAACTAAGTTCATACATAATAAGGAAAATCATGAGTAAATATCATAGTTTAAGCATAAGACATGAAATAGAAGTCAAGCTTCAAAATAGAATATCATATAACTTCATAACTTGAAAATAGTCATACGGGAGATTCTCTTAACCGACATTAAATCATGATGAACTACATGGAGTTCAGTGTCATGCACTCATACTGGAAAAGTTTTTACTAACCAGCCAAGGTTAAAACCATGTACATAAGGATCCTGTCATAAGCCACCGAGGGAAACCTATTGTTGCAACGTAGTTTTCGACTTGGGTTGTCTAGAACCCTCATTGCTCGGTGTTGAATACTACTCCCAAAATATATCATGAGGCTCACATACATATGATATATCTAGATGTTAAAAATTATTTATAATCATGTTCATAACCCAGATCTTCATAATACTCACAAACCTTGTTTTAGAAAATAATTCATGAGTATTGATGGCACATGGAGTGTCTTCTCTTTCATAATAATTTATATCTTAAAACTTACATGGCATTAGTTCAATTTCATAATCACATGCAATTTCATAAAACACAGGAACTAGACATGTAATTGCTTGAAATTCATGAGATCATGCTATCAAATACCCCGATTTGCTTAAGTCAATCCATGCATGCAAAATTGGCTGGACTTAGACTTCAATTCATGAAATAGGAATTCACTTGTAAAAACTCATACAAAATCATGCAATTTAGTATTAGATTTCATAGGAGAATCATGAGAAGACACTTTTTAGAAATGTCCATAAGAATTGGATAAGAATCCTAATTTCAAAGTTCATGAAAATCAATGTCGAATTTGGGAGTTTTGGGCATTAGGGTGAAAGAATCCCTTATTGAATACCACAGACCTAAATTGAAGCTTTTTTAATCTAGGATGAGAGGTATGAAGACTTGAAGGTGGAATCCTTAGCTTGGAGCTTGGGAGAATGGAGATCCTTTCTTCTTTTAGGATTTAATGAGCGCTTTGGGATAAGACATAGGCTAATTAGGGATGAAACCCTACTAAAAACATCCAAAATGACCTCACTTAGGAGTTAAAAGGGTGGAAAATTACCAAAATAACCCAGGGATTTAATTCAGAAAACTATGTAAAACTGCGACTTCAGGTTCCACGAATGGAGTCTATGACTCGCAGACACAACCATGACTCATGGTTCCTTCTCGTGGTTTCTTTCCTAGATTACCAGCTGCGGTTCTGATTCCACGAGTTTGCATCACGGTCCGTAGAACTTTCTAGAATCGGTAGATTCTACCCGTGGTTCCTGGGGAAAATGATAACCCTCAGGTCTGATTCCATGAGCTGATTCCACAACCCAATAAATCATCCAAGACTCATGGACTCTAGTTGTGGTTCTTAGACCAGAGGGTGGATCTACAGAACCATTTTCACGAGCTTATTCCACGGCTCTTGGTTCAGTCCCCGGCTCGTGGTTTGAGATCGTGATTCCTGGAAAGTTTAAAATCTTCAGAGTTTCTAAGTTTAAAAGATCGTTCGAATTATGGGGTGTTATAATATCTCCTCCTTGGAATCATTCGTCCTCGAATGAAGATTAAGTAAGGAAAATCTTGAGAGAAAACAGCAATACCAACCAACAGACATGAAAATTGAAGAATAAGCATGAAGAATTGAGTTCCAACTTAAAAACATGATTGAACTAACTCCAAAAACGTGAATACATGCTCGGATCATGAGGAAACCTGATGTAATAGAATCAGAGAGACATACTAAGGAGGAAACTATTAGCTCAAGCTAAAATTGGATCAAAAGGAAAGAGATGAGGGTACTTAGCCTTCATGGCTTTTTCTGCTTCCCAAGTAGCTCCCTCTACAAGATGGTTCCTCCAAAGAACTTTAACTGAAGCGACTTCTTTTTTCCTCAACCTCCAAATCTGACGGTCAAGGATCTCAATGGGAAATTTTTCATAAGTGAGGCTATCCTTCACACCTATATTCCCTAAAAGCATAATAAAGGTCGGATCGCCAACACACTTCTTCAACAAGGAAACATGGAAAACCGCATAAACCGCTTCTAGCTCGGCTGGCAACTCTAACTCATAAGCCACATTACCAACTCTCCTCAAAATCCTGTAAGGAACTATGTAGAAGGGACTAAGTATCCCCTTCTTACCAAACCTCATAACATCCTTCATGGGTGAAACCTTCAGAAATACCCAATCATCAACCTCAAACTCTAATTCTCTCATTCTCCCATCCGCATATGATTTATATCGATCTGAGCAGTCCTCAACCTATCCCTAATAATCTGAACTTTCTCCATATTCTCATGAACCGAATCTGGACCAATTAAAGCTACTTCAGCTGCCTCAAATCAACTAATAGGAGATCTACACCTCCGCCCATAAAGTGCCTCGTAGGGAGCTATCTGGATGCTAGAATGAAAGATGTTATTGTAGGCAAGCTCAATAAGAGGTAAGTGATCATCCTAATTACCTTTGAAATCAATCACCCAAGCACTGAACATGTCCTCCAAAGTTTGAATAGTACACTCTGCCTGACCATCTGTCTGCAGGTGAAAAGTTGTGCTAAGATTAACTTGAGTACCAAGACCCTTCTGAAACGATATCTAAAACTGGGATGGAAACTGAGTACCCCTATCTGAGATGAGAGACAATGGGACTCCATGTAATTTGACTATGTCACAAATGTAGACTCTGGCATAATCCTCTGCTGAATCAGTAGTCTTGACAGCCAAGAAGTGGGTTGACTTAGTCATCTTATCGACAATCACCCAAATAGAATCATGCTATTTGCGAGTATGAGGTAAGCTTGTAATGAAGTCCATATTAATCACTTCCTAATTTCAAGTAGGAAGATCAATATCCTGAGTCATACCACTCGGTCTCTGATGTTCTACTTTTACTTGTTGACAGTTAGGACACCTAGCCACAAAATCTGTTATGTCCCTCTTCAAACCATTCCACCAATAGACTTCCCATAGGTCAAAGTACATCTTGGTGGCACTGAGGTGGATAGAATATCTTGAGCTATGAGCCTTTGTCAAAATCTGTTGTCTCAACCCAGTTATATTAGGGACACATAATCGGTCTTAATATCGAAGCACACCATGTCCCCCTTGGGAGAAATACTCAACCCACTGTTGATGGACTGCACCCTTCAACTGATACAAAATAGGATCATTGTCTTGCTTCTCCTTCACCTCAACTATCAAAGATGATACAAACCCATTCTCAACAATAACACCACCACCCGCTGAATCTGTAAGGAGAACTCTCAATCAAGAAAGCTTATGAACATCCTTGGCCAACTCCTTCTTTCCGTCCTTAACCGAAGACACACTACATGTTGACACCCAATTTTGGCCCTCCACATTCGTAATTAGTTTAGAGCTTCTACTATTTTAAACAATTTTGAAATAATTGTCTTTATAAAATTTTAAGGTTTTAAATTAATATGAGGTTAATTTAGTAATTTTAATTGAAATATGTGTACTCTATATTTAATTATATAAGAGTATATAAATTTTACTTAAAGAAATGTTTTGAAAATTGTTTTAAGTGAAAACCTTGTTTAAAGTTCAAAATGTGCTCCATTTTCCTCAAAATCAATTTTGAATCAAGGAATAATTGTATGAGTGATCCTTTGATTTTAAATGAGTCGATTATATTTTAATAAGATAATTATGTGTTTGCTAATATAATTATTCTTAATCGTTAAATATAGAAGCTCGTTTTATTAATTGGGGATTTAATTCATTTATTTTAATTTTGACCTAAATTCTTTAACATAATCAATTTGGCCATATTTTTAAATCAATTGGGTTAGCTCTTTAACTTAAAATTGGTCATGTTTTGCAGTGGCCAATTCCTAAACCAATTTTAAATTTCTCAATTATCAGCCATTCCTAAATGTTGCAACCCACTTCTCCAGCCCAAAAAACATTCCCTTTGACCTGGTCCACTCCCATATACTCCCTCACCCCATTAGCATATCTATACACCTTTGCGCATATACATGTGTATACAACACACACACTTAAATTTCTCCCAAACGCTCCACGCGCATCCCTATTTCCCTGAAAAGGTTGCAGCTCCCAAAACTCACGCAACCAGTACATCACCACCTCACCCCCCTCCTGTACTTTACCTTCTCCACCTCTTTTCCAATGAATCCCTAACGCTGTAGCGACACAGCTGCAAGAACGACAATAACAACAACTCTAACAGCTCCAAAACGATGCCCCAATTTCCTAACGACGTCCAAATACCCGTCTTCTCTCTGTCAAAGCTACGCTGGCAAGGTTGCGAACCTTCTAGAGAGCACAGGTGTCGTCCTATCCGCAAAATTTGTGGAAATTTGTATGAGTTTGTACAATTCCCTTGCTGGCTAAGGTTTATCCGTGCAGGGGAATTTGAATTTCTTCACAAAATTCCCAGAAATACCCTTCGATTTCCCCCCATTTTCACCCAATTATTCCCCTATATAAACCCCCCTCTTCCATAAGAGTTGACAGCTGGCTTTTGGGGAAAAATTTGAGGATTTTGGAGAAGCATTTCTCTAATCCTACGTAACCGAAAGTTTCAGAGAAAACACATCAAAAGTTGAAGTTCCAGCGTAATAGTCGAGAGCTCCGTTGAAATCAGTGGAACTCCGATGGTGAAAGTTCTACGACGAACTTGTGAATCCCAGTCGCTGCCTAAGAACAGGTGATCTCCCATTCCACCCCCATGTTTCTTTCATTATTTCCGTTAGAATTAGTAGGATATTGGTGGTTTTAGGCTGGTTTTGTTTGAAAATATATGTTTGATGTTGGTGAGGCCTCTGGATTTGAGAGCCGGTTGGATTGCTGGTTCTTTGGAAAAGTTTTAAACCCTTTTCTTTGGCAATGTTTTGTTGTCTAGTCTGTTTGATTGACATCTCATAGTATTGTCCAGTATTCTTAGATGGCCATAAACAATGAAAATTTTAGTGTCAAGCAATGTCTTAAGGCTGACTTGATTTAGAGTATAGTTTATATGTTTCTTTTGATTGCGTATTTGGTGTGGGAGAAACATGTGAAGTCTCCACCTACGTGTTCATTAGCAATTACCAATTTTTCGTTGTTCTATTGATTAATGAAAACACTGACCATGGTATGCTTGAGATTTATTGTGAGCTTTGTTTGTCCTGCTCCATCACCTCTATGATATGAGAGGAAGGGTAGGTGACATGAGTCTTCATTCTGGCTCATTTTCTTTACTTATCATTTGGATAATGGGACTGGTAGTGTCTCAACAACGATTTGTGTTAAATCAGTCCAAGGAGGTGAGACCTTTGCCTCCACCTAAAATCTGGAAAAAAGATGTCACTCAAGTCGCTAAGGATTTGCCTAGTTTCCATTTTAACATGTTCATGGTTGAAAAAGAGCTATTTCTACCCCTCTTCTTGATCTAAAGTGTTGGACCTAAAATCTGTTAAACCTTGTTTGCTCACTGTCTTTTTTACCATATCATGATAAATTTAAATGTGTGCTTGCATAATAAAGTAGTTTGAATGACTAGTTAAATCTGGAATTTGGTGTTCGAATCATTCGAACATGTTTGCTTGAGCTAAGGATTCCCTGATGTGTTTTCTTGATTTGTGATTATCAAGAGAAATCTTCAAAGGATGGGACGAAGCTACTATGAAAATTAATTCTTTAGTTTTCTTCTTTTACTTGAAAATCAAGATTAAGAGACAAAAAATGGAGCTTCATAACAGCTTTCCCTTCAGCTCTAAATTACTCCGTTAAAGCTCTAAATGAGCATGGTTGTGTGGCTGAAACTCATCACTGTTTGCTGAAGTTAGGCTCTTTCGTGTTTTGTTCTTGAATTCTACTCTTTAGCAAGTCGGCTACAGCCTTGTTGTGAGACCAAAGATTGAGTTTTTGACATTTTGGTTAAGGATTAACATTATGTTTAAAACACTCATGTTACCATTGTTTTAAAACTGTCCAGTAGCATTCCTCTTGAGCAAAATTTGCTTCCCCTCCCTTTCCTTTTACCAATACATATGAATGGTTGGGATTTGTAGAGTCATTCTAGCAATATGATTTAAAATATACGGCTAACCTAAAACTCGTCTAAATTGTTGTGTATCTCCAAGTTCATGATTGGAACGACTTTTTCTTCATAAACTAAGTATAAAGGTGGCTTTCCATTTTGATAGCTTAAATGAATAACGCGTCTTGTTACTACTATGATCTGATTTTGTTATGGGTTTTAAGGGTCAGACATAGTCAAAATAAATTGAATCCGTAAATCAGTGTAGTTCTAAGGATTTGGTTAAGTTTTTCTTATATATAACTTAGTCCCGAGAAAATTATCACTTATGTTTTCGTGCTTATATTATAGTGAGTGCAAGCATGATACTGTTTGGTGTCGTGTGTTACTCAGTTGACATTAGGTGTGAATTTCCTTTATTTCATACTCCCTATTGGCTAGAACAAAAGAGAAAAGGGTGAATGGAATATTTTTAGCTCTAATTCTGTCTTAGTTATCGATAATTTCTCTTTGTTGTTCTGTTTCAATAAGACATTTTCAATTCTGTTAGGAGTAAAATATTGGATGGCAGTGTTCTTAAAATTTGATAATCAATGTTGGAAATTTGGTCTACTGTGAGTGTGATTTGTTTTAAATAAAGGGAGCTCCTTTTCGAAATTTGTCATGCATTCAAGTTGTCTTCTAAATGCTCCATCTCATTACGTAAAAGGCCTAATTTTCTCGAGGGAGCTTCGTGATTGTAGCTTAGTGGTCTGTTTTGATCAGTTTGAACTCTCTCTTCCTCCCAGTAAGCATGTTCAAGTCCTTAGAATAAGTAGGGTATTATGGTTGGTTTTGATATATCTCACGCTTCTGGTATGGTTTGGTTCAATCTCTTTGGATTGTATTTCATTCTTTGCGAAAGTATGATTATTAGTTGTTCCTCTATTTCAGCAGATACTAAACTTTATCTTTTTCTTGGCACATGTAACTCGGCAAATTGAGTACATCATCATGTTCAAGTCCTTAGAATAAGTAGGGTATTATGGTTGGTTTTGATATATCTCACGCTTCTGGTATGGTTTGGTTCAATCTCTTTGGATTGTATTTCATTCTTTGCGAAAGTATGATTATTAGTTGTTCCTCTATTTCAGCAGATACTAAACTTTATCTTTTTCTTGGCACATGTAAGTCGGCAAATTGAGTACATCATGGACTCTGCCATTTTCTCCTTGCATATATCGCGATGGGCCAAGGAGGCCCATTATTTTCGAGTCTGCCTCTTCACAAGACCCCAGAAAGGTAAAAGTTGCAGAAATTGGAAGTGAGTGTGGCCTAAGTGCCACACACGAAAGAAAGGAAAGCTAATATACAGGGACGGCCAAAGGAGCGAAATTAAAATAAAATGGGCTTAACCTGAGAAATTGGTAGTCCAATATGGACATTTGTAGGGGTTTGGGCCTAAGTGCCTAAACCCAACTTCTTCTCTTCTTTAGGTTAAATTTATTTGTATTAATATGTACTCTTTGTAAAACTCTAACATTTTTTTAAATCTTAGTTATTTTTTCTCATTGGAGTACCATGTATTTTATTGCAAATTTATTTCGGAATTTAGTATAATTTGCAAAAATCCCTTCCAAAAAAATCACTTATCACTTTTGTTACAAATTAATACTTTTATGAAGAAGTGTTTTCCTTTACTTAATAAATTTTCTCATTTTTCAAGTTAGTCATAATAAAGAGTTTTCAAAATCAACCGGATAATCGCAAGTTAGTGGATATTTTAGGTGCCTTAAAAACCATTCTAAAATGAAAAAGGGTCATATATACCCTTGAACTATCGAAAATGGTTTGTGTATACCCCTCGTTATACTATTCAGCCATCCATACCCCTATCGTCACAGTTTAGTCTACATATACCCTCAGCAGTAACGGCGGGCCACGTGTCACTCGCTCATTGATTCAACCCATTCCCTCAATTATACACACCCGGATTAAAAGACCCGCCCAGACCGACCCTTAAAACCCGACTATAAACCCACTAAAATCCCTAACCTAAACAAATCAAACCCAGTTCTCTTCTCTCCCACTTCTCTCTCTTCGATATCACCGACTAAAAACCCCCAACCCTTAACAAATCAAACCCAGTTCATAACTCAGTTCATTCTCTCTTCTCTCCCACTTCTCTCTCTTTTCTCCTTTCTCTTTCTAGTTAGGGTTTATCTCATTTCGTAATTTAGGGTTTATGCCATGTCTGAAATTAGCTGTCATTCGGTGAATAATTCATTAAGGACTTGTCATTGTGGTGAAATCGCTCGTTGTTTCACTTCAAGGACTCTATTAAATCTTGGAAGAAATTTTTACAAGTGCTCTAAAATCAAGGTATGTTTTGAATTTATATTTCAATTTCACTTATGATTCAACAGGTGATTATTGTAAGTGATTATCGATTTACCTTGACAGAGTGAAAATTGTGGCTTTTGGCTATGGGACAATAATTTATCGGAGAATGCTTTGGTCCAAATAAATGATTTGAAGGCTAAATTAGAAGTGGCAACAGTGAAATTGGACACGTTAAGAGAGTCGTTGAATGCAATTAAGGTTGAAAGAGACAACTTGAAGAAAAAGTTGGATGTTTTGGAGGCTATAAACTATTCTCAACTTAACAAATCAAGAAATTTGGAAGACAAATTGTTGAAGATGAAGATGTTGTTTATTGTTTCATTTGCCGTATTTGTCGAATTTGTTGTTGCAAGTTTTAAGTGATGAAGATGACACTCACTGGTTTGAAGTGATGAAGATGATGCTCACTTGTTTTGTTATGATTTCTTAGTGATGCTTGGTGTAGTGCAGTTTGTAGTGGTTTGAAAGATAAATTATGTAGTTTGTAGTGCAGTTTCTTTCGGAACAAATTATGTAGTTTGTAGTGCAGTTTCTTTCAGAGTTTCTTTTGGTAGTGTTGATTGTAGTGTAGTTCGTATGTTAATGTAATGTAGTGTGCAGTTTGAATGGTTTCAATGCAATGAAATGTTAAGAAGTGATATGTTTCATTCTATTAAATAGCTTCATCTTTAAGTGAAACTTTGGCAAATTAGTCTAGTGGTAAGAGCACAACAAGTGATGTGTGGCCTAAGTGTGAGTCTCGAATTGTATGTCTGACTTAACCAAAATAAAAAGTTGACAAGTAGAAACATCAACATTTGTCAAATTGTTGAAGGATATAGGCATTTGGTGTGTTACTCAATATTTCTTCAGCCTTTGATACAACTGCTTTCATCCCTTTGACTGGGTCAGTTAAAATAAGTTCAGCACCAAAAGCTCACTGTAGTAGCTTCAACCTTTCACCTATTCAATTTAAGAACAATAAAAAGTAATTCAAACAAATTATTAATTTGCACAAGGAGCATATGAGCTATGAGAGGCTACAGTTAATTATATGCATTATCTCAGTATATAACTTAACAAATCAAACTTAACAAACATCACACAAAGCTTAACAAACTTAACAAACATCACACAAATAATAAACACCAAACTTAATAAACATCACATAATAAACTTAACAAACATCATATTATCAACGGAACTTAACAAACATCACACAAAGTTGTTTTGACAGATACATATCCTAATAAACTGTCAACCAACAACTGCAAAATATGACATCAAAAACTGATACACCCTAAGTCATAATGTGACATCCATCTAGATTAAAAGACATAATTAAAATAGTACTGTCTTCAGCAGTAAATACATCAACATTGTACTCAAAAAAACATCAACCAAACTACCACCAAAGCTACTGAAATTGATATTGACCCTTTCTTGGCTTCAACTTTTCAACCCTTTTCTGATTTTGAGCCTCCAACTGTTTGGTAGTAACTGCAGCTTTTCCCTTCCACATTAGGCCTGTTGTTGATATTGGTAGATTAGTTGGATCACTAACACCATTTTTATCACCTCTGAAACTTATTCCCCTAGTTCCAGTGGGTTCCTGTGGTTGCTGCCTTCTTTGCAGTCTTGTAAAGAATTCTTCTTGAGACACCACTTTAGGCCATAGACTAGGGTCTTCTTCTTCATCCTCAAAGATTGGAAATGTGTTGCTACTAGAAATGTCAAAGTCTTGGGTTGTTTGGGGGGCTGTTAAGTTGATGTCCTCCTCAGAAGGTTCTTCTTCATCAATTAATCCCCTAGTCTGCCTCTTCTTTTCCCTAACAGGTTGTTGTTGTTGCTTCTGCTTAGGCTGCTGCTGCTTTTGCTTAGGGTGCTGCTGCTGCTTCTGCTTAGACTGTTGCTTGCCCTTGGCAGGTAATTTTCCTTTTTATTATGACACAAAAAATTGCAGTTATATAAAACATTAAATAAAACAATTCTATCAAAAAATTACACAAGTTTTAAATGAATTACCTTTTGACAAGTCCTACTGTTATGATTTGGGTCTCCACATTTATCACATGTCATCACTTTACCTTTTCTTGATTGTTTTCATTCTCCTTGCCTCTTAAGTGCCTCTTCTTTTTATCTATCCCTCTTAACTTTAGGTCTGCCAACCATGTTAACCATTTCTGGTGGTTCCATGGCTTGAGAAGGGTGAATTCTCCAAAACAATTCTCCTCTAACAGGCTGCAACTTGTACTTGTAAGTTTTCAAAAAAGCCTCCTTACTAAGATATGAATGTAGTTCAGACTTGGGAATCATCTTCTTGTGCATCATGGCCTTGATAGCATGTGGACATGGGATCCCAGTGAGGTCCCATGACCTGCAGGTACACATTTTCTCCTTTAAATTGACAATATGTCTATCAGACCCTTCTGTTATCTCATATCCATTGTCCCCATTGCCATTCACCTTACACACATTTGCTATTTTCAAGTACTCATTATACAATTACATGCTCACAGGACTAAAATTACCAGCACTAACAGGCCACTTCTCCACAGTGGCCTCTTTTTCAGCCAACCTATCCACCACTTTAACTCTAATATCCTCCAGCATTCCAATAATAGGTTTGTACCTTGCTTCAAGTATCCAAGAATTGAATAATTCTGTAAAATTATTGTCCACAGTCTGATTTTTACAGACTGTGTCCAAATAAGCTCTGCACCATGCTTTGGGAGGATACCTATTAAGCAAATCTATCCCAGAAGGTTTATCCAACTGTCTCACCTCTTCAAGATAGTCTTCAAACTCCTCTGAATAAGAGGACCATGCACACCACTACAATAACTTCTTCAACTCACCTTTACCCCACCTTTTACACCAATTAGCTTCAATATGTCTTACACAAAATCTTTGATGTGCTTCAGGCAAAGTATTTTGTACTGCATGAAGCAGCCCCTACAAATAATGTAATAAAAAGAAAACAAATCACATACAATTTAATGTAATAACAGAAAATAAATCACAAAAAAAAGAGTTCAAGTTTACCTTCTGCATGTCTGATATGAATGTTATGCCTTTTCCATTCTTGAGTTCAAGTGACTTTTGCAAATGTTGCATGAACCAAGTCCAATTTCTTGTGTTCTCTTTACCTACCACAACCCATGCTAAAGGGTAGAAATGATTCATATTGTCTAAACTAACTGCCACGAACAACTGTCCTTTAGCTTTTCCTTTAAGGAATGTACCATCCAGACCAATAAATGGTCTTAATCCTTCCTTAAAACCCATTTTTAGTGCCTTGAAACAGATGTACATCCTAAGGAATTTTCTTCTACCCTGAGCTAGTGCCTCCTTAGACAGATTATTAACAACATCAGATCCTGGATTGGTTTCCCTCAACTCATTACCATAAGCTTCCAATTTGTTGTAATTATCTATAAAGCTTCCATCAAGAATTTCCAATATCTCTTTCTTTGCCCTTTTGCACTTTCCTTGACTTGCATTTAAATCAAATACTCTATGCAAGTCATTCTTCATATCTATAACCCTATGCTTAGGGTTACTTTGTAACTTTTTCTTAAAGTATAGAGCAATGGTTCTGAAATCAACAAGATTGTTATCATAAGTTGTTTGACATTCATTATGATCTTTTAAAGTTTTGATACTCACTCCAGTTAAAGTTTTGATACTCACTCCAGGAGTGGTATCATCTCCAGAAATGTGGACTACAAATGGGCAATCTGGATCACCACATGAATATCTCAATCTTTTCCTATCACTTTTTTCTACAACTAATTCTACATTGTTTACAAGTGCATACAGTTTGAAGGTCATACCCTTAACCATTTATTTATAATCCTCTAAACCATCAGTTACAGCCCTTTTTTTTCTTGTAAGAAGGTTTTCTAGTTCATCAGTATCATATTCAGGACATTCAACTAATCTCTCATTATCACTATCACGATCACTATAATCTGATCCAGGATCATTGACTACTGGTACTAGGAGAAACAACTCATCAGACATGACAATATTAGGAACATCAACAGGTAGTTCACACTCATCAATAGCAAATAAGTTAATGACATGATATTCTTCAGACACAAAAGATAACAACTTTCTAATACCATCATCTCCTTCAATTTCAAAGTATTGTCCAGAAGGTGCACATACAATTAGTTGTTGGATGCCTAAAAATCCTAACTTTGAAGTGTACTCATTCACCAGGTGTATATAAGAGAGAAGATCAGGATCATACCCTTTCCAAAAATGAACCAATTGCTTCTCATAATGTACCTCAGGCTCATTGATCCAGTTACCACCATGATGAAAGACTAAGTCAATATTTACCATCCTTTAAACCTGCAATCATTTAAACAGATTAATAGTTAAACCTACAATCACTTAAACTAGAAATTAATCCTACAATGACTTCAACTAGCAGTAAATAAAGGAGATAATAACTACAATCTACAACCATAACTAATCATAACTAGTAGTAAATAAAGGAGTTCATAACTAGCAGTAAATAAATGAGATCATAACTAGCAGTAAATAAAGGAGATCATAACTAGCAGTTTAATCTACAATCACTTTAACTAGAAATTAAACCTACACTTCAACTACTTCATGGTAACTAGCAATTACACTTATATTTAGAGGTAACATTTAAATATGCAGTAAACCCAAATAGGAAAATCAATTAGCAACCCTAATGCACAAAGAGGAAACTATGTTGAGTCAATATGCACTAAGTTACTAGACAAAACATGAAACTATGTTGAGTGTAATTAGTCAACTACTTCATGCAAGTAAGTAGTAAGTAGACACAGTGAAAAATCAAACATACACTTACTCAACTACTTGGTAACTAGTAATTAAACCGACAGTTAGTCAGCTACTTTCTGTTAACATTTAAATATACAACAAGTAAGTAATTAAATCAAAATCAATTAGCAACACCTTCATAATGCACAAAACAAGTATTAATAAGAGTAGTTGAACAAGTCAAAGCAAGGGACCACCCTTGGGACCCCTTCATAATGCACAAAACAAGTATTAAGATGACACTACTAGAAATACTACTTTATAACTGTTAAATTGTTATTCTCCTCTCATGAGATGCATTAAACTCATAACTATGTTAAATTATTCTAACTCAATGAGAGCAGCTGCAATAGGTAAATACTACTTTAACTTCTACAAAATAAAAAAAATGAAAAGAACCGTACTATACACATAACCAAACAAAAGACAAACTATAATAAAGAATAAAAAGTGCAGGAAAGACCATAAAGAACAAAAAAGGAAATATATTTTAACACTTACAATATTTGTTTAAGATAAAGGTGCACGAAACCCTAACATATTTATGAAAAAGAAAAAAAACCCTAGAACACAATACACACTAGAATACAATATCACAATCAACATTCTCCCCCAAAATCGGGACCATAAGAACATTATAGACCCACCAAAACTGTAACGATAAAAATCCTAGAACACAATACAATTCTAGAATACAATGCCACACTTACATCAACATTTCCTCCCAAAATCGGGACCATGAACCTATGATAGACTCACCAAAACAGCAACCACAAAAACCCTAAATACCAACAGCACGTACAAACACATTCCCCGAAATAAATAAGAACACAACTACAAAATTCACTGATATATAAAAGGAGAATCTTTAGTGAAGATAAATGATCACCCAAAACCCTCTATTGAAGATGAAGGGTCGAGTGATTCTTGATCCAAATCTACAAATGATTTCTATGGTTTTTGGTGAAATCATAGTGAGAGGGAATTTTTAGTCGGTGATATCGAAGAGAGAGAAGTGGGAGAGAAGAGAACTGGGTTTGATTTGTTTAGGTTAGGGATTTTAGTGGGTTTAGAGTCGGGTTTTACGGGTCGGTCTGGGCGGGTCTTTTAATCTAGGTGTGTATAATTGAGGGAATGGGTTGAATCAATGAGCGAGTGACACGTGGCCCGCCGTTACTGCTGAGGGTATATGTAGACTAAACTATGACGGTAGGGGTATGGATGGCTGAATAGTATAACGAGGGGTATACCCAAACCATTTTCGATAGTTCAGGGGTATATATGACCCTTTTTCGATCCAAAAATGTTAATATGAACTTCTTACCCAGATTAAATAAATTCAAAAAGTTTTCATCTGTTTTAAATTTTTTGAATATTTTTCAAAAGGTTTTCTTAATTTCCTAAATTAATTAAGTGGTGACTCTGTTTTAACTAAATTTAGAGATTTTTATAAGTTTACGAATTTAATACAAATCAAAAATCGTTTCAAAATGAAGTTGCATTTTCTTTTCGAAATGAAAGTGAAAAATGCGATAAAACATTACCCATAGACAATCTACTAAGTGTGTCAGCCACTATGTTGGCCTTACCCGAATGGTAAAGCACACTCATATCATAATTCTTAAGAAGCTCAAGCCACTTCCTTTGATGAAGATTCAAGTCCTTCATAGTGAACACATTCTGAAGGCTCTTATGATCGGTGAATATATCCACGTGGACACAATACAAGTAGTGCCTCCAAATTTTTAAAGCAAAAACCATTACAGTCAACTCAAGATTATGAGTAGGGTAGTTTTTCTCATGAATCTAATATTCTCTAGAAGCATAGGCAATCATCTTGTCGCTGCATCAAAACACAACCCAAACCAATCCTAGAAGCATCATAATAGACAACAAGGCCATCCAAGCCCTCGGGTAGAGCCAAAACTGGAGTTGTGGTCAATCTAGTCTTCAATTCCTGAAAGTTTTTCTCACACTAATCAGACCACTGGAACTTAACTTTCTTCTGAGTCAACTTGGTCAATGGGGCAGCTATGGAAGGAAACCCTTCCACAAATCTCTTGTAGTAATAAGCCAAACCCAAAAAGCTCCTAATATCAGATGAGAAAGTAGGTCTAGGAAAGTTCTTTACTGCCTCTATTTTCTTCGAATCAACTCGAATACCATCTCTAGTCACAATATGACCCACAAAAGCAATAAAATACATCCATAATTCACACTTACTGAACTTAGAAAATAACTAACGATCCTTGAGAGTTTGCAACACAACACTTAAATGGTCCACATGTTCATTCTCACTCTGAGAGCAGATGAGAATGTCATCAATGAAAACAATCACAAACATATCAAAATACAATTTGAACACACGGTTCATCAAGTCCATAAAGGTTACAGGAGCATTCGTTAGTCCAAAAGACATAACCATAACTTCATAATGACCATACCGAGTTTTGAAGGCTTCTTTTGACATGTCACACTCTCTAACTAGGAGTTGATGATAATCTGATCTAAGGTCAATCTTGGAGAAATTGTTGGCACCTTAAAGCTGATCGAACAAGTCATCAATCCTTGAAATGGGATACTTATTCTTGATTGTGACCTTGTTCAACTGACTGTAGTCAATACACATTCTGAGAGAACCATCCTTCTTACGCATGAATAGGACTAGAGCACCCCATGGAGAGATATTGGGTTTGATAAAACCCTTATCAAGAAGGTTTTTCAACTGTTCTTTCAATTCCTTAATCTCTACTGGAGCAATTCTGTAAGGAGGAATAGATATAGGATGCGTATCTGGGAGAAGATCTATCCCAAAGTTAATCTCCCGCTCGAGAGGGACTCCGGGAAGATCCTTAGGAAACACTTTAGGAAATTCATTCACAATGAGAATTGACTGGAGGGATGGGGTTTTGGACTCTGAATCTATAACCCAAACTATATGATAGACGTAACCCTTAGAAATTATCTTCCTAGCCTTGAGATGAGATATGAAACGACCCTTTGAAGATGGACTACTGTGCCACTCTAAGTTAGGTTAATTTGGGAACTTGAAACTGATAATTCGGGTGGGACAATCAACTGAGGCATAATATGCATGCAACCAGTCCATACCAAAAATAACATTAAAATCAGTCATCTCCAACTCTACTAGATCGGCTGAAGTGACTCTATGAAGGACTGAGACAGGACAATTTATGTAAGTTCTCTTGGCTAGGACTGACTCACCAATATAAGTAGAGACAAAAGGGTTCTTAAAGTTTTTCAGGACTGACTTCGAATTTGCAAGCAACATAAGGGGTTACAAAAGTTAAGGAAGCTTTGGGATCCAGCAAAGCATAAATATTGTGAGAGAAGACTTACAACATACCAGTAACAACATCTTAGGAACTCTCCTGATCCCGGAGAGATGACATAGCATAGAGACGGTTCTGGCGCTGACCACCACCCAAACCAGAAGCAGCACCCTGTTGGGGCTACTGAAGTAGATTAAGTCCTGCCACCTCCATGTCCCTTCTTAGCTGAATGGCAATCCTTAATCATTTGTCTAACTTTCCCAAACCCAAAGCATCCATATGTGCCATAACGACACTCCCCTGAGTGGTTCTTCCACTACTTGTTGCAAACATAGTAAGAAGGCCCCTTTACAACACTCCTCTAAGACTGTGAACCTGATCCTTTACCTGACTGATCATTCCTAGACCTGGGGGTGTGAGTAGGAGAACTTGCTGATGAAGGCACATATCTTGATGACCTCTTCTAAAATGAAGAACGGTGTCCGCTTTTGAACTTCTGATGGCTGAAACTCGAACTCTCTGATCTGGCCCTCTTGTTCTCCCTTTCTATTTACTTTAACTTATCTCCCTCAATATGCTCAGCATGAGTCATAATCCTAGAGATATACATATCCCCCAATAGCATAGCAGACCTGCACTCCTTCTTCACCAAGTCGAATACCCCATAAATGAACTTGCTCATCTGATCCTTCAGATCGGCCATGATAGAAGGAGCATATCGATAAAGTTGGGTGAACCTCAATCCATATTCTTGAACCAATATAGATCCTTGCTTCAAATTCATGAACTCTTAGGCCATAGCCTCCCTCAACTCCCTATGAAAGAACCGATCAATAAACTTTCTCTCAAAGCACTCCAAAGTCATAGGGACCGCATACCTAGCCATAGCATCCTTCCCCTGAGTAACCAAATATGAGATACATCCTTTAGCTTATAGGAATTTACCTCAACACCATCAACACCAATGACCTGTATCACCTCTAAAATATTTTTCACTTCATCCATGAAATTTTGCGGGTCTTCACCAACCTTAGAACCCAAAAACTCAGGCGGGTTCATACAACTGAAATCTCGAACTCTATCAGCAACTGCCCCACCATGAGGGTTAGAAGGAATAGGTGATAAAGGATTGGCCTGGTTTACTATTGCATGAGCTAACAGCTGAATGTCATTCTTAAACTCTGCATTAGTGACCTCGTGGTATGGAATCGTAGGGTTAGCATTCCAGCCATTGCCCCGGCGAGGCATGGCATGACAAGGAGGCATAATCTGAAATACATAAAGATTGGATTAGAGGAGTAATAGAGTTAAGCTCGATCGCACGATATTGATCATGAAAGAAGTGAAGCTTTTCCTAAGACACCCCATAGTCTCCCACTCATAGATGTGGCACCCTTCATACCCATGAAAGAGACTCTACTTGATGCGTCTTTTAGACACCCTAGGAATCTTGAACCTGATGCTCTGATACCAAGTTTGTCAAGCCCCAAGGCTACCCCCTAGGCATAATACGGGACCTGGTACCACAAGTGATTCCAAGTTAACCCTTTGTCATAGCATAACTTAGACAAAGAATAATGGATCATAGTGGAAGCATAACTAGCAAAATAGACTACCAACTTCATAATAGATAATGGTCTAAGAGTATCACAATTTGAAACAAGAAACCCAACTATCTATCTATGTCTGAAAGCCTTTACAACCATCATAAGGTATTGCTGGGACAAAAACCCAGCTAACTCTAAGTACTGAAGAAATGATATCACAAAGCTAGACTCATACTATTCCTCGAAAGGTGAGGACTCACTAACAAACACTAGATAGCCTGTTGTCTCTAGCCACGAGCCTAGAAATGGAAGCCTACATCTGTATCATAATAAGATGCAGCACATAATATGCATCAGTACCTGAATCTGCATTATAATAGGATGCATCACAGAATATACACCAGTACTATAAGATGTACCGAGTATGCGAGTGTATGCAATAATATAGTAAGACATGCCTGAAAGATGCTTAAAATTGAGTTCATGCATAATAAGAAAAATCATGAGTGAATATCATAGTTTAAGCATAAGACTGTAAATAGAAGTCAAGCTTCAAAATAGAATATCATATAACTTTATAATTTGAAAATAGTCATACGGGAGTTTTTCTTGACTGACATAAACCATAATGAGCTACATGGAATCCAGTGTCATACACCCACACTGAAATAGGTTTTTCTAACCGGTCAAGATTAGAACCATGTGCATAAGTATCCAATCATAAGCCATGGAGGGCAACCTATGGTGGCGACGTAGTTTTGGACTTGAGTTGTCTAGAACCCTCATCGATCGGTGCTAAATAATACTTACAAAACATATCACGGGGCTCACATACATGTGACATATCTAGATGTTAAAACTTGTTCATAATCATGTTCATAACCCGGATCTTCATAATACTCATAAATCTTGTTTTAGAAAATAATTCATGAGTATTGATGGCACATCGGGTGTCTTGTCTTTCATAATAATTCATATCTTAAAACTTGCATGGCACTAGTTCAATTTCATAATCACATACAATTTCATAAAACATAGGAACTAAGCATGCAATTATTTGAAATTTATGAGATCATGCTATCAAATACACCAATTTACTTAAATCAATCCATGCATGCAAAATTGGCTAGACTTAGCCTTTAATTCATGAAATAGGAATTCACTTATAAAAACCCATGCAAAATCATGCAATTTAGTATTAGATTTTATAGGAGAATCATGAGAAGACAATTTTTAGAAAAGCCCATAAGAATTGGATAAGAACCCTAATTTGAAAGTTCATGAAAATCGATATCAAATTTTAGGGTTTTGGGCATAAGGGTGAAAGAATCCCTTATTGAGTATCTAAATACTTGAATTGAAGCTTTCTTAATCAAGGATGAGAGGGATGGAGACTTTAAGGTGGAATCCTTAGCTTGGAGTTGGAGCTTGGGAGAATAGAGATCCTTTCTTCGTTTAGGATTGAATGAGAGTTTTGGGAGAAGACCTAGGCTAATTAAGGATGAAACCCTACTAAAAATTATCAAAATGACCTTAATAAGGAGTTAAAAGGGCGGAAAATTACAAAAATAACACAAGGATTTAATTCAGAAAATAGTTTAAAATTGTAGCTTCAGGTTCCATGAGTGCAGTCTATGACTCGTAGACAGAACCATGACTCATGGTTCCTTCTTGTGGTTTCTGGCCTAGACGACCAGTTGAGAGTCTGATTCCACGAGTTGGCAACACGGTCTGTAGAACTTTCTATGGTCCGTAGAACCTACTCCTGGTTACTGGGGAAAATGACAACCCTCAGGTCTGATTCTACGAGTTTGTTCCATGACCAGTGAAATCATCCATGAATCATGGACTCCGATTGTGGTTCTCAGACCTGAGGATGGATCTGCCAAACCATTTTCATGAGCTCATTCCACGGCTCATGGTTCAGTCCAAAGCTCATGGTTTGGGCTCATAATTCCTGGAAAGTTTAAAATCATTAGAGTTTCTACGTTTAAAAGCTGGTTCGAATTCTGGGGTATGATACATCATCTCATATAGGGGCACTCAGTTCACATCTTAGTTTTGGAGGTCATTTTAGAAGGGTCTTGGTACTCAAGTAAATCTCAGCACAACATTCCATCCACAGACAGATGGTCAGGCAGAGCGTATGATCTATACCTTAGAAGACATGTTGAGATATTGTGTGATCGACTTTAAAGGTAATTGTGATGATCACTTTCCTCTTATAGAGTTTGCCAACAACAACAATTCTCATTCTTGCATCCTGATGGATCAGTATGAGGCACTTTATGGGTGGAGGTGTAGGTCACCTATAGGTTGGTTTGAGGTAGGTATAGAACCATTGATAGGGTCAGACTCAGTTCCTGAGACTATGGAAAAGATTCAGCTCATTAGGGAGAGGTTAAAGACTTCTCAGAGTCAACAAAAATCCTATGTAGATTTGAGGAGAAGAGAGCTTGAGTTCGAACTATTGTGTAATGAGATTTGGTAAGAAAGGGAAGCTTAGTCCCCGGTATGTAGGTCCCTATAGGATTTTGAGGAGAGTTGTTAAAGTGGATTATGAATTAGAGTTTCCATCAAGATAACAGTGGTAAATTTAGTATTCCATGTTTCCTTGTTGAAGAAGTATGTTGGTGATCTAAATTTAGTTTTTACATTAGAGAGTGTGGGTGTGTAGAACAACCTCACTTATGAAGAGGTCCTAGTCAAAATTCTTGATCGTCAGGTTCGCAAGTTGAGGAATAAGGAAGTCGCCTTAGTGAAGGTCCTTTGAAGGAACAAGTCAATTGAGAGAGCTACTTGGGAAGCAAAAGTAGCTATGATGACCAAGTACGCTCACATTTTTCCTTTCGATTCAGTTCCAGCTTGAGGTTATATTTCCTCTTTTTTATCCTCATGTTTCCTCGCTAGTATCCCCTTTGTTTCATGTTCTATCAGTTGTCATATGTTTCCAGTATGTATGCATGTTTCATAAATCCATCTCAGCCTTGTTAAATCTTCATTCGAGGATGAATACTCTAAAGGGAGAGATATTGTAACACCCCAGAATCTGAACCTATTGTTTTACACTGCTTAGTAGGAAAATGCAGAAAAATTTCAATTTTCCAGGGATCGCGGTCAGGATCATGGGCCATTATTTAGGTTCACAACCAGTAATATGATTCATAGACCAACCCCTGTGACGTTTGTTCTTCCAGGCATCTACGAGTGACTCTATGGACCATGGTTTAGGACCACGGTCTAACCTGTCAACCATAATTTAGCTCATCAGAGGACCCTTCAAAAGAGGTTTAGAACCATGACTTAATCGATGGACCATCAACAAGTTACACGGACCATCCTATAAGCCATAAATTCCTAGGACCAGAGGACCCTCATCCTCCCAATCTTAAACCATGAGTCAAAGGATCTTTCGTTCACACATTTTATGGACCATCGACTGACTCATGGAATGAGGGGTCAGCAAGCTTTAAAAATTATTCCAGGTTCTATAGATCATTCAACTGTCTGTTGATCAAGTCCATGGGTCGTAGACCCATCCATGGACCTCTTGGTTTCCACTTTTTTATACCCATTTAGTAAGGGTAAATTAGTCATTTTACCTACTTTTAAATCCTAAACCATGTCATTTTAGTGTCCTTAAGGGGGATATATATCCGAATTATCCAACCTTTTCCTCATTCCTTTGATCAAACCTCAAAAAGTAAGAAAAGGATTTTCTCTCAATCTTCAAGATATAGGTTCCTTCTCAAATTCTATACCATCATGTTCTAAGCTAAGAAATCTTCAAGTCCAAGTATATGGGTATTTGGTGAGGCATCCTTTCACCCTTATGCCCAAAACCCTAAGTTTTACATTGAATTGATGAAAATTATGAAACTAGGGTTCTTATCCAATTATGAGTTTTCCTGTAAATTTGATTTGCTTACATTATAGTATGATTTCTACTTCTTAATGCATAATTTTACTTGAGTTCTCACAAGTATTTCTTAGTCTCATGATTTGAGAATAAACTTAGCATGATTTGACCTTATGACAATTTTCATAAGATACGTTTTGTGAGTAGTATTTAACACCGCGCTGATAAGGGTTCCAGATAAACCAAGTCCAAAACTACATTTCTGGTATAGGTTTATCTCACCCAATAGGCTCACGATAGTGGTTCCACTCTAAACATGGTCTTGTACCCCATCAAGGTAGAGGGTAGCTCTGCCAACTAGGGTACACAAGTTGAAATCCATGTATCTCACATGGTCTATGTCAGTTATGAGAAACTTCCACAAGCAATGATTTTAAGTATTTGAATGTTTATGGATCTTTTCTTTCATGTTCAGATTAATTACTTATGATCTATGATTGTGATCATGCTTTCAGCTTATGATGTTACTTTGAGCCATTATGTTACAGTTTTACTACTGTTACATGATTTCAGCCTTAAGTATGTTTTCAAGTACGATTTACTATGATTCATACATATCTCACATACTCAGTACATTTTATAGTACATATCACATACTTCTTGTGTTTTATCTTATCATGATATAGATTCAGGCACTCGCTCCCACACTCTTGGCTAGATCCAGTAGGATTTTCAGTCAGAGTTGGTGAATCCTCATCATTTGAGGTCTAGTTATGAGTTTTTTTTAGCTTGATGTCTTTCTTTCAGTGTTTAGAGTTAGTTGGCAATCTTTTCCCAACAACTCATCTTGTCAGTTTAGAGACTTTTCATACATAAACAGATAGTAGTGTTCTGTGTTTCATATTGTTAATGTCAGACGCATTTATCAAGTAAATTTGGTGCCCTTATTTCTGTTATGCTTTCTCTTTATTTATTTATCCATATTACTTATGTTTAAGTCATGCTAAGGCCAAGGGTTACTTTAGAATCACTTATGGTCTCAAGTGCCATATTGCATCCAGGAGGTAGCTCCAGGGCATGACAAACATTGTATCAGAGCATCTGGTTTAAGATTCCTAGGACGCCTAAAATTCGCGTTAAGTAAAGTCATTCTCATGGGTGTGAAGTATGCCACACTTATGAGGGAAAATCTATGAGACGTTTGTAGAAAATCTTTACTTCTTTTATGTTCAATATCATGCAATAGAGTTTAACTCTATTTCTCTCCTTTAATCTGTTTGTTATGCATTTCAGATCATGCCTCCTCACAAAGCCAATGCTCGTAATGCAAATCCTCTAGTTCTGAACCATGAGGTCACAAATGCCAAATTTGGGAATTCCATCTAGATGTTGGCACAAGCCATGACTTCTCAAATGAATCAGCAAGCACATTTTCCTGCTAACCCAAATGGTGGGACAATTGTTTCTAGGGTTAGGGACTTCATTCGTATGAATCCGCCAGAGTGCTTCAATTCAAAGGTTGGTGAAGAACCATAAAACTTCATCGATGAGGTAAAGAAGATTCTTTATGTGATGCAGGTAACTGGAGTAGAGAGTATCGAGTTTGCATCCTATAAACTCAAGAATGTGGCTCAGATCTAGTTCCCATAATGAAAGGAAAGTAGGGGCATGAATTCAACTCATATGACTTTGGACTACTTTGTTGGGGATTTTCAGTGTAGGTTCTTTCCAAGGGAGTTGAGCGAGGATAAGGCTAAAGAGTTCATGAATTTGAGACGTGGTTTGATGTTAGTCTTAGAGTATAGGCTAAAGTTCGCTCAGCTCTCCAGGTATTCCACAGAGATAGTGGCCGAGCTAACGGAAAGGATGGGCAAGTTTGTTTCTTAGGTATCCAACTTGGTGATAAAAGAATGTAGGACATATATATATTGATGGGGGATATGGAAATATCCAAGCTCATGACTCATGCTCAACAGATTGAGGAGGATAAACTGAAAGAAAAGGAAAGGAAGAACAAAAAGGTCTAAACATAGCATATGGGGTTCAGTCAAAAGAGGTCTAGAGGAGGACACCGATTTTCATTTTAGAAGATGTCATCAGAACCAGTTCCATCATCGTCTAGTGCTCATTCTGGAGCACCAAGACCCAGGCATGATAGGGCAGGTAGGCGGGTAGGCAGATAGATGGGTCATAGGATTATGGATTTCCACTAATCCAAAAAACACAATAGAGGTGGCAGGACCCAGGCTACTACTTTAGCAGCTCCAGCAGGTCGCATAGTTCAGTAGGGTGCCACTTATGGTACCGGCAGCAACAAGCATCAAAATTGTCTCTATGCTATGACATCTCTCTAGGACCGAGAGGAATTACCTGATATAGTCACCGGTATGTTACGAGAATTTTCTCTTGATGTTTATGCTTTGCTAGACCTTGGGGCTTTATTATCTTTTGTGACCACCTATATTACATGCAAATTAAGAGTCAGACCAAAAAACTTCCTAGAACCCTTTTATGTCTCCACTCAAGTTAGTGAGTCAGTCTTAGCTAAAAAGGTATACATAAATTGCCCAATTTTTTCCCAATTTATGTCCTCCATAGAGTTAGTTTGGCAAACTTAGTAGAATTAGACATGATATATTTTAACATCATTTTGGAGTGAATTGAATATATGCCTATTATGCCTTAATAGACTGTAGAACCAGAGTCATAAAATTTTAGTTTCCTAATGAACAAATCTTAGAATGGAGAGATAGTCCTCCAAGGTCAAAAGGTTATTTCATATCTTACCTTAAATCTAGAAAAATAATCTCTAAAGGGTACATCTATCATGTAGTTCAGGTTATGGAATCTGAATCCAAAACCCTATATCTCCAGCCAGTCCTAGTTATAAATAAGTTTCCTGAAATATTTCCTGAGGATCTGCTCAGAGTCCATCCTGAGCTGGAGATTAAATTTTGCATAGATTTTCTACCAGATATGCAGCCCATATCTATTCCTCCTTATAGAATGGCTCCAACTGAGCTCAAGGAATTGAAAGATCAGTTGAAAGACCTTTTAGGCAAAGGTTTCATCAGACCCAAAATCTCTCCATGGGGTGATCCAGTCCTCTTTGTGCATAAGAAAGATGGTTCTCTCAGAATGTGCATCAACTACCGTTAGTTGAACAAGGTCACAATCAAGAATAAGTACCCCATCCCTAGGATTGATGACCTGTTTAACCAGCTTCAGGGTGCCAATTAATACTCCAAGATTGACCTCAGATCAAGTTATCATCAGCTCAGAGTTAAAAAGTATGACATTTTTGAAGAAAACCTTTAGAACTCGGTATGGTCATTATAAATTTGTGGTTATATCTTTCGGACATACAAATGCTCTTGCCGCTTTTAAGGACTTGATGAACAGTGTGTTCAAGTAGTATCTGGACATGTTCATCATTGTCTTTATAGATGACATACTTATCTATTCTTGGAGTGAGGAGGAGCATGCAAACCATTTGAAAAATCTACTGCAAATGCTCAAAGACGGTTAGTTATTTTCCAAGTTCTGTAAGTGCAAGTTTTAGTTATAGTCTATCACTTTCCTTGGTAATGTGCTGTCTTGTGAGGTCATTCGAGTGGATTTTCAGAAAATAGAGGCAGTGAAGAACTGGCCTAGACCCACTTCTCCGACAAACATCAAAAGTTTTTTGGGTTTGTCGTGGTACAACCGAAGATTTGATAAAGGATTTTCATCCATAGCTGCCCCATTGACCAGATTGACTCAGAAAAAAGTTTACGTTCTAGTTGTCTGATGAGTGTGAAAAGAACATCCAGGAATTGAAGACTAGGTCAACCATAGCTCCAGTCTTGGCTCTACTAGAGGGTTTAGATGGCTTTGTTGTGTATTATAATTCTTCTAGAGTTGTCTTGGGTTGTGTTCTAATGCAACATGGTAAGGTTATCGCCTATGCTTCCAGACAACTTAAGTTTGATGAGAAGAACTATCTGACTCATGATCTTGAGCTAAAAGCAGTGGTTTTTTCTCAGAAGATTTGGAGACACTACTTATATTGTGTCCATGTCGATGTGTTTACAGACCATAAGAGCCTTCAATATGTGTTCACTCTGAAGGAACAGAATCTTCGTCAGAGAAAGTGGCTTGAGTTTCTTAAGTACTATGACATTAGTTTGTTTTACCATTCGGGTAAGGCCAATATAGTGGTTGACGCACTTAGTAGATTGTCTATGAGTAGTGTGTCACTAGTTGAGGAAGGAAAGAAGGAATTGGCCAAGGATGTTCATAGGCTTGCTTGTTTAGAGTTTTAGCTTACCGATTCAGAGGATGGTGATATTATAGTTTAGAATGGGTCATAATGATCCTTGGTAGTTGAGGTGAAGGAGAAACAAGATAGTGATCCTATCGTACATCAGTTGAAGGGTGCAGTCCATCAACATAGAGTAGAGGTTTTCTCCCAAAGGGGAGATGGTATCCTTTGCTATCTAGGTCAATTATTTGTTCCAGATGTGGAAATGTTGAGATAATAGATTTTGACAGAGGCTCACATCCCCAAATATTATATCCATTCCAATGTGACCAAGATGTACCATGACCTACGGAAGTCTATTGGTGGAATGGCATGAAGACGTACATTGCAAATTTTGTGGCTAAGTGTCCAAAGTGCCAACAGGTAACTGTAGAAAATTATAAACCTGGAGGTATGACTCAAAATATATATTTCAACTTGGAAGTGGGAAGTGATCAATATGGACTTTGTTACAGGTTTACATTGTACCCGCAGACAACATAATTATATTTGGGTAATAGTAGAGAGGATGACAAAGTGAGCCCACTTTTTGGTTGTCAAGACTATTGACTCATCAGAGGATTATGCGAGACTCTACATATGTGACATACTCAGATTGCATGGAGTTTCCTTATACATTATCTCAAATAGGGGCACTCAGTTTACATCTTAGTTCAGGAGGTCATTTAGAAGGGTCTTGGTACTCAAGTGAATCTCAGCACAACATTGCATCCATAGACAAAAGGCCAGGCCGAGCGTACCATCCAGACCTCAGAGGACATGTTGAGGTCTTGTGTGATCAAAATTAAGGTAATTGGGATGATTACTTGCCTCTTATAGAGTTTACCAACAACAACAATTCTTATTCTTGCATCCAGATAGATTCGTATGAGGCACTTTATAGGTAGAGGTGTAGGTCACCTATAGGTTGGTTTGAGGTAGGTGAAGCAACATTGATAGGGCCAGACTCATTCCATAAGACTATGGAAAAGGTTCAGCTCTTTACAGAGAGGTTAAATTCTGCTCAAAGTCGACAGAAATCCTATGTATATTTGAAGAGATGAGACCTAGAGTTTGAAGTTGATGATTGGGTATTTTTGAAGGTTTCACCTATGAAGGTGTACTAAGATTTGGTAAGAAAGGGAAACTTAGTCCCCGGTATATAGGTACCTATAGGATTTTGAGGAGAGTTAGTAGAGTGGATTATGAATCAGAGTTGCCATCAGAGATAACAATGGTAAATTCAGTCTTCCATGTTTCATTGTTGAAGAAGTGTGTTGGTGATCTATCTTTAGTTGTGCCATTCAAGAGTGTGGGTGTGCAGGATAGCCTCTCTTATGAAGAGGTCCCAGTTGAAATACTTGATCGTCAGGTTCGCAAGTTATGGAATAAGGATGTCGCCTCAGTGAAGGTCCTTTAGAGGAACAAGTCAGTTTAGGGAGCTATTTAGGAAGCAGAAGCAGCTATGATGGCCAAGTACCCTCACCTCTTTCCATATGATTCAGTTCCAGCTTGAGGTTATAGTTCCTCTTTAGTATCCTCATGTTTCCTCACTAGTATCCCCTCAGCTTCATATTCTATTAGCTGTCATATGTTTCCATTATCTATGTATGTCTCAAGAATCCATCGTATCCTTGCTAAGTCTTCATTCAAGGACGAATGATCCCAAAAGGGAGATATTGTAAGACCCAGAAATGAGGGGTCAGCAAGCTTTAAAAATTATTCCAGGTTATATGGTTCATTCCACTGTCTGTCCATCGACTCCATGGGCCGTAGACCCATCCATGGACCCCTCGGTTTCAAGTTTTCTAAAACCATTCAGTATGGGAAATTAGTCTTTTCCCCACTTTTATATCCTAAACCATGTCATTTTAGGGTCCTTAAGGGGGAGTTATATCAAATTAGCCAACCTTTTCCTCAGACTACCGATCAAACCTCAAAAAGTAAGATGAGGTTCTCTCAAGCTTCAAGTCCTAGAGTTCCTTCTCAAAGTCTGTAGCTTAAAATTCTATGCTAAGAAATCTTCAAGTACAAGTATGTGGGTATTCAATGAGGGTTTCTTTTACCCTTATGCCCAAAACCTAAAGTTTTACATTGAATTTATGAAAATATTGAAATTAGGGTTCTTACCCAGTTATGAGTTTTCCTGTAAATTCCATTTAATTACATTATAATATGATTTCTACTCCTTAATGCATGATTTTACATGAGTTCTCACAAGTATTTCTTAGCCCCATGATTTGAGAATAAACATAGCAGGATTTGACATTATAACATGTTTTCAAGTAGAATTGGCGTGTTCAGATAACATGACCTCAAGTATGTATGATTTTAGCATGCCTAGTTTCTCAAATTATGTGATTTAGCAAGAACATGTTTTTGAAATAGTGTCATGTTATACTTTCAAGAATTAAGTTTTCATTAACAGTTTTGGCGTTCAGATATGTCACATGATAGGTATGAGCTATAAGATACGTTTTAGAAGTAGTATTTACATCGAGCTAACGAGGGTTCCAGATAACCCAAGTCCAAAACTATGTTTCCAGCATAGGCTTATCTCGCCCAATGGGCTTAGGATAGTAGTTCCACTCTAAACATGATCTTGTAACCTAACAAGGTACAAGAAGCTCTGCCAATGTGGGTACAAAGGTTGGATTCCATGTAGCTCACATGGTGTATGTCGGTTCCGAGAAACTCCAGTATTTGAATATATATGGATCTTAGATTATAAACATGCTTTCAACTTATCATATTACTTTGAGACATTACATCATAATTTTACTACTATTGCATGATTTCATCCTTAAGTATGTTTTCAAGTATGGTTTACTACGATTCATGCATATCTCATATACTCAGTACAGTCCATAGTACTTATTGTTATGTAGATTCAGGTGCTCTCTCACAGACACTTCACTAGACCCGGCAAGATTTCCAGTCAAAGTTGGTGAGTCCTCATCATTCAAGGGATAGTTATGGTTTTTGTTTAGCTTGATGTCTTTCTTTAAGTATTTAGAGTTAGCTGGAGATGTTGTCCTAGAAACTCATCTTATCAGTTTAGAGGCTTTTCAAACATAGACAGACAATAGTGTTTCATGTTTTATATTGTTAATCTCAGTCTCATTTATTATGTAGATTTGGTGCCGCAATTTCCATTATGCTTCTGCTATATTTATTTGTTCATGTTGATTATATTTAAGTAATGCTAAGGCCAAGGGTTATCTTGGGATAACTTATGGTCTCAGCTTCCTTGTTACATCTAAGGGGCAACTATGGGGCATGATAGAAATAATCTCGGAGGTTGTTGCTAGTCTAGAGCAACAAATTGCTGAACTAAGGCTCATGGTGATGCAAAACCAAACAAATTCTCAGACCACACAAAACATGTAACACCCTAGAAATTCTAAGCCTAGAACCAGCTTAGAAAAATAAGAAAAATAAAATTTTCCAAGTGTCAGCCAAGTCCATGAGCCATATCCACAAGTCGTGGAACAGTCCACGAGCCATGGACTGGACTCATGGAACTCAATCATAGGCCAACAAGTTTGGGGTCAAGTTCACGAGATAGAACCACGGACCGTGGAACAAACCATAAGTCATAGGTTCCACTCGTGGAACTCAGACCTGAGGCCCATAAATTTCCCTGAAACCATGACCAGCTTCCACAGACTGTGGAATTGTCTACGGACCGTGGACTAGTGTCGTGAATCTCAGACCTGAGGGTCATAAATTCCTCAGGAATCACGAATAGGTTCCATGAGCCGTGGATGGTTTCATGAGTCATGAACCTTGTCCGTATATCTCAGACCCGCAGCTTGATAAAAAGACCCAGGAACTATGACAGGGTTCCACGAGTCATGGAAGCTTCCATGAGTCGTAGAAGCTTCCACGAATCGTGAAACCTGTCCGTGGGACCCGAGCCACAAATTTCTCAGGGGTATTTTATACCTTTCCTTCTTAATTTAGCTCATACTATAAATAGTCTTAGGCTTATTTTTTTAAGTCTTAACCTCCAAACAAAGTCAGTTTTCTCTCAAGTAAGTTTCAAGAAGAAAAAATAGCGTTCTTCTCCAAGTTTTAGACCTAGGACTTTTTCCTTCAAGCTTCAACTTTAGATTTTCTTGAAGAATCTTCTTCTATCAGGTATGGGGATATTCAGTAAGGGTTTAGTTCACCCTTATGCCCAAAACTCCAGTCTCTTCTTCAAATATTCAGGGTTTTCAAGATTAGGGTTCCTACCCAATTATGCAAATTATTCCAGTATTTATTATTTATGATTCCTATATGATTTGTATCCTGTTTTATATGAATCATAATATGTTTTAATGATTTGCATGAGTTTTCACCATGATTTGAGAAACTATGAATATAGCCTTAAATCGTAGTATTTTCTAGTGAATTGATTTTCTTGAAAATTCAAACTTAAACTACTAGTCGCAGCTTACTACAGTTTTTCAGAAAAATGGTGAATTTAGACCAGTTAGTTCTATGTCAGAAATTTAGGACTTTAGTTTTAAATGAGCTATTAGTATTCAGTTTGGGAGTAGTGTTTAGAACCGAGTTGGACTAGGGTTTAGCATGCCCTTAGGTCCCAGAACTACGAGCCACTGTAGGTTATTTTGCCCCTTAGTTGGGCCACAAAACTAGTGATCACATCAGCCATGCCTTTATACCTTGGCATGGTATATTGGGTCCTCTTGATGGGGCGTATACATTGGACTCCATGTTTAACTCACATGGTTTATGTTGGTTAATAGACTCTCCAACAATATTAGTTTCAGTAAAGTACTACAGGCCCTCAATTTATGTTTATTCTCAACTTTCAGTATGTTTTCAGTTTACTCTTTCATTTTAGCTTTTTATGCATGATTATATTTTGGGCCTATGTACTATATTTCAGTTCAATTTACATACTTATTCAGTATTTTAGCATGTTTACATATTCAGTTAGCTTTGCATATCTCTCATGCACAATACATCCAAAGTTCTGATGCATATTTTATATGCTGCTTCATATCATAATGTAGGTTCAGGTTCTCAGATTCCACTGCGTGATTAGTTTGTATCTGTGCCACCTCAGCATCATCCAGTGGTGAGTCCTCATCATCCGAGGATATATCTTTACATGCTTTTTGAGTTAGTCAGTTTTCCCTATTTTTAGTATTTGTAGTTAGCTAGGGGCATGTCCCAGCAGCTCATCAGTATTAGAGGCTTTCAAACATAGAGTCAGACTTAGTTGATTTGGGTTGTTCTTCTTTTCAGACGGTTATTTGTTCAAATATTTTCGGTTGAATTCTTTTCATATTATATGCTTTATTCAGTTATGCTTCCTCTTGTTAGAGTTATGTCAGAATGCTTGTGATATACCAGATATAGGGTTAGCTTTGGGTCACTTGTGATCCTAGGTCCCATGTTACATCTAGGGGCTAGCCTCGGGGTGTGACAAACTTGGTATTAGAGCATTAGGTTCAAAAGTCCTAGGGTGTCGAAAAGCCGCACTAAGTAGAGTCTCTTTCATGAGTGTGAAGCGTGCCACACTTAATGGGGAGAGACTGCGAGGTGTTTTAAGAAAACCTTCATTTCTTTCATTATCTTTATAGTGCAATGGAGTTTAATTCAGTTTCTCCTCTCTAATTTGTTTGTTATGCATTTCAGATCATGCCTCCTCATAGAGCTAATGAACGCAATGCTAACGCTAACCCTCCAGCCCTGAACCATGAGGTTACGAATATGAAGTTTCATAATGCGATCCAGTTGTTGGCACATACTGTAGACAATCAGGCTAATCAACAGGACCCAGTTCCTGCAAACCAAAATAGTGGATCAGCTGCAACCCAGGTTCGAGATTTTTTTTGTATGAATCCGCCAGAGTTTCTAAGGTTAATGGTTAGTGAAGATCCACAGAATTTCATTGATGAGATTAAGAAGATTCTTGTGGTGATGAAAGTGACCTGTGCGGATAGTGTTGAGTTAGCATCTTATCAACTCAAGGATATGGCTCATATTTGGTTCACTTAGCGGAAAGACAGCAGGGGTGTGAATGCAGCTCCTATGGCATGGGATTGTTTTACTAGAGTTTTTTTGGACAAGTTCTTCCCGAGGGAGTTGAGGAAGGCTAAGGTCCAAGAGTTTATGAATTTGAGGCAGGGATCGATGTCAATCTAGGAATATGGGTTAAAGTTCACCCAGCTTTCTAAGTATTTCCCATCTATGGTGGCCGATTTGAGGGCACAAATAGGCAAGTTCTTGTATGGGGTATCTAATTTGGTGAAAATGGAGTGTAAGAATACTATGTTATTGGGGGATATGGATATCTCTAGACTGATAACCCATGCTCAGCAGGTTGAGGAAGATAAGCTTAAGGAGATTGCTAGGGATAATAAGAAGGCTAGGATAGGCAATTATGAATATTCTCAGCAGAGGTCGGGCGGTGGGAATCGCTCACAGTTTCAGCAGAGGTATTTAGCCCTAGCAACTTCATCAGCTAGTTCTCCAACTCCCAGACCTCGACAGGATCGGAAAAAGAGGGCAGCAAGATCTAAGTCACAAGTTAGTGTTTCAGGTAACTGTACTTTTCCATCCTGCCCCAAGTGTGGTAGAAATCATCCAGGTGAGTGTTTTGTTGGTAGAGAGGGGTGTCTTAGGTGTGGTTAGCTTGGCCATAGGTTGAAGGATCGCCTCTCCGCCAGGCAGGGTCAGGGAGGTAATAAGATCAGTCTACCACTTCAGAAGCTCCAGCAGATTGCACAGCTTAGCAAGGTACTACTTCTGGCACATGTGGTGGTCAGTATTAGAACCGTCTCTATGCCATATCTTCACGTTAAGATTAGGAGAGTTAAACAAATATAGTCACCGGTATGTTATCACTCTTCTCTCTTGATGTTTATGCCTTTTAGACCCATGGGCTTCCCTATATTTCGTAACCCCCTATGGTGCATGTAAATTCGGAGTCAGTCTTGAAAAATATCTAGAGACCATCCCAGTCTCAACTCTATTTGGTGAGTCAGTCCTAGCAAAGAGGGTGTACAGAGGTTTCCCAGTTTTAGTCCTTCATAAAGTCACCTAAGTAGATTTAGTAGATTTAGATATGACTGACATTGATGCCATTCTTGGCATGGATTAGCTACATTCCTGTTATGCCTCAGTTGATTGCAGAACCAGAGTTGTGAAATTCTAGTTTCCAAATGAGCTTGTCATTGAAAGGCAGGGCAGTCCTCCAACATCAAAAATTCATTTCATATCTTACCTCAAAGCTAGGAAGATTATCTCAAAGGGTTACATCTACCATATAGTCTGGGTTAAGGATTTTGAGTTTGAAACCCCACCTTTCTAGTCAATTCCGGTAGTTAGTGAGTTTCCAGAAGTGTTTCCTGAAGATCTGCCTAGAGTCCCTCCTGAGCGAGAGATCAACTTTGGATAGACGTTCTTCCAGATACGCAGACTATATCTATTCCTCCTTACATAATGGCTCCATATGAGCTTAAGTATTTGAAAGAACAACTTAAGGACCTCCTAGATAAAGGTTTCATCAAACCTAGCATCTCTCAATGGGGTGCTATAGTTCTCTTCATGCGCAAGAAGGACGATTCTCTCAGAATGTGTATAGACTACCATTAGTTGAACAAGGTCACAATCAGGAATAAGTATCCCATCCCTAGGATTGATAACCTATTCAACCAGCTTTAGGGTGCCACCTATTTCTCCAAGATTGACCTTATATCCGGTTATCATCAGCTCATAGTTAGAGAGTGTGATATTCCAAAAACTGCTTTCAGGACTCGGTATGGTCACTATGAATTTGTGGTTATGTCTTTTGGACTAACGAATGCTCCTGCAACTTTTATGGACTTGATGAACAGGGTGTTCAAGTAGAATTTGGACATGTTCATTATTGTCTTTATAGACGATATATTAGTCTACTCGCGAAGGGAGGAGGAGCATGCTAATAATTTGAGAGTGGTGCTGCAAACTCTCAAGGATCGTTAGTTGTTGACCAAATTTAGTAAGTGTGAGTTACGATTGCAGTCGGGTACTTTTTTGGGTCATGTGGTGTCTAAGAAGGGCATCCGAGTGGATTCTCACAAGATAGAGGTGGTAAAGAATTAGCTTAGACCCACTTCTCTGACAGACATTAGGAGATTTTTGGGTCTAGCTGGTTACTACAGAAGATTTGTTGAGGGGTTTTCATCCATAGCTTATCCATTGACCGTTCACTCAGAAGAAGATTAAGTTCCAGTGGTCAGACAAGTGTGAGAAAAACTTCCAAGAGTTGAAAACTAGGTTGACCACAACCCCAATTTTAACTCTACTAGAGGTTTCAAATGGTTTCATAGTACATTGTGATGCATCCAAAATTGGCCTCGGTTGTGTTCTGATGCAGCATGGTAAAGTCATTGCTTATGCCTCTAGACAGCTTAAGGTTCATGAGAGAAATTACCTGACTCATGATCGTGAGTTAGAAACAGTGGTCTTTGCCTTAAAGATTTGGAGACACTACTTGTAAGTGTCGAGGTAGATATGTTTACTTACCATAAGAGCCTTCAGTATATGTTCATGAAGAATGAGTTGAATCTTCATCAGAGAAGGTGGTTAGAGCTCTTCAAGGACTATGACATAAGTGTGCTTTATAATTCGGGTAAGACCAATGTAGTAGCAGATGCACTTAGAAGGTTGTCCATGGGTAGTGTGTCACAGGTTAAGGAATGATAGAAGGAATTAGCCAGAGATGTTTACAAGCTTGCTCGATTAGGAGTTCACCTTACAGATTCGTCAGAAGGTAGTGTCACTGTTTAGAATGGGTCAGAGTCTTCATTGGTAGCCGAGGTGAAGGAAAAGCAAGACTTTGATCCCATCTTACTTCAGCTAAAAGGTGCTTTCCAGCAGCAGAGAGTAGAGGTCTTCTCCTAAGGGGAAGATTGTGTACTTTGTTATCAGGGTTGGTTATGTGTTCCTGATGTAGGTGATTTGAGGTAGCAGATTTTGATAGAGACTCATAGCTCCAGGTATTCCGTCCACCCTGGTGCCACCAAGATATATCGTTACCTATGGGAAGTCTATTGGTGGAATGGTATGAAGAGGGACAGTGCTGATTTTGTGGCTAAGTGTCCCAACTGTTAGCAAGTGAAGGTAGAACATCAGGGACCAAGTGGTATGACTCAGGACATGGAAATTCCTACTTAGAAGTGGGAGGTCATCAATATGGATTTCATTACAGGCTTACCTCATACTCACAAGCAGCATGATTCTATTTGGGTGATTGTGGACAAGATGACTAAGCCAACCCACTTCTTGGCCATTAAGACTACTGATTCAGAGGAGGATTATGCCAGTCTCCACATCTGTAAGATTGTCAGGTTTCACAGAGTTCCCTTATCTATTATCTTAGATAGGGGTACTCAGTTCACATCTTTGTTTTGGAGATCATTTCAGAAGGGTCTTAGTATGAAGGTTAATCTTAGCACAACTTTTCACCTGCAAATAGATTTTCAGGCAGAGCGTACCATTCAGACCTTAAAGGATATGTTGAGAGCTTATGTAATCGACTTCAAAGGTAATTGGGATGATCACTTACCTCTTCTAGAGTTTGACTATAATAACAGATTTAAATCTAGCATACAGATGGCTCCATATGAGGCACTTAATTAGCGGAGGTGTATATCACCTATAGTTTGGTTTGAGGTAGGTGAAGTAACTTTGATAGGTCGAGTTTCAGTCCATGAGACCATGGAGAAGGTTCAACTTATTATAGAAAGGTTAAAGGCCACTCAAAGTCATTAGAAATCCTATGCAGATGTGAGAAGAAGAGAGCTAGAATTTATTTTATTCTTTTAATTAAAGTGGGTCTTGAAGACCCTTTATTAATAAAACAAATCCGCAAAGTACAAAAAAGGGGTGAACCCAAACATGGCCCAACCCGAAATGAAAATAAGGAAATGAAAAAAACAAACAAACGTCTGAAACAAAAACAAAAAGGAAATGGACAGAAAAGGAAAGGGGAGGGAGATGACTGGACATTGTCTTCGCCTGAGAGATGCAACTGGTGTAATCTTCCTCATCTCGGCAAGGGTTGAGCAGACGGAAGGGTAAGTACCTTTCTCAAGCTCTGAGCAGCAAGGATTGTAGAAATGGTGAAGCTTTAGGTGTATTTCACACAAGGCATTTTTGAGTCTCACAAATGCCATGAAATCAGCCCAAAAAAAGACTTCTTCGTCTCCACCATTTGTAGATCTGTGCTTTAGTAACAAGCTAAGTGTTTACCCTTTGGTTTCAATAGAAACCCATTTTTGATGTTGAATTTCCCCTCATCATTCTCTTTCTGACAGGTTGATCTCAGCCAAGGAACTAATACCACTGTCTAGAGAAATCAAAATGAGGGTCCATTTCAGGTCACAATGGGTAAGAGACTGTTTTCGCATTCAACCCTTATAGATTGTTATTTCTTTGTACTCTAGTAGCTTAGCATGTGTATTATCAGGCTGTCTTCCCATTCTTGAAATGCCTGATTATGGTTCTGAAGTTGTGTTACTGTTGTGTGTTTCTACTTTTATCCACTTGATTTGCATCCTTTGTGTTAGCTCCTCTTATTATCAAAAGTTCCAGATTGGAACTTTTTAATTCTAAGATTTGAAATCTGTTGCTTGTCCAATTCTAGGATGGTTTTGGCCTCCTTAGGTAATTCTTGATTTGATGAGTATGTTATTCTATCTATTCCTGCAAAAAAAGAAAACCTAGTTACCAATAAAATCTACCAGCTTGTTGCCTTTTCTGTATACATGCTCCACCACTGCATTCACCTCCTCTATAATTTGAGGTTGATGATTGGGTTTTTTGAAAGTGTCACCCATGAAGGGGGTGATGAGGTTCGGTAAGAAGGGGAAGCTTAGTCCCCGATAAGTAGGTCCTTACAGGACTTTAAGGAGAGTTGGCAAACTAGCTTATAAGTTAGAGTTGCCTGCAAATATAGCATCCGTGCACCCAGTCTTCCATGTATCCTTGTTGAAGAAATACATTGGTGATCCAGCTTTAGTTGTGCCCTTAGAAAGCGTGGGTGTAAAGAATAGTATCTCTTACGAAGAGGTCCCAGTTTAGATTCTTGATCGTCAGATTCGGAGGTTGAGAAACAAGGAAGTCGCTTTAGTGAAAGTCCTTTGGAGGAACTAGTCAGTTGAGGGAGCTACTTGGGAAGTAGAAGCAGCCATGACGACCAAGTACCCCCACCTCTTCCCATCCGATTCAGCTTCAGCTTGAGGTAATAGTCCCTCCAAATTCCTCAGTTTACTTTCAGTATCTTTGTTATGTTTCCTTAGCTATTCTTGGATTTTCAGCATGTTTCCATGTCCTTAGAACTCAATTTAGTCAAATATCATCTTCTAGTACTCAGTTGGTTGAGAATGCAGCTCTTTCCCTCCAAACTCAGTTTTTTAGTCTTCATTCGAGGATGAATGATCTCAAGGAGGAGATACTATATCACCCTAGAAATTCTAAGCCTAGAACCAGCTGATAAAAATAAGAAAAAATTTTTCCAAGTGTCAGCCAAGTCCACGAGCTAGATCCATGAGTCGTGGAACAGTCCACGAGCCGTGGACTGGACTCGTGGAAATCAGTTAGATGCCAGCAAGTTTTGGGTCAAGTTCACGAGCTGGAACAACGGACTGTGGAACTGACCATGAGTCATGGATTGCACTCGTGGAACTTAGACCTGAGGCCCAATAATTTCCTTGAAACCATGACCAGATTCCATGTACCGTAGAATGGTCTACAGACCATGGACTGGTGTCGTGAATCTAATACCTGAGGGTCATAAATTCCTTAGGAATCACAAATAGGTTCCACGATCCATGGATGGTTCCACGAGTCGTGAACCTTATCCGTAAATCTCAGACCCGCAGCTTGACAAAAAGGCCCATGAACCACGACAAGGTTCCATGAGTCATGGAAGCTTTCACGAACCGTGGAACTTGTCTGTGGAACCTGAGCCACGAATTTCTCAGCAGTTTTAAATTTTGTTTCTTAGGGGTATTTTAGACCTTTCCTTCTTAAATTAGCTCTGACTATAAATAGTCTTAGGATTATTTTATTTAGTCTAATCCTCCAAACAAAGTCAATTTTCTCTCAAGTTAGTTTCAAGAAGAAAAAAGAGCGTTCTTCTCCAAGTTTCAGACCTAGGGATTTCTCCTCCAAGCTTCAACTTCAGATTTTCTTAAAGAATCTTCTTCCATAAGGTATAGGGGTATTCCATAAGGGTTTAGTTCACCCTTATGCCCAAAACTCTAGTCTCTTCTTCAAATCTTCATGGTTTCAAGATTAGGGCTCTTACCCTATAATGGAAATTATTCCAGTATTTATTATTTATGATTCCTACATGATTTGTATCTTGTTTATATGAATTATAATTTGTTTTAATGATTTGAATGTGTTTTCACCATGATTTGAGAAACTATAAATCTAGCCCTAAATCGTAGTATTTTTAGGTGAATTGATTTTCTTGAAAAATTGAACTTAAAGTACTAGTCGAGTTTAAAAAAGTAGGAATCAGCCAGCGTCATCTTACTACAGTTTTTCAGAAAAATAGTGAATTCAGACCAGTTAGTTCTGTCTCAGATATTCAGGACTTCAGTTTTAAATGAGTTATTAATATTCAGTTTGGGAGTAGTGTTTAACACTGAGTTGGACTAGGGTTTAGCTTACCCTCAAGTCTCAGAACTACGTGCCACCATAGGTTATTTAGCCCATCAGTTGGGCCTCAGAATTAGTGATCACATTAGCAATGCCTTTATACCCTGGCAAGGTATATTGGGTCCTCTTGATGGGGCGTATACATCGAACTCCACATTTAGCTCATGTGGTTTATGTCGGTTAATAGTATCTCTCACAGGATTAATTTCAGTAAAGTACTACATGCCCTAAGTTTATGTTTATTCTCAACTTTCAGTATTTTTTCAGTTTACTCTTTCATTCAGCTTTTTATGCATGATTTTATTTTCGGCCTATGTACTATAGTTCAGTTCAGTTTACATACTTATTCAGTATTTTAGCATGTTTACATATTCAGTTAGCTTTGCATATCCCTCATGCTCAGTACAGTCAAAGTATTGACGCATACTCTATATGTTGCATCCTATCATGATGCAGGTTCAGGTTCTTAGATTCAGCTGCATGATTAGTTCGTATTTATGCCACCTCAGCATCAGCCAGTGGTGATTCCTCATCATCCGAGGAAATATCTATACATGCTTTTTGAGTTACTTAGTTGTCCCTATTTTATGTATTTAGATTTAGCTGGGGGCATGTCCCAGCAGCTCATCAGTATTAGAGGCTTTCATACATAGAGTTGGACTTAGTTGATTTTGGTTGTTTTGCTTTTTAGACAGTTATTTGTTTGGATATGCTAAGTTGAATTCTTTTTATATTATATGTTTTAGTCAATTTTGCTTCCGATTGTTAGAATTATCTCATAATGCTTGTGATATACCAGATTCAGGGTTAGCTTGGGGTCACTTGTGATCCTGGGTCCCGTGTTACGTCTAGGGGCTAGCCTTGGGGAATCACAAAACATGACCCTACCTCCCAATGTCCATAAAAAGGGGCCTATGTTACCTTCAATTCAAACCTCTGATAAGTTCTACCAGTGAGATCATTTCACTGTTTCTCAACATATCCAAAATGCTTCTCGAAATGTTCCCTTTGTGTAAACATTTTCTCCGCTAAAGGCTCAAATTGAATAGTGACACACCATGCTTCGCCAATGTACACTTATACAACTGCTCCACCTATGACACAAACTCAAGGACTATGTTTCATAGATGTTGATCACTATGTTGAAACTAAAAATGAGGAAAAAGTAGTCAATAAGGAAAGATTAATAGAAAGCTCAAAAGTTTAGAAGATGCTATGAGAGGTCTTCGTGGACTTGGTAGTAACCAAAGTGTATGATATGAATAGTTATGTGCATTTCCTGAGGCTGAGTTGCCACCAGGTTATAAGATTTCAAATTTTGAGAAGTTTGATGGATCCATAAACCCTTTCTTCAATTTGAACACCTACTGTTAAAAGTTGATCGGTGTGGATAAGAATGAAGATGCTAGAGTCAAATTTTTCAACCAAAGTTTGAGAGGAAAAGCTTTAGAGTGGTACACTAAGAAAGATGTAACCAAATGGAATCATTGAGGGTACTAGACTTGAAGGATAATCACTTTACCAATCAACTTGAGGATTTCAGGTACAATTCAGTACTAGTCAATATTGATATAAGAAAGAACCAGTTTCAAGGATATCTTCCCAAATCCATTCCGAACGTTGTGAGCATATCCTTGATTATTTTAGGACACAATCACTTGCAAGGTCCTCTTCGCAAATCAATTCATAACCTTGTGAACCTAGTCCCTATTGATTTAGGACATAACCAGCGGCAAGGTCCTCTTCCAGATTCACATTACAACCTTTTCAATCTATATACACTTGTTCTTTCATCTAACAGCTTTAGTGGCAGTGTAGATGTTAACATCATTTCAAACCTCAAACAGTTTTTCGTTCTTGATCTTTCATCTAATAATTTTTCTCTAACAAATGAGATCAAATTCAAGCCTACCTTGCCCCAATATCTTGTATTATTGGGGGTTTCCTCTTGTGAAATAAACGAACTGGACTTTTAATTTTGACATCAACAGAGCAGCTTTGGAACTCAGATCTTTTAAATTACAAGATTCAACGAAGAATGCCTTATTTGGTATAGTCTCATTGGATGTTTTACTTGGACATCTTAATCTATCCCACAACATGGTAACATGCAATGACCAGATTTCATTACCTTCCTACTAAATACTATTGATTTATGGTGAAATTTTAGTCAAGGGATATTAATGTGGGTATCTTCGTTCCCATAATGGGATCCGCAACTCAAATAAAAGCCATGAAATAAGTAGCTGGTAAATTAAAAGAAGAACTTCTCTTATCGTGTAAAATATTACAATGTTATTCTTATCTACTCTTGTGGAGTAACATAAAGAAAAAAAGGAGATATAAATCATTAGGTCCTAATGTATACAAAACCGTTGAAAATAATTTTAGTCACCAAAGAAAAAATATGTTCAACCATCATCCCAGTAGGAAAAGTTCAGTGATCAAACCATTATTATAAATCAAAATGTCTTTATTATGAGTTGAAAGTCCAAACACCATCTCCATAGTTATGTAAAAGAAAATAACATTTGAAATAACTAATTAGACATTGTTTATGACGGGTCTGGCTTGTGTATCCATTATTTCATTTTGATATAAATGTGTGACAATTGAGATAATTATTATGTATCTAACTCTTTCCTTTAAACCTTTTGGTAGAACTAGTTTCTGGGCATGCGCTTTGCACGTGTATCCCATATCAATGAATACAAACAGTGGCTTTCAATAGCCATTATTAGAACTACCAAACTACTACTATAGAAGAATACTAAACTTATGATTGCCACCACTAATTTCTCCAATAATTTGTCTCCTTATCATTACTATCATCATGAATCTTTGAAAAAATAAATTGAAATACTCATTTTGATACTACGCAACTCAAATCACTAAACACTTGAAAATACGACTGAATAAAGATCCATAAATGAGGACTCTAAATTATAAGAAATCTTCATGCTAGCTGAGATGCAGCCAACAAAACCCTCTCTATTTGCCACTTCATTATTTCTTTTTAGATTAGAAATAATGGTTTTTCCTTGTTTCGAATATGTTCAAACCCCTCTTTAGATGACAACAAGCAAACAAAAGGTGGGCTTGGACCATAACTTTATCCTTAAATTTTTATCAAGGTTCAACTAATTATGATACTGTCACGGTCCAACTACCGGGTCATGCGGGCACCTACTCTATAGCACCTAGATAGGAAAATCCTTACCACCCGATCCAACAGAAAAAATGGAAATTGAAACTAAAACATGATAAAATACCCTTTTTAATCATGGAAAAAATTTGAATACTTTAATACAATGAATATCCTTTACAAAACCTTAATACAACCCTCCCTAGGAACTAGTCTAAATAGGTGCAAGAGCTCTAAGGAGAAATACACATATAAAAAGAAGACACAACTTCCACCATGACGACGAAGAGTAGAAGCTGCCAAAGATCGCCATCGTCCTGTACCTAAGAAACATTATTGATCCTGCAACCAGACTATACCCAAAAAGTTATAGAAAGAGTAGTATCAGTACAAACAATAGGTACTGGTAGGCATCATTAGTCGACCCGAATCCAACGCATACCATCATTTAAGAAATAAAGATAAAATATGCAATAAGTTACAAGAATCCCGTATTTCCTCATCCATCTCTACCTCCGTATTATTACCACTACAGCCCTATACGTTCCTCTCCCAAGCCTTCCTACCCTGCTCTGCTGCCAACTTTGTATTTGGGAGACTCTGTACCATCCCATCCTGGTCCAATGTAACACCCAGGACTTCATCACAATCACATTTAACACTAGGACCTCTCAGGCCATACTTAAATCTAAGACTTCCCAAGTCACACCTAACACTAGGACTTCCCAAGTCACCCATCTTATCAACCACTATAAGCACCTCAGTGGTTCCATTCTCAACAATAAGGTTTACTATCCACCCCTGCTAGCCAGTTGAGAGGCAACCTACATAACCTTGATTTACCACCCTGACTCAAGTTAGGATCCTAAGTCAAACACCTTGACCCTTAGCCCTTAGCCAAACAATGGACTACCAGAGAGTTATGCGTATTCAACCCCCAAGGTTCCTTACCCTTGACATCCTGCCTATTTAGTCACTCACAGAATACTGACATGGCTTCACTAAACCAGTCAAACCTGACTTCCTAGGAACCTTAGTTTCCTTCAAGCTCACCTATCTTGGACCTATCAAGCAAAATGCCTCACTACCTTTAGTCTTGTGCCCAACCAGCCCAGATATCACCACTAGCCGGCCAGTAACTCTTTTCGAGTTGGAAATTTCAAAGCTACGACATTAACCAAATATTACCAGAAAATATAAATGACCATGTCCATGTGACTATCAATAATACCCCAGTCAAGAACCGAACTCAACAACCTTATAAGACATATCCCACTATGCAAGTAACCATACCACATATAATTATGTCACAACTTGCAAACCACCCAGACCTCCCAAGGATCCCTAGGACATCATCTATGCCATTTAACATACGTCCCCGGTTTACAGAAGAATCCACCTTATCACTTAAGCAAGCCAACCCGGCCCGCAAGGACCAATATATATGTCAAGTAATAAAAAATATCGGCCCTCTCATGAACCCAACATGTAAAGAACACCAATAACAGATAAATCGGGTTCACTCAAGGACCAAACATGTAAAGAACATCAATAACCGATAAACCCGATTTACTCAAGGAACCAACATGTAAAGAATATCAATAACAGATAAACCCGGTTCACTCAAGGAACCAACATGTAAGGAACATCACTAAAAAATAAACCGATTTCACTCAAGGAACCAACATTTAAAGAACATCACTAATAGGTAATCTTGGTTCACACAAGGGACCAACATATAATGAAGAATAAGTAAACTTGTCCCAAGCGTGGTACCCAAGCCAACCATTATAGAACCTATGACATGCGTGGTACTTGAGCCAACCAATAAGTATCTTGTACCAGGCGTGGTACCCTAGCCAACCAATATGTATCCCAGACTAGGCGTGGTACCCAAGCCAACCAATATGTATCCCAAACCAGGCTTGGCACCCTAGCCAACCAATATGTATCCCGTACTAGGTGTGGTACCCGAGCCAACCGAATGACGCACAAAGTCCAACAATACATAAAATAAATGAACAATATCACACTTGTAAAACCAACAAGCAACAAAACCAAGTTCATTTCACATGATTGACACCGGACACATAGACATTCATAATTTCATTTCCTAAACATGAAAGAAACATACATTACAAAGCTAAAGTTACATGCACACATTGCATTTGGAAAACAATAATCATCACCTACCCAACAACCGGGTTTATAACCCCCAACATTGAAATCATGTCCGAAGACTAATTCACGGTTTACCCTCTAAACATATCTAATCATTTACCCCAACTCCGGACCACTTCCCAAAATGTGAGCGCATCTTAGAGAATTTATTTATTATCATAAAAGACTTCAAACCCTTTCTATTCATCCCACTTCCCTTAATTGAAGTATTCCTGGGAACCCACCATGACCTAGCAACTTATTCTCTCATAACATTTCTGGTTCCCCGACTTACCCACAATCTAGTTCCCTCGAATCTAGAATCACACACAAGTTAACAAGTAAAAACAAACCCGGAATGAAAACCCATCACCCCGACCCCATCATAACCTATTCAATCAACCAGACAGACAAATACAATATTCCTCCAGACTCTGTGCCCGAAGGCCTGAGCATGAATCCTCCAGTTATTCTACATCAGAATATGCAAGAAAATACGGGTCAATAATAAGCTAACTAAACCTAGCTACCTGGATGTCAAGCATCTACTGCAGAGGTCTGAACTCTAACTTCTGGTTTTGTTGAGGCAATTCTTGGTGGTAAGCGGGCCTGGAGTCAATGGTTTCGCCCATTCTTAACTGAAATCTTCCCTCCCCATGGCTCCCAATCTTTGGAGCAGCCTAGGGTGGTTTTTGGAGCAACCCTCACCTCTTTGAAACTGAAGAGGAGAGAATGAAATTATAAAACCTATTTTTTGATTTTTTGGTCCCATCATCTTGCTATAGTGGCCTAATCTTGCTATAGCGGTACTGTCGTAGCGGTAGCCACCCCCTATAGTGGAGTTGACCGCCTTAACTTCCATTATAATGGGAATTTCTCCACTATAGCTGTCATCATTGTAGCACCGTGTCAACTGCTATAGCGATTGAAACCAGACAAAACCTCATGAAATCCTCCAAAATTGCCGATTTTACAACACACTTCGAAATCCTGACATTCTAAAACCAACCCTTTCACATCAACTTCGAAATCAGGAGTTCTACTCACCCGAATTCACTTCTGAAAAGTCCTACAGACTCCCTAACTCCTTAGCTAACGGAAAAATTAGATCAACCTTAGACATTTTACCGAATCCTTTCTCGGATTTCCCTAGACCTTACGTCACTTTGAATTCATCCGAGACTAACCTAGCCTAAAATTTCAAACTCCCCAACCCGGAAGTTTTCCATCACGTTCTTGGCACGAATAGCTCACCCATAATGAGGTTCCTTTTAATAATGACCAAATAGGTCATTACAACAGATACCAATTTACCCATCGTTCATTCCAGAATGATCTCTATAGCAGAAGGAAAAGAATGAGCCAGCCCCTTGGACCTTAATGTTCTACCATGATAGTGTAATTATAACCTTAAATGGACCACCAAAACTTCCAAATCTCTTGGTGTATCCAAACTCAATCGCAATTGAATTCTATCCTGCTCTGTCAAGGAATCCCTTCCTTTGAGCTACACGAGACCAATAAGAGTACTCCTCCCTGAGTGTCCATGAAATTTGGGGACTTATCGAAATACCAGAGCAAAGAAATTCAAACATAATGGAAAAAACAATCTTTCATGCCACGAGGAACCAAAACCCATTGTGGCAACCCTTTTCCCTCAACAGACCCTACCACTAAGGATCATCGATCACACACAAGCCAACTTAGTTAAAAATTCCCCACAATTCCACTATACTCTTCCCAAGAGCTACAATTATACAAAACATTCTCATAGAATAAGCCTATGAGCAGTGTCCCACACTACTCAGTCAATTACGTGTTATTTTACCAAATACAGTATAAGCGACTATTCCCACCAATGGACAATCATAATTCTACCAATGCCCAAAAACATGGTTCCACCATAATCTCAGAGTACCTCACTAACTACACATTATCATGACAATGCAAGTAGTACTCAATCAAGGGTAAAAGTCACCGCGATAATTAAGGTTTGATGCTCAAATACATATAGGTTACCTCAAACAGGCAACATCACCCACATCAGGCCAATAACCCTTATGCCCCGGGCAACCATATCTACCCTATCCTTTTATCGCATTTGGATGCTAATTATTATAATTCATGAAATAGCTAGAAGCTCAACTAGTGATAAGAAACAACACGAGAATGAAAACAAAACAGAGGAAAGCAGAAAAGGGATCTTGCACTGCCCACCCTGCTATAGCGGCTATCCCCAACAACAACAGCCTAGAAAATTTACCATTTTCTGAAAATTCACCCATTCCCCCTTTCTTGTTATCAAAGTTAACCATAAAATTGCATCATGGCCTTACATATAACCCCAAGACCTTCCCCAGCAATGCATAATTGAGAATTTAGCACCACATTATTATTAAATCAGTTACGAAACACACCAGAAAGTTATTTGTGACATCACATTCCCGCTATCAAACAAGATTTAGAACTTTTTCTTGTGGTTCCCAACAAATCCCGACTGTCCTGAAACAGAAGTTTCCCTACAGTCATAAATGATCATGTCCCCTTACCATTTTTACCAACGGTAAGCCCATGCCCAAAACATAGCACAAAATTTCAGTTAAATCATATAACAATTAACCATTTAACAAATCACATATAACCAAGTTAAGACTCTTCACTAACCACAAATTTAAAAGTAACTCAAGGAATTATACACCACACATTCACAATCATTAAAACAATGCAACGCATACAATCACAAGTCTCAAGCTTCAGTACTCAATAAAATCTGGTTCATTATCTTTTATTCCTTCATGGATGACCGTTATCCGATTCATCCATACCTTTACATAGCCTCCCAGGCCAGATACCAATTGGAACCTTCCCGATTTTAATTTCCTTTCCTTGTGTCATTTCAATCAGAGTCAAATGACATCCTTTTTCCTTATCAAGATACCAATTGGAATTGAGAGATACCAATTAGACTCAACCCATACAAGCAAGTAACAATCCGCATGAAAGAAATGAAAGAAAGGAGACAATTCCTAGAATGCTTCATATCTTTCCAAGGATTAGTTGTGAACGTCAACACACCAATCCACATGATTCTACTCGACATTTGCTCTTATACTGGGTGACCAATAACCTAGGCTCTGGTACCATTTGTCACGGCCCAACTACCAAGCCATACGGGCACCTACTCTATAGCACCTAGATGGGAGAACCCTTACCACCCGATCCAACAGGCAAAGCGCAAATTGAAAGTAAAACATGATAATATAGCCTTTTTAATCAAGGGAAAACATTTGAAAACTTTGGTACAATGAAAATCCTTTACAAAACCTAAATATAACCCTCCCTAGGAACTAGTGTAAACAAGTACAAGAGCTCTAAGGAGAAATACACATATAAATTCCACCATGAAGACGAAGAGTAGAAGGTGCCAGAGATTGCCATCGTCATGTACCTAAGAAACATCACTTATCCTGCAACCAGACTATACCCAAAAAGGTATAGCAAGAGTAGTATCAGTAAAAATAGCACGTACTTGTAGGCATCATCGGTCGACTCGAATCCACCGCATACCATCATATAAGATATCAAGAGAAAATATGCAATAAGTTATAAGAATCCCATTTTTACTCATCCATTTTTACCTCCGTACTATTACTGCTACTACCCTGTACTCCCCACTCCCAAGCCTTTCTACCCTGCTCTGCTGCTAACTCCGCAACTGGGAGACTCTATACCATCCCATCCTACTCCAACGTAACACCCAAGACATCCCCATAATAACATTTAACACTATAATCTCTCAGGCTACGCTTAACTCTAATACATTCCAACTCACTCTTAAAACTAGACTTCCCAAGTCACACCTAACACTAGGACTTCCCAATTCAACCCGTCTTACAAACCACTATAAGCACCTCAGTGGTTCCAATCGCAACAATCAGGTTAACTGCCCACCCCTGCTAGCCAATTGAGAGGAAACCTACAAAACCTTGATTTACCACCCTGACTTCAGTTAGGATCCTAAGTCAAACACCTTGACCCTTAGCCCTTAGACAAATAATGGACTACTGGAGAGTTCTGCGTATTAAACCCCTAAGGTTCCTTACCCTTGACATCCCGCCTATTTAGGCACTCACAAAATACTAATCTTGTTTTACTAAACCATTCAAACCTTACTTCCTAGGAACTTTAGTTTCCCCCAAACTCACCTATCTTGGACCCATAGGGCAAAATGCTTCTTTACCTTTAGTCATGTGCCCAACTAGCCCAGACATCACCGCTAGCCAGCTTGTCACGCTTGTCGAGTTAGGAATTTCAAAGGTACGACATTAATCGAATATTACCAGACAATATAAATGACCAAGTCCATGTGACTATCAATAATACCCTTATCAACAACCGCACTCAACAACCTTATAAGTCATATCCCACTGAGCAAGTACCAGAACACATATAATTATGTCACAACTTGCAACCCCCCCCCCCGGACCTCCCAAGGATCCCTAGGACATCATCTATGTCATTTAACATACGACCCCGGGTTACAGAAAAAACCACCTTATCATTTAAGCACGCCAACCCGGCCCTCAAGGACCAATATATATTTCAAGTAATAATAAATCCTGGCCCTCCGAGGAACCTAGCATGTAAAGAACACCAATAACAGATAAACCTGGTTCACTCAAGGAACCAACATGTAAAGAACATCAATAACCGATAAATCCCGTTCACTCAAGGAACCAACATGTAAAGAACATCAATAATAGATAAACTCGGTTCACTCAAGGAACCAACATATAAGGAACATCACTAACAAATAAACCTGGTTCACTCAACGAACCAACATGTAAATAACATCACTAACAGATAAACCTGGTTCACTCAAGATACCAACATATAATGAACAACAAGTAAACATGTACCATGCGTGGTACCTAATCCAACCATTATAGAACCAATATCAGGCATGGTACCCAAGCCAACCAATAATTATCCCATACCAGGCGTTGTACCCCAGCCAACCAATATGTATCCCATACTAGGCGTGGTACCTAACTAACTAATATGTATCCCATACCAGGCGTGGCACTCAAGCCAACCAATATGTATCCCATACTAGGAGTGGTACCCGCGCCAATCGAATGACACAGAAAGTCCAATAATATATAATATAAATGAACAATATCACACTTGTAAAACCAACAAGCAAAAAAACCAAGTTCATTTCACATGATTGACACTCAGACACATAGACATTCATAATTTCATTCCCTAAACATGCAAGGCACATATATTACAAAGTTAAAGTTACATGCACACACATCGCATTTGGCAAACAATAACTATCACCTACCCAACAACCGGGTTTATAACCCTCAACATTGAAATCCTATCCGAAGAATAATTCACGATTTACCCTCTAAACACATATAATTGTTTACCCCAACTCCGGAACCCCTTTCCCGAATGTGAGCGTATCTACGGGAATTCATTTATAATCATAAAAGACTTCAAACCCTTTCTATTCACCCCATTTCCCTTAATTGAAGTATTCTTGGGAACCCGCTATGACCTAGCAACTTATTCCCTCACAACATTTTCGATTCCCCGAACTTACCCACAATCTAGTTCCTTGGAATCTAGAATCACACACAAGTTAACAAGTACCAATTGGAGTCATTTTAATCGGAGTCAAATGACATCCTTTTTCCTTGTCAAGACACCAATTGGAATTGAGAGATACCTATTGGACTCAACCCATACAAGCAAGTAACAATCCACACGAAAGAAATTAAAGAAATGAAAAAATTCCTAGAATTTTTGATAGCTTTTCAAGTATTAGATGTGGACGTAAACACACCAATCCGCACGACTCTATTCGACATTTTCTCTTGTACTAGGTAACCGATAACCTAGGCTCTGGTACCATTTGTCATGGCCCAACTACCAGGCCATGTAGGCACCTACTCTATAGCACCTAGATAGGAGGACCCTTACCACCCGATCCAACAGGCAAAGCATAAATAGAAAGTAAAACATGATAAAAATAGCCTTTTTAATCATGGGAAAACATTTGAAAACTTTGGTACAATGAAAATCCTTTACAAAACCTTAATATAACCCTCCCTAGGAACTAGTCTAAATAGGTACAAGAGCTCTAAGGAGAAATACACATATAAATTCCAACATGAAAACGAAGAGTAAAAGCTGCCAGAGATCGCTATCGTCCTATACCTAAGAAACATCACTTATCCTACAACCAGACTATACCCAAAAAGGTATAGCAAGAGTAGTATCAGTACAAACAACACGTACTGTTAGGCATTATCAGTCAACCCTAATCCACCGCATACCATCACATAAGAAATCAACAGAAAATATGCAATAAGTTATAAGAATCCCATCTTTCCTCATCCATCTCTACATCCATACTATTACCGCTATATCCATGTACGCTCTGCTCCCAAGCCTTCCCAATCTACTCTGCTACCAACTCTATAGCAGGGAGACTCTATACCATCTTATCTTAGTCCAACATTATACCCAAGACTTCCCCACAATCACATTTAACACTAGGATATCTCGGGCCACACTTAACTCTAAGACATCCCAAGTCACTCTTAACACTAGACTTCCCAAGTCACACCTAACACTAGGACTTTCTAATACACTCATCTTACTATCCACCCATGCTAGCCAGTTGAGAGGCAACCTACAAAACCCATACTTACCACCCTGACTCAAGTTAGGATCCTAAGTCAAACACCTTGACCCTTATCCCTTAGCCAAATAATGGACTACCAGAGAGTTATGCGTATCCAACCCCCAAGGTTCCTTACCCTTGACATCCCGCCTATTTAGTCACTTAAAGAATACTGACATGGCTTCACTAAACCAGTCAAACCTGACTTCCTAGGAACCTTAGTTTCCCCCAAGCTCACCTATCTTGGACCTATCAAGAAAAATGCCTCACTACCTTTAGTCTTGTGCCCAACTAGCCCAGATATCATCGCTAGTCGGCCTATAACTCTTGTCGAGTTGGAAATTTCAAAGTTACGACATTAATCAAATATTACCAGACAATATAAACAATCAAGTCCATCAGACTATCAATAATAGCCTAGTCAACAACCGAACTTAACAACCTTATAAGTTATATCCCACTGTGCAAGTAACCATACCACATATAATTATGTCACAACTTACAAACCACCAATACCTCCTAAGGATCCCTAGGACATCATCTATTCCATTTGACAAACGACCCAGTTTACTGAAGAAACCACCCTATAACTTAAGCACGCCAACCCGACCCTCAAGGACCAATATATATGTCAAGTAATAATAAATCTCGGCCCTCTCAGGAACCCAACATGTAAAGAACATGAATAACAGATAAACATGATTTACTTAAGGAACCAAAATATACAGAACATCAATAACCGATAAACCTGGATCATACAAGGAACCAACATGTAATGAACATCAACAACAGATAAATCTGGTTCACTCAAGGAACCAACATGTAAGGAACATCACTAACAGATAAGCCTAGTTCACTCAAGGAACCAACATGTAAAGAACATCACTAATAGAAAAATCGGGTTCACTCAAAGAACCGACATGTAATGAACAATAAGTAAAGTGGTACCAAGCGTGGTACATGAGCCAACTACTATAAGATCTATACCAGGCATGATACCTAAGACAATTGATAAGTATCCCGTACCAGGCGTGTTACCCAAGCCAACTAATATGTATCCCATACCAGGCGTGGTGTCCGAGCCAATAAATATATATCCCATACCAGGCGTGGTACCCGAGCCAACCAATATGTAGCCCGTGCCAGGCGTGGTACCCGAGCCAACCAAATGACATAAAGATTCCAATAATCAATAAAATAAATGAACAATATCACACTTGTAAAACCAATAAGCAACAAAACCAAGTTTATTTCACATGATTGACACCTGGACACTTAGACATTCATTATTTCATTCCCTAAACATGTAAGTCACACACATTACTAAGCTAAACTTACATGCACACACATTGCATTTGGAAAACAATAACCATCACTTACCCAACAACCAGGTTCATAACCCCCAACATGGAAATCCGATCCGAATACTAATTCATGGTTTAGCCAATACACAAATATAATCATTTACCCCAACTCCGGACACCATTCCCAGAGTCTAAGCGCATCTTAGGAAATTCATTTATTATCTTAAAGGACTTCAAACCCTTCTTATTAGTCCCACTTTCCTTAATTGAAGTATTCCCGAGAACCTGCTATGACCTAGCAACTTATTCTCTCACAACATTTTCGGTTCCCCAAACTTTCCCATAATTTAGTTCCTTAGAATCTAGAATCACATACAAGTTAAAAGGTAGAAACAAACCAGGAATGAAAACTCATCTCCCCGACCCCATCATTCCCTATTCAATTAACCAGCCCAACAAATACAATATTCCTCCAGACTTTGTGTCCGAAGGCCTAAGGATGAATCCTCCAATTATTCTACATAATAATAGGCAAGAAAATATGTGTCTACAACTACTTAATCAAAACTAGCCTACCTGGACGCCAAGCATCTACTGTAGAGGTATGAACACTAACTTCTGGCTTTGTGGAGGCGATTCCTGGTGGAAAGCGGGCCAGGAATCCATGGTTTTCCCCCTTCTTAGCTGAAATTTCCCCTCCCCATGGCTCCCAATCTTTGGAGCAGCCTAGAAGGGTTTTTGGAGCAACTCTCGCCTCTTTGAAACTGAAGAGGAGACAATAAAATTATAAAACCCATTTTTGGGTTTTTGGTCCCGTCATCCCGCTATAGAGGTCCAATCCCGCTATAGTAGTACCTCCATAGCAGTAGTCACCCGCTATAGGAGAGTTGACCGCCCTGACTTTCGCTACAGCGAGAATTTCTCCGCTGTAGTAGCCATTGCTGTAGTACAGTGTTAACCACTATAGCGGTTGACATGGGACAAAACCTCAGGAAATCCCCCTAAATTTTCCATTTTACAACACAATTTGAAATCATGACGTTCTGAACCAACCCTTTCACGTTAACTTCGATATCAGAAGTTTTTCACCCGAATTCACTTCTGAAAAGTCCTACGGACTTCCTAATGCCTTAACTAACGGAAATATTAGCTCAAACTTAGACATTTTACCCAATACATTCCCAGATTTTTCTAGACCTTACCTCGCTCTAAATTTATTCGAGACTAGCCTAGCCCCGCCCTAAATTTCCAACTCCCCAACCTAAAATTTTTCTATTTCGTTCTTCGTACGAATATCTCAACCATAACAAGGTGCCTTTTAATAATGATTGAACAGGTCGTTACAGGTACCATCTTATTTAATACAAGCTTGGCTCACTAAATTGATCCTTTAATTATCCGCATTTATATACAACCCATTAAAATTAGAATATAATGAAGAAGATAGCACAAATCCACAAGAAAAATTATTGGGTCGTTATAGTTCTAGTAAAGATACATAAATTATAAAGAAAATTAGTTTTTACTAATTTTAGAACTCCATTAAATACTTTTAGAAATTTTAAATTAATCCTTTGATAGAACTGGGTTTCTACTAATTTTAGTTGTATTTTTTTATTTTAGTTCTTGTGGTATGCTAGAATTTAAATCAAATTCAATATTCAAACATCCAAAGAGATCCTAATTTAATTTATGTGACAATTGGCTTTGTTGGTTTCAAGATGGAATGGATGGAAAAGAGGCTACTATAGACAGTGCATTTGAAATACTATTCTTTTTTCTACTTTTTAGACACTCTCCTTTTCTAGGTTTAAATATTTATTTATAGACTGTTTCATCTAAACAAATTATAAATGAGGAGTAAAATCCATACAACTAGTACAAATACATAAAAAAAAAAGATTACTTTGATATTTATCTTAAAATTGGGACTAGATAAGTTTTTATCAAAGTTTACAACAACCTTTAGAAAACCCTAATATCTTGCTCCTCCTATATATAATGATGTTATACTTGTCCCTTTCATTCTCAACTCTGCCTACTGTGGTTGAGAAGAAGGGAGTTCACAACAATGAAGAAGAGGATGACGACGATGGTGATGGGATCTATTTATATCATGAATCTGATGATGATGGTGGAATCTAGTCTCAACATGAATCCTCTTCATGGATTCTTCATAAATGAATAAATGAAAATCATATTTGTAAGTTTTTCTATTAACTTTCTTTCCTTTCTTTGAAGATGTAATAGTTATTTATGCCTTGATGCTAGAATGAGCAATTTCTTGCAATTATTCCAGTTCTTCTTTTCTTTATTTGATGATGTTCTATGCATTTATGATTTGATTTAAATCCTTTATAAAATTCACATATGAAAAAAATAATATAAACACTCAGATCTATATTTTAATTGTTGTATTTGATTAAGTGTCATTGGGTATGTTGTTTTTCTTGTTGTGTTGTATCAGATTAAGTGTGTATTCGGTATGAAGGAATGAAATTTTCTTAAAAAAGAGTTCTCTAGAAAATAAGTGATTTTCTACTTATTTTCTTGTGTTCGGTAGGGTAAGCAAAAATGATCATCCTAAATGCATTAATGTATAATTTTGACAAATAAAATGGGAGGTGGGTGGGGAGGTAGGGGAAAGGGATTAAGCGGATGAGGGCTATGGGGTGTAGGGGTAAAGATGATGTGTGTGAGAAGGTGGGGAGGACACAATCAATGTGAAATATCATTAGTGAATCTGGTTTTTCCTATTTTAATTAGGGAGCTCATTTTCCTCATTTTATAGGAGCTCTTTTTCCTAGAGAAAATATTTTCAAGAATATTTGACCAACTGAACATGAGAAATTGAAAAATGCTTTCCTTCATAATGAACACACCCAAAATATAAGTTAATTTGATGTTAAAGCAAAACTAAATATTTTAAAAACTGGTTCTTGTTTTAGATCAAAAAGCCTTTTTGTTACCAAAAATAAGTGATGAATTCAACATTAAATGAAGATGATGAAATCTAGTTACCCAATTCATACTGTAAAGAGTGGTCCATAGATCTTAGTATTAATTTTCAGTACTATTGCTAAAGTATTTATTATTTTAACCATTTTTGTCTTAAACAATTATAAACTATCAAACAACAATCTTTGAATTATAGGATAAAACAGTTCACGCGTTTAATTAAATGTTACTAACACCTGGACGTAAGTCGTCTAATGTTCTCTTTTGGTGACTGTTCAAGTCAAGATCCTTGAAATATATACAAGTAATTTTGTTTGGTTCTAATATTCTCTTTTTGTTCTTATGATGTATGTATTTTTTCTTCTAGTTTAGTAGGGATGAGGATATACTATGATGCAAACAGAAATATACTGTCAATTTATATTTCATTATTCAATTGATTTTTATCCCTGTTGACTCTTTAAGCGCCGATGAATGTGGTCGTCATTGTCATCTCATCCATCCTGTCGGTAAATGTTACCGGCGATGACTTCTGTGATGATGATTTACCACCAGATCTGCTATTACAGCCTGAAACATATATCGATGCTGAGTCAAATGTTAACGTAGAAAGCACCACACTGAACAAAGGCGGTGTAGATTAAGGAAAGGTATCTGATCTAGCTATGACATTGGTGGAGAGTAAGCTTGAGATGCAGACGATGGTGATGGAAGCTAAGACTATTACGCATATGCATCGGGTGAATAGATTGGCGGAGATGAATGTAGAGAGACCGAGCTGGTTGCCTGAGAACTAGATGTTTGAAAACAAAAGTTCGTACCTCTAGTGCCACAGTCGAATCTTTTGATAGGGTAAATTTCCGTCTCTTAAACTACATATACATATAATGTTGGACTATTTAGAATATTTTCACCTCTTTAATCCTTTATTTAACAAAAAAAATCTAGGTTTAAACTGCATATACATATTAGGACTATTGAGACTATTTATGATTTATAATAACCATAAACCTAGATTTCTTTTGTTAAATACAGGATAAAAGAAGTGAAAATACTCTAAATAGTCAAATATTATATATATATAGTAAGAGACAAAAATTTACCCTATAAACAGTTCTGACTGTGGCGCCAGAGGTACAAACTTTCATTTCAAACATCCAATTCTCGGGCAACCAGCTCGGCCTCTCCACATTCACCTCCGCCGATCTATTCACCCGATGCCAAGGTGTAAAATCTTAGCCTGCAGCGCTGTCATTTTCATCTCCAACATACTCTCCACCAGTGTTGAAGCTAGATCGAACACGTTTTCTTCATCTATAACGCCTTTGTTTGGTGTGGTGGTTTCTACATTTACGTTCAACTCAACATCGATATAGGTTCTGGATAGTAACAGTGGATTCGGTGGTATCATCATCGCAGAGGTCACCGTTGGTAACAGTTACTGAACAAATGAATGGGACGATGGGAGCGGCCTCAGTAATCATCGTTGAAAGAGTCAGCGGGGAGGAAAAACAATTTAATAATGTGATATAGACTGACAATATAATTCTTTTTTCATCGTAGTGTTTCTTCATCCCTACTAAAGTGGAAAAAAATGCATAAATCATAAGAACAAAAAGAGAATGTGAAAACCAAGAAAAATTACTTGTATATCTTTCCATGATCTTAACTTGAACAGTCACCAAAAAGAGAACATTAGATGATTTACGTTCCAGCTGATAGTAATATTTAATAAAAGGCCTGAGTTGTTTTATATTAAAACTAGTGAATATGTTCGCGCTTCGCGCGCAGTTATAATTTCTTTTAAAAAATTATCATTATTAATAAATAATATAAAGTTATAAATATATATATGTATATCAAAGTAAAATTAACATGTTAAATAGCATTAATATGGTAATGCTACCGAAAACAAAAGAAATGTGAAGAGAAAGGAAATAAAAATATAGCACATGTTTTTTAGTCTCGGACTTCTCTCTAAAAGTATCAATTTTATACAAAAATAAATAAAATTAATCTTCTTTTTATAAAAGATGTAACCCCATCAACCTAAAATACAGAAAATTAAGAAAACTAATTAAACTACCCCCCCCCCCCCCCATTAACAAAACAAAAGAAGAAGAAGAAATTGCAATATAAAAAAAGTTATACTAAAGCCACGCTTTTAAAACCTATTAAAAATTTATTGAAAATCCTCATTATATTTAAATATACAAATGCTTTGAATAGAACAAAAGAAAAAATATTTCATGAAATGCCTATTAAAGTTTGATTATCATTCAAGTATTCTGATTTTCAGGATTCTGATTCTTAGAATAAGATGTTTAGAAGTCATATTTATTTGAAATTTGGCCAGAATATTGTCATGATATTTTCATTTTTCTCACAACTTGTGTAACATAATTAAATAACACGAACGTAAAAAAGGATAAGCAAAAGGAGAAGCAATAATAAATTTTTTTTATCTTGATCCAAAAATCTTTATTTATCTATTATTTACAAGAACCATCAAAATACTACATATGAGCACAAAATATTACGCTGCAAAAAAGAGAACTGACAAAGAATTTGCGCTTAAAGTGATTGCGAGAAAGGTTATAATTCTGATTAGCTTCGCAAAATGTGTGATTTCTACATGAAAATACTTTTTGCTTTGAGAGTTCTTTGTTCCCTTTATCAAAAATTTACGTACTAACAATATTCGAGCATACACATTTTTGATCAATAATCACTTCGTAATCACGATAAATTATCTGTGCATCTAAAATTTACATACAAATCATGTTATGATAATTTCAAAATATGGAACAGGAGGCTAAAACAAATGGAATAAGGGACCTTGTCGTAAATTTCTTTTGAATATTTATGGTGGCCAAATATTAATAAAATATACAGAATAATTATCGAGAAGATGATGAAATCAAAAATAGAATAATATCGAATAAAATTGATATCTATTAATGCATGTAGATGTATGTATTCATTTCCTACTCTTCGAAAAAAACTTTTCAAGCACCAAGTTAACACCTATTTTCAAGAGATGTAAAAAAATCATTTCAAAGAAAAAAGAAAAACAACAAAGTAGTAAAATTCATGACAACAAAATAATATTCTAACAAAAAATGAACATTTGTAAAGACCGAATAAATGAGGATTTGTAATTACACCATTATATTCATTATTGAGCATTTACAAGTTAAACATGGGACCTAAAGACACCTACAGATCTTCTTTTTAATTTTTGAAAGAATAAAGAAAGGAACTTCCTAAATGAAATAATGAAGAAAAAAAATCTGGAATTTTTAGGATAAAATAGAAAAAAATTAAAATTTTGAGAAAAAAATAAATAGTAATGCTGACCATTGTTTTATTGCATAATAAATGATCACTAAATTACTAAACTAATGACAATAACTTCTGAGGTTTACAGAGATGGATCATAATTAAGAGAATGTAATTAATAAATAATTTTTAAGTTTTCTAATATACATGTAAATAGAAAAAAAAAATCAAAAATTTGAGGAAAAAAAGGATAAATTTCATTCTTAGCTTTAGAGGCATGTCACATCACTTCTCCTAATCCTAGCTTTAATAAATATATAAATTAGTAATGTTACTAAAATTTGAAAGAGTGCAATAAGCAAAAAGCACCCAATCGTTATCTCTCCTTTAGGAAAAAGTCTAGGGGTGTCAAATGGGCGAGTTGGGCTGAAAATAGAATGATCTAAATGCGTTGAATTATAATTGGGTTGAGTCATGACCCGCTCAAATTTACTTTGGGTTTAATTGGATTGAGTTAAATTGGGCTAAAAATTGGATTGGGTCATGACCCGTCCAATTTGACCCGTTTAATCTAATCAATACTACTACTTATATTAACATACTTTTGTACTTTGATACCTCCCACCCTATCCCCCACCCCCAGCCCCCTACCCACCACCACCTCCACCCCACCAAATCTCAATTTTTTAATTTTTCTTTTAAAAAAAAAAGTAATATTTTTAGTACACCCTCCCCCCAGCCCCCTACCTCCCACCATCCTCACCCCCAGCCCGCCCCCTACCCCCCACCACCTCCATCCCACCAAAACTCAATTTTTTAATTTTTATTTTTACAAAAAAAAAAAAAAAATTTTGGTACCCTCCCCCCCAGCCCCTACCCCTACCCCCACCCCCACCACCTCCACCCATCAAAACTCAATTTTTAAATTTTTATTTTAAAAAAAAATATTTTTTTTTTGGTAACCCCCACCCCCCACCAAAACTCAATTTTTTAATTTTTTTTTTAATTTTTTTTTTGGTACCCTCCCCCAGTCCCTACCCCCCACCACCAGCTCCCTACCCCACCACCACCACCTCCATCCCACCAAAACTCAATTTTTTTATTTTTATTTTTTTAAAAAAATAATAATAATTTTTTTGGTACCCCCCACCCAGCTCCCTACCCCTACCCCACAACCTCCACCCCACCAAAACTCAATTTTTTAATTTTTATTTAAAAAAAATAAAAAATTAGTACCCCCAATCCCCCCCCCCCACACCCCACCCACCACCACCTCCACCCCACCCAAAACTCGATTTTTAAATTTTTAATTTTTTTTTTAAAAATAATATTTTTGGTACCCCCCGCCCCTCCCCCCTTCCTCCATCAACCTACCCCCTAGAAAATATTTTCTACTCTCTAATAAAAAAATAAAAATAAAAATGTGTTCTCACTCATTAATCTAATTGAAAATATTTTTCAAAAAAGAAGCGGGTTGAAGTTGAGATACAATTGGGCTCAGCTCAAGATTATTTTAAATGGGTTGAACTCAAATGGGTTGAAAGTTGACCCAATATCAAATTATCATGAACCCAACACATAAGATTCTGGACGGGTTGAGCGGGTTATGTGTTATTGGGTTCATTTTTACACTTCTAGGAAAAACCCAAGAAAAATTTAAAAAACAATCATCCAACTAAATGAAAAGTTTTTATAACAAAAATGTCTTACATGCAAAATCTTTACATGTACATAACATAAGATAATTGACAAACAAATACCAAAAAAAATTTGGCAAAAGCTTCAACAATGAATTATTCAAACATTTTGAAAACTATAATCACAAGTAAGTTGGTAAGAAAAATCAAATTAATTCTAAAGAATAAATTGGGAAAAAAAAGTTAGGGGAGAAATGTAGAGAGAATTCTTACTGAATTTAGTTTAAAGATGGCTAATAATGTTTTGAGGATGAAACATAAAGCTAAAAGAGGACAAAAGCTTCAGCAATGAATAATGAATTATTCAAACATTCTATAAGCACAAGTAAGTTGGTAAGAAAAATCAATTTAATTCTGAAAGAATAAAATAGAAAAAAATAAATTAAGGGAGAAATGTAAAGAGAATTCTTACCTGAATTTAGTTTGAAGATAGCTATGAGCTTTTGAGAATGTAACATACAACTAAACTCTTTAAATAACAAAAAATTTATTTTTAGGAGTTTGTGTACGTGGGTAGAGGAAAGGTTAATTGTCCTTACTAATAAATTTAATACAAATTAATTACATTAATTATAGGAAAAAGAGAAAAGAATTTATAAAAAAAATTGTCCTATAAGTTACTCGATCATTGCCAAAGGCTATGGAATACAAATTGCTAAAGCAGTGTATAAACAATACGTAACTGTAGCAAAATTCATGAGCCTTTTAATTTGATATTGAATGTTTATTAATGATTTTTATCCACCTCTTTATTAATTATCTTTAGGCAACTGCACATTAAATTGGATAGAAAAAATAAGTAAAAAAATAAGAAAAATGCCAAATAAACCACAAAAAATGCTTCTAAAATCCAATTTTATATTTATATATAGATTTGATTTTTTTAAACATATCTTTATAATTTAAAATGATGTTTTATTGCAAAATAAATTATCACTAAATTAATGACAATGGCTTTTGAGCTTTTTAAACTGAAAAAAGAAATGAATAATTAAGAGAAAGTAATTAAGAAGTATATTTAAGATTTTCTAATATATTATATAAATAATAAATAGGAATAATTAAGAAAAATATCAAAAATTGGAGAAAAAAGATAAATGTCTTTCTTGGCTTTAGAAGCATGCCACATCACCTCTCCTAAACCTAGCTTTATTATATATATAAATTCAAAGATAGTTGTTTGATAGTTTACAACTTTTTAAGATAGGAATGGTTAAAATAATAAATGCTTTACCAAATAGTACTGAAAATTGATACTAAGATTTATGAATCACTCTTTATAGTAAGAATGGGGTAACTAGATTTAATCATCTTCATTTAATATTGAATTGATCACTTATTTTAGGTAAAAAAAATATTTGGATCTAAAATAAGAATAAATTTTAAAATATTTAGTTTCGCTTTCACTTCAAATTAACTTATTTTTAGGGTGTGTTCGTTACGAAGGAAAATATTTTAAAAAAAATTCATGTTCGGTTGGTCAAATATTCTGGAAAATATTTTTCTCTAGGAAAACAACCTCCTTTAAAATGAGAAAAATGAGCTTCCAGTGAAAGTAGGAAAAACCAGATTTTACTAGTGACATTTCACATTGATTGTGCCTTCCCACCTTCCAATATATCTCATCTTCATCCCTACCCCCCATAGCCTTCATCCCCACCATTCCTTTCCCCTAGTTCCCCACCCTCCTAGTTTCCCACTCCCACCTCCTATTGTATTTGTCTAAATTATTTACTAATGCTTTTAGAATGATAATTTTTGCTTACCTACAAAACATAAGAAAATAAGTAGAAATCCCACTTATTTTCTAGCTTTTTTATTTTTAAGAAAACATTTTCCATTCTTTCACACCAAACACACCCTTAATCTAATACTACAATTAAAATCTAGATCGGAGTGTTTATATATGTTCTCATATGTGAATATTATAAAGTATTAAGCCACGATCTGATATCGGGTCATGATGGCATCTACTATAACCCTCTAGTAAGTAGCCAAAATCGAAGATGTAAACAAAAACTACTGAAAAGCATAAATAACAGGGAAAGCTGAACTGCGACAGTGGGCCACCATGAATAGATACATCATATTATACTAAAGTGGGAAGCATCAAAGGTAAAAGTTGAAATATGATTTTGCCCCTATTATAGATTAAATTGTTATAAAATATTTAATTATTTAAACATTAAATTATATCATTTCCATAATTAGGTGAATGTGTAGTGACATTTTGACATCATTGAATTAATTTCTTATTAAATACCTAATTTTATAATAGTATTTATCATCTCTATATAAATTACTCTACTTTTCCTTGTTCTATAACTTATTCTGTAACTTCTCTCATAAATATAATTTATGTGGATAAAGTATTGTCCTTTATAATGAATAAATTTTTTTAATATTTTAAAGGTGTGCAACAGTGCAGAATTTGGAGAGACGCACATTGATAATGCATCTTGAATATTATTAAAGAATAGCTCAAGCTTTTCCTTATTTAAATTCATTCACGCTAAAACGATCATATCTTAAAGCTGCTCTAATTCATACTCATGTGATTATTATCTTTTGCATTTACATGATTTGTTAGCTTTAAATTTATTGTATTTATGATCAAATATATTGCACAAATAAGGTAGCTTTGTTGAAGACATGGAACCTTTTTCTCATATCATTGGACTTTCAGTTTTTGCATTTTATATATGAAGGATATGATAAGCATATTTTTTCCTTTCATTTCTGATTTATTAGTGATAGATCGTATTTTCATGTCGAATATGTTTTTTACCGGAAAGCTTCACAAAGTTGTCATATGTAGATACTATGAGATGATCCACGACTATGTTGCTTGAACATTTCAAGAGAGTCATCGGGTGCGTTCGAATCCTTGAAAAGTAGTGCATTCTTGGAGGATCCGACCAAGCAACTTAGATCCCCGATCCTTTTATTCGCATTCGTTTTTCCAATTTGGATCCCCTGGTGATTGCTATTTTTCATTCTAGAATTATCCTTCTTTTTTATTTTCTGTACCTTTTAGCATAAGCTTGAAAGGTAAACACGATGGAAGAGTACTTTATATAAAGTAATTTGGGATAAACGTGCAACGCACGTTTTCAAAACTAGTATATAATAGGTACAAAATATATAACTTGGGCCCTATGAAAATGAAGGAACGATAAAAAGTACAAGATATCCAACTTCGGACCTACTGTTATTGGTACAAGAGCCACTAAAATATGAGAGTAGAATTACACTGATCCAGACTGACCAAAATATAAAAAATATAGATAGTAGATACATGAAGAAAAGAATTAAGTCTCCGGACGCCTAGAGCTCACCACAATCCGTTTAATAGAGGTCCTCGAACGAGTTGGAAATCAGCGAGGGTGACTTGTACTGGGCGCTTCATTAGAAAAAGATGCAAAAGTATAGTTGTAATACAAAAACATAGGGTACTCAGTAGGCATCATTGGACGATTGAGCTCAGAAGATAATATATAACATAAAATACATGAAAGGAACCTACACATCAGAAGCTATCCTAGAAATCTTAAGCATATAAGGACAAAGTAAAGATAATAATAATAATACACGAGAATATAAGTACACATTATAATTACTATGCAGTCTGATGATGATGCAATGCAGCATGTGACCAATGAAGAAAATTAAATCAAGAATTATCCCTCAGGCCGCTGTAGCTCATCAAAATACGCATAAAGTAAAGAAACTAGGAATTTATCTCTCGAGTCGCTCAGAATCGTACCTCAGACTCATCAATGGAAAAGTAACAAAGAAAAGGTTCAAAAATGTCCCTGGGATCGAGTGCAAAAGTGGTAACCCAAATCCATAGTAAAATGACACAATTTCCTCTTCAAAGCCAAAAAACCAATATTTTTCTTCAAATCGTGCCATAATCCATGTATATGCATGTATGAATTTATTCGTGCTAACACAAGTATATATAAGTATATGTATATGTATATGTATACACCAAACAACATGAAATCACCCTCCACAACAAAGACACTAACCTGGAGTCCAGCCAGTCCAATTGCCTTGAGCCCACAATCTCATAACAGAAAAAAATATAGAAATAAAAGCAGAAATGATGAAAATCAATGAAAGAAAGCTACTCTATCGTGAAATCCTTCCCTAAGATTATATTAAAGATCCCTAATCTAATCCTAACAGGATAGCAAGATACCTGAACTAAGGCTTAAGAAGAAACACTATTATAAGGTCCCTGAAGCAGGCTATATTCTCAAAATTATATGTAATCTAACCCTATCCAACTCATTCCTCAAACCAAATATGAAATTTATAAAATATGATACCTAAATGAGCTAAGTCTAAAGAAGGAAATCATAACCTACATCAATGTCGAACTATCACACATAAGCCTTCCCCTTTCGTAAAGCCTCAGATCACTACCACACTATCAAATAAATAATCTACAAGTCAATATGAAACTAATGATGCCATACCAATAATCTACAATTTGGGCCAAAAATAGGGTCAAAAATCGATCCTCGGAGTTCATCAACAAAATCAGAAACATTTCACAATTATCCTCTTCCTGAGGTAAGGATTGCATGCCAAAAATTTACGCAAAGATGGGATTCAAATTGGGGCCCTAAACAGACCGAAAGTCCCATGACCAAAAGGAAGCTTTTCAATAAATTAGAAGATCAATTCGCGAATTAGACATGGAGATATAACAATTGAATGAAAAGAGGAAGAGAATTTACTTACTAGTTCAGGAAATCGCCAAGAATTGGTGAGGAATACCTTTCACCTAGCTCCCAATGATAGAGGATATGTCTTAAAATAAATAAAATCAAGTGAAGGAGAAGTCATTAAATGATCAGCGATCATCATTCCTAAGGAAGATTCACCATTAGCGCAATGCCGCAGGGAGATTGATTCTCCACAGTAGCAGAGAACTCGTGTCTCCTCAGTCCTTGCTAGAGCGAGCCAATGCCCACAGGCACAATCCTATAGCAGCAAATAAATGCCGCAGGAGCAGAGACAAGGTGCACATTGCACCCTTCGAAGGAGAGGGCCTCACTCCACAGGGGCGGGCCAAGCTACCTAGGAGCGAAGGCTACTGAAATCACTAACCGTTGCTAGTGTGTCTAGCTTACTGTAAGAGCAACCCCTATGGTGCAAGCCAAGATCCGCAGGAGCGCCTGCAGTAGTAGCTGCATCAGCAGCTCAACCACACTCTGAAGTCCCTAAATAGACCCCTAAATTCATTCATATTCTCGTGAACACAAACAAAACATGCTACCCAAATGGAAATAGTATTCTAGACTCAATGGAATCGAAAAAATAACCAAAAAAGGTCATCTTGATGAAATATTAATCTAAGTCAACTCTTTAACCAAAAATTCAAAAATTTACCCAAGTGCCCAAAATTAGTTTGGAAGCTTTGGAACCCAAATCAAAGGCACCGCTAGCCTAAAATCCATATTCTAGAGGTAATGGCACTGACCGAATTCTCATATGAGCCTATTTGGTAATGACACCAAAGGTCCCGCTTGCCCAAAATCCCTTCACTCTTTTCCTATTCTACATATACATACATACACACACCAAATGCCTCACTAATTATCAAAAAGGATGCATCTGTTTCTCTCATGCATACACTCCCTTAAACCCCACACACTCATCTGTCTTATTCTCTTCTCTCCCTTTATTGATGAACAATTCCAAACAACATAAAACAACTCCAAATCTTTCGAATCCTTACTTAAATGACACCTTAAAATTCCCAGAAAATCCATCAATCGACAAAGAAGCTTCGTTCGTCTAATTTCTCTCCTATTTCTCATTGATTTTGTACAAAGGTGTGAGTTGGAAGAACCTCGAAGGTTATAGAAAGTCCTAGGTGTCCCTCCAACATTCTAATCCCATGATTGATGGTAGAGTCCTCTCATGTTTGTCCGATTGGACTCCAACTAGTACATACATGGAAGGTTGAAGGATTTCTCATTTGAATTTCAAAAATCTTGTCTAATACCCAAATTATTCCCCCCCCCAATTTAAATCATTGGTTCACCTATAAATACCCCTCTTCCCATTATTTTAATGATGGTTCTTGACATTTTTATAGTATTGGAGGGTCGTTTCCTCTTAATATTGAAAAATAAGGAAATCCAAACCTAAACTTGAAGTTTATAGTTTTTCCCGGTAGGACTCTGTCGTCCCAGATTTGCTGTCTAGAAGCAGGTAAAACTTCCTTTCTTAATCTCACTCGTATGATTGAATTCATATTTTAGAACTAGAACTATATTCGTTACTATCTCATTGGTTTGTTGTTGGTTGTATGGTGTGAGAGAGACATGACAAGCTTCTAAATTGATCGATTCAATCTCTTAGTTAATAGTAGAAGTAGTTTTGAGACGAAACTCAAGACCTCTCTCATTTATAGTATCTGTGAAGTCTAGTAGTGTAGTTTTGAGGTGACTTTTAGTTATCCTCAATATCAAAGTGGAACAAGGTCTCTATGATGGCCTGCCTCCACCCTAAGAGCTTCTTATGGTTGAACAGTTACAACTTCCTAAAGGCTCTGTTTGATCCGTTTATATCATTTAGAGTCTAAGAAGAAGTTAGTAGCTGGGATTCTTTATAGGTTACTCTTTAGTTTTCACTTAAAGAATCGAATTCATAAAGATCAAGTTTGTACCATAGATTGTGGTCTTCAAAATAGTGTCGACCCTCTCTTTTAAGGATTTACTTAGCTCACAATACCACACAAAGCTTATCAAGAGAATGTTGGACTTCCTCTTTGTCACAACAGAAAATCTCAAGGGTTGTAATGACACCTACCCCAACCCAACCATGATAGGTGAGCCTAACTCAACAAACACAAGCATCTTAAAAGTAAAAAAAGTAGCAAAAAAATACAATGATTAATCAATAATGACTCAAATAAAAAATAATCAAAATGAGATCGAATAGTAGACTCAACTATCACGAATACAAGAGCGATTCTAAGTACAAAATATCCTAACCAAATAATACAACAATGTTTTGAGAAAGTAAAGAAAACAGAGATAAATAATAGAGGAAGCCAGGACAATCTGCAAACACGGGAGCTCACTACAACTTCAAAGATACCATGAAGCACGAAATCTAGCTGCGACGTTTGCTTGTACTGAATCTGCATCAGAAGGATGCAGGAAAGTAACGGTGAGTATGATCCATTTGTACTCAGTAGGCATCATAGGCAAATTGAGGTTAAGGAGTTACTATATCGAGTAAAGAATACTAATATAAACCTACACGCACAAAAGTCCTAGCAGTTTAATATCAAGATAACACGATATATCTCAATTACAACAACAATCCAAATGATAATTCAATGCAATGATATGAATGAAATGAAATAGCCAATGCCTACCATATACACCTTCCAACCATATATCGCTCCAGGACAACACCTATGGGGGACTCACGAGGTCCATATACAATCATTAAAAATGTAACAACCGAGTTTGTCGTTATGGGTAAATCTTTCATGCCAAGTTTTGAGTCAGAAAAAATTCTGAGTTTGGGAGTTGAAAATTCTAGGCTAGGCTAGTCTCAGCCGGTTTTGGAGCGAGGTATGGTCTAGGGCAATTGGGGTGAAGATTGGGCAATGTATCTTATTGCGAGCTAGTTTTTCCGTTAGCTAAGGCATAGAGGAGTCCAAGAAACTCTTCGAAAGTGAATTCGGGTAGGTAAAACTCTCGGAATCAAGGTTAACGCGAAAGGGTTATTCTGGAACATCGGAGATTCAAGGTGTGTTGTAAAAAAGGCTTTTTTTAGGAATTTTTTGAGTTTCTATCCGTGATGAGTGCTACCGCTACTCCACGGCGACCTCTGCTATAGCAGAATAATTACCGCTATAGCGGAAGTCAAGACAGTCAACCTCCGCCATAGAGGTTGACTCTGCTAAGACGGTACCGCTATAACAGAGCGACGAGACTAGAAAACCTAGAAAATGGCTTTTTAATTTCATTCTCTTCCCTTCAGCCCCCCAAAATAGATGAGAGCTATTCCAAAAACCCTCTTAGGCTACTCCAAGGCTTGGGAGCCATGGGGAGGAGGAATTTCGGTAAAAAGGATGCGAAACCACATATTTAGGCCTACAGAACCGTCGAGGAACGCCATCACGGAGCCAGAAAGGGTATGGAACAACTGCTCGGCATCCAGGTAGGCTAGGTTTTCATTGAGTAGATAGACTTGTTTAAATTTTGTACTTATTGTATAGTGGAAAAGGAGAATCCATGATTAGGCCTTCGGGCACGGAGTCTGGTGGATTCGGTGTTGGTTATGTATGTGCTAGGAATTGGTTGGATTAAATTGTGGGATATTGATAATTATTTGGGGCTATTTATGTTGTCCTGGTATGATAAGATGATAGGGCTCAGGGACTAGGATGTCGGGAAGGTTCAGGGAACCGGGAATTGCAAGGATAACAAAATGGATATGAAAATGGGAAACTCCTAGGTGAGGTTTTGGGAATACGAAGGGCATGATAAGTAGCGTTGGTTTTGCTAAGGGCTAAGAGGTGGAAATTCACATTGTTATTATTTATGCAAGTTCCAAAATCAATGTGGTTGTTAAATTATGCTAAAAAGAGAAACCGTTTATTTTTTTTGTAAATAAAGGGTGAGTGTGTTTAGTCTTCGGATGGAGGTCGAGGCTAAGTTATATACTCGGTAAAAAGGGTAGGTGATGGCTTACGATTCCTGTGAATGTTGTATATTTTTGTACTCTCATCTAAGTATTTGTATGAATTACATTGCTTAGAGGAATTGTTTAGAATGTCTAAGGGTCATGTTTTACAGTCTGTGGATTAAGCGATGTGTTGCTTATTGGTTTTACAAGTTGTTTGTTCATTATTTTACTGTGGATTAATTGACATTCGGTTAGCTCGGGTACCACGCCTGGTATGGGATTACTAATAATTGGCTCGGGTACCACGCCTGGTACGGGTATAAAAAATGGTTGGCTCGAGTAACACGCCTGGTACGGGAAATTACTAATGGTTGGCTCGGGTACCACGCCTGGTATGGGTATAATAAATGGTTGGATCGGGTACCGCGCCTGGTATGGGATAATACTAATGGTTGGCTCGGGTACCATGCCTAGTACGAGTTTATTTTACTATATTATTGCATTAATATTGTTGTATTGTGTTGATTGGTATTGGTTCCGTGAGTGGACCGGGTTGTTATATTATGTTATTAGTTTGGTCTTGGTGTAGGGCGAGTTGTTATGGTATATTGTGAGTTTGGTCTTGGTATAGGCCAGGTTGTTTTATTATGTTATTAGTTTGGTGTTGGTGTAGGCTGGGTTGTTATAGCATATTATTAGTTTGGTCTTGGTGTAGGCCGGGTTGTTATGGCATATTGTGAGTTTGGTCTTGGGGTAGGCTGGGTTGATATATTATGTTATTAGTTTGATCTTGGTGTAGGCCGGGTTGTAATGGTATATTGTGAGTTTGGTCTTAGTATAGGCCGGGTTGCTATATTATGTTATTAGTTTGGTCTTGGTGTAGGCCGAGTTGTTGTAGTATATTGTGAGTTGGTCTTGGTGTAGGCCGGGTTGGTATATTATGTTATTAGTTGGTCTTGGTGTAGACCGGATTTATCATGTTAACACTAGATGTGTGAGGGGGCTCCGGGTGGGTCAGGACTATTTAAAAGAGGTTACGTTCTCATAAATTAATGTCATTAAGTGTAATAATGGCGGTCATTAATTATCATGGTTAATAAGCTAAGGGTGGGTCTTGGTGTAGACTGAGGTAGTCTGTTGAACACTTAGCTGTGGATGGAGGACCCTTGGATGGTCCAGGTTATGTGATCCAACAAAGGATTTAGATGTAGCTCTATGGTGGTCATTGAAAGTGTCAATGGTTGTTAGGTGAATTGCATGTGGTTGGTAAATATAGAGGAAGACTGAGAGTCTGGGTGTGGTTATTGGTTAATATAACCAGGTGGTAAAGCTGTCCTAGAGGTCCGGGAAAGTTCGTAAAATGGTAGGTAATACTTGGGTATAAGTGGTTTGGTTAGGCAGTGGGCCGGATTTAGCCTTGGTATTTAGTCAAGGTAGTTGACTGGGGTAAAGGTTAAAGGTGACTTTGGAAGTCTACGTGTCAAGGTGACTAGGGAAGTCTAGGTGACGAGGTGACTTGGGAAGTCTGGGTGACAAGGCGACCTTGAGAAGTCTAGTTATGAGTGAGACTTGGGAAGTCCTAGATGTCAGGGTCAAGGCTAAAGGTGAAGGAGGGAGCTATAATGTTTATTTTCATGTTTTTCCCTGTTTTCCTATATGATGGTACGTGTGGATTCGGGTCGACCGATGACGCCTACCAGTATGTGTGGTTGTACTGACTCTACTCTTGCTATACCTTTTTGGTATAGTCTGGTTGCAGGGTTGGTGATGTTTCATAGGTACATGACGATGGTGATCTCCAGCAGCTTTTGTCCTTCGATTCCATGACGGAAGTTGTGTCTCTTTTACATGTTCTGTATAAATCTTGTAGTAGCTCTTTTACCTGCTTAAACTAGGTCCTAGGGAGGGTGTTTTTAAAGGATGTAAAGATTTTCCGCAAATTCTTTAAGTCGTCTATTTTATGAACATTTTCTGTAAAAGAATTTCTCATGTATAAAAATGGATTGATTAATGGTTTACTTTAATTTTTGCTAGTTACCTGTTGGACGGGTGGTGAGGGTTCGTCTATCTAGGTGGTTAGAGTAGGCGCCCGCACGGCCCGGTAGGTTGGGTCATGACAGATGGTATCAGAGCCTAGGTTACCGGTCTTCCAGTATAAGACCAAAGTGTCGAATAGAGTCCTACAGATTGGTGTGTTGACGTCAACATCAAATCTTTAGGAAGCTATGAAGTACTCTAGGAAACATCTCCCTTATTTCATTCTTTTGTACGGTTGTTTACTTACTTGTATGGGTTGAGTCCAATTGGTATCTCTCGATTCCAATTGGTATCTCAATGAAGTGAAGGAGGTCTTTGTACTCCAGTTGCAATAAGACAAGCAAGAGAAATTCGAACTGGGAATGTTCCAATTGGTATCTGGCCTGAGAGGCTGCGGTAAGACATGGATGATCGGCTAATGGCCATCCATGGGACGAATAGAAGATGAATTTATGTGACTTGATTCTTGCTGTGACCTGAAGTGAAATGTTGTGTATTGCTGAGTTGTAGAACCTACTTGAAATTTTACGTTAGTTCCAAATTTCAATACGGATCTAATTGTACCATTCAAGTACCAAATGGAGCTCATTTTCTTCAGGTGATACTACTAAAACTCAATAACAATAAACTTTCAAACTCTGAACGAGTACCCAAAACTCATCCGAAACCCCCCGAACACAAACTAATAGTGCAAACCACTTGTAAAACACATTTTGGACTTGATGAAATCATCAAAACATCCAAATGAGGTCATATCGGCTAAATTTCGACCGAGGTCAACTCTTAACTTAGAAATTTCTAAATTTCCAAACAACGACTTAAAACTCATTCAGGAGCCTCGGGATCCGAACCAAACCTTCAACTACACCAAAAGTTAGTTTACTAGATGTCCGACTAGCCAATATATGTGTTTTCTGAGATAAAAGTTTTGGCTTTAAGAACTTTGAGATCTACCTAATTTCATTCTTATGTGTAATTAGGTGTAGAATAATATATAGAATATATACTTTAATTCGTAGAATTAACTAGAAAAATATGTAACATGTATACTTAATTTTGTTATATGCAGGAAAAGGAGAATTGGATCTGCTGCAGATTTAAACTTGAGTTTTGCATAACATAAAGCCTATGACTAGGTAAGAAATTTTTATCATCTACCAACACATGCTGACACATGATTTTGATAACTTGCTCATGACTTTTAAAATTAAAGTGTGCAGTAACTGATGTTTTTGTATATTGGAAGATCTAACTTTAATGTTGGATTTTTAGGACCTTAAATGTTCCATCCAAGGATTGGATGGATTTGACTAGGTATTCTCAAGAGTATAGTGATGGTGTTGACTCGTTCTTAGATTTTGCTTACAATTATGGAGAGCCTCAAGGCAAAAATTTCAGTGTCCATGTTATCACTGTGCCAATGTCTGTTGGACTGAAATGAATATAGTGTATAATCTTCTAATAGACCACAGATTTGTTAAAAATTATAAAAGATGGATCAATCATGGGGAATAGAAAATCCAGTTGGATATTGACGATCATATGGATGACTCATGTGATGACATTTATGGGTTGTTGAATGATCAATTTAGAGATGTTGCATAAGATGAATGAGTTTATGAAGGTCCAAATGATTATGCCAAGAAATTCTATAACTTAGTTGAAGAGGCAATCAAAGAACTATATCCCCGTTGTAAAGGATTCTCTATATTATCATTTACAATCCGTTTGTATTTGCTGAAGTGTCTACATGGATGGAGTAATGAATCATTCACTTCTCTATTAGAGTTAATAAAAGAGGCCATGCCCGAGTTGAACATTCCTCCGTCCTACTATAAAGCCAAGTCTATGATTAAGGATCTCGGTCCTGACTATGAGAAAATTGATGCATGTCCTAATGATTGCATGTTGTTTAGGAATGATCATAAGGATGATGAATTTTGTCATGTTTGTGGAGCTTTTCGATATATTAAACCTACTAAAGTGGACAGTGAGGTTGTTGAGCCTTCTAAAAAACCTCATCATGTTTCAGCAAAGGTTTTGAGACACTTTCCACTAATTCCCAGACTCAAAAGGTTATTTATGTTCTCAAAGACAACAGATTAATTGAGATGTCATGACGAGGAGTGTTCTATAGATGGAAATTTAAGGCATCCCGCTGATGGCCAAGCTTGGAAAAAGTTTGATAGCTTGTATCCAGTTTTTGCACTGGATTCTCATAATTTGAGACTTTTCTAGGCAAATGATGGATTCAATCCATTTCAGACTATGAGTGTATCTCATAGTACATGGCCTGTTATATTAATGGTATATAATTAACCACCTTGGATGTGCATGAAAGTAGAATATTCTATGCTTTCTTTACTTATTCCTGGGCCTCGATCACCTGGAAATGACATTGATAGTTATTTACAACTATTGGTTGATGAGTTGAATTTGTTGTGGAATTCTGGAGTAGAAACATATGATGCTTCAAGAAATCAAACCTTTCAAATGCGAGCAACTCTTATGTGGACAATCAGTGACTTCCCTGCATATGATATGTTATCTGGTTGGAGTACAAAAGGAAAGATGGCCTACCCTTATTGTAAATATGGCACTAATTCTTCCTATCTGAAATATAGTAGGAAGATGTGTTATGAGGATCATCGTGTTTTTCTACCCATGGATCATCCGTAGAGATCTAACAAAAGATCTTTTAATGGAAAAACAGAATTTAGTCCTCCTCCTCCTTTGTTAAATGGAACTGATGTGCTTAATAACTTACAAAATATGAGCAATGCATTTGGGAAAAAGCGAAAGAGATCAAATGATGGTCCTGGGAAAAAAGGTCAATCTTTTTTGAATTACCTTATTGGGAGCACAACCCCTTACCCCACAACCTTGGTATAATTCACATAGAGAAGAACATAGTTAATAATGTAATTGGAACCCTTTTGGATATTTCTGAAAAAACAAAGGATCATGCAAAGGCTCGTTATGATCTGAAAGAGATGGGAATTAGAAAGAACCTTCATCCAAAAGATATAGAGGATGGCAAGAGAACAAAAATTGCAAAAGCGTGCTTCTCAATGACTAATGGAGAGAAATCAGTTTTCTGTGGAGTCCTAAAGATAGAAAAGCTACCTGATGGTAGTGCCTCTAACATATCTAGGTATGTGCAACTAGATGAAAGAAAAATATTTGGTTATAAGACCCATGATGCTCATTTCATGTTAAATTACTTGCTGCCAATACCAATTAAAAGCATCCTTCCTGATCCTGTGGTTATTGCTTTGATTTGTCTGAGTTCCTTCTTCCATCATTTATGTCAAAAAATTATCACACTGGAGGAAATAAATTGCTTCGAAGTTGAGATCAGATAAATAATAAATAAGTTAGAGCGAATTTTTCCTCCTACATTTTTTGATATAATGATTCATTTGCCTATTCATTTGGCAAATGAGGTGAGATTAGGAGGTACAGTTCAGAATCGATGGATGTATCCCTCTGAAAGAGATATGTGTACATTCAAATCGTATGTCCGCAATAGAAATCGTACATAAGGATCTATAGCAGAGGCATATCTGGTTGAAGAGTGTTTAACTTTATGCTCTAGATATTAACATGTGAGCGTACGCACCAGATTTAATAGTAAACCCTGAAATGATGATGAACGTGGCTCGGGTGATGCTCAAACTTGAAGTTTGTTTCCTAAAAGTGGTTTTCTTTTAGGAGCAAAGAAAGTTGCTGGTACTATTTTAGAAAAAAAGTCATTAAATCAGGCGCATGCATACTTATTGGCCAATTATGATGAAGTTCAAGAGTATATTAGGTACTTTAATCACTTATAGTATTTCTTTTTTACATATAGTTTTCAACTTATTTTATTTATTGTTCTAACAAATTAAAATACTTATTGTGCAGAGAGCATAAACTTAAGGTCAATAATCAGCCGCGAAGATCTAAATGGAGCAAGGCTAAGAATCATAGTTAAAGCTTCTCTCAATAGTTTGAAACTCGTGCTTTGCAAGAGGATGTGCTTGATATTATAAAAGAATTGGCTAGAGGACCAAATTTAGTTGCTAAAAGATATTTTGGGTATATTATGAATGGATATAGATTTCGTACTAGACATCATGATGCAAGGCATAAAATCCAAAATATTGGTGTTACATTAGTTGCCTCAACCACAAGTTTTGCAAGCTCAAAAGATAAAAATCCAGTTGATGCAGATTTGGCTTATTATGGTAGAATAGTTGATATAGTTGAGTTAGACTATTATGGCCATTTTAAGGTTGTTTTATTTAAGTGCGACTGGTATGAGGTTGAAAAAGATATGTATGGTCTTACTTACATCTGCTTCAACAAGAAATGATCTCCAGATGAGCCTTTTGTGTTAGCATCTCAAGTGCACTAGTGTTTCTATGATCAAGATCCATATGATCAAGATAAATACTATGTTATGAATACTGTTCTGAGAGACTTGTTTAACATAAGTGATCAGGTTGAACAAAGTTATGAAAATGATCCTTCTAAACATTTGATGGCCCCATCTATACCAGATGATGATGATGAAGTTGTCTTAATAAGAAATGATGTACCAGAAATAATTATTGAAGTGGATGATGTGGTTTCTAAAGGATTTCTTGCTTAACAACTTGTAGTTGAGTGTGACGATGAATCTGAAGCTGAGTCTGAAGACGAGTTTGAAGACGAGTTTGAAGATGAGTTTGAAGATGAGTTTGAAGACGTGTCCGAAAATAATTTTGATGAGGAACCATGACCTTATTATTTTATTGTTAAATCATAGTGTTAGCTTACGCTTTCTGTTATTTGACTGTTTGCTGATACAAAAACCTTTAGCTATCTAATATATAGAAACACATATGAGATTGGCAATCTTTATGTATCTTGCTGGATTTTGTTTTGTGCTTGATTATTATTTTGTTAATGACCTATAATTCTAGCTTACTCTTTTGTGTGCCTGATTATTATTCTGATTTACAAACTGCACTTGTTACTTAAAACCCATTTTTTCTATTTTTAGGTAATGGTCATCCTAAGAAGGTGTGCGGACTAACGATATTTGAGGCAGCACAATGACACTAAACAGGTATCCCATCACTTTCTTAAATCTCAGTGAAGTGAACACTGAATTTGTCATGACTTTGCAGGTAGTTTCAACTGCTGTAGAAGTAGAATCTCTTCGGTCAGAAATTGCTTCTTTGGAGGGAAGAGAAGCTCATTTAAAAGTTCAGTATGTTTTGATGCTCTCACATTATTTCTTGTTCACCTCTTTTTTAGTGTTTCTGTAAACACATTTATATTTTGTGTGATTGCCTCTTTGATGTGTTCGTACCTCAATTTATTGCATGCGGCATGTAGAAAGGTTCCAATATAGTTTGTAGGTTAATACAATTTTGTATTTCTAGGTCATATTTCTAGGTCATATAGTCCTCATTATGATGTTTTTGTAATGTAGGGATGTTTTTAACATGGAGTAATTAGTTACTGTCATACCTCTTGCATAAAATAGTTGGAGGACTTTTTTCATCTCTTTAGAGGTAGATTATCAGTGTAATATGAAGTATGAACACATCCATAGATCTAAAGAGGATGCATTGTGAGTGCTTCTTCACATAGATTACTTCTCTAGCTAGCTGTTCCCACTGTCTCTTATTCTTCTCAAATATTCTGCTATAGTTGATATGTTCTTAATCAATGCAGATTTTGTTAGATTTATATTATAATTTGATGTGTTTTCTATTTCTTTTGTAGAGTCGAAGTCACTGAAAGAGTAGAATACAGAAAGATTAGAAGCAGGTGAGAAGAATAGATCAGGCAGCAGCTGTAAAGAAAAAAACACTGAATCCAAATAAAGCTCAAAGTCCTATGAAGGATATGATATCTAATGTTCAATACCGATCAAGTACAGAGATGACGAAGCAATATAAGATTAAGAGAGAACAACTTGTAAAAGAACACAATGATAAAACTAAGAAAGTGCAGGCACCAATGACGCATAAAAGAAAGAATTCTGAGGAGTCCCGTTCTACAACAAGGGAAGAGTAAATTGCCTGGGCACAAGCCAATGATCCAATTGTCCTCAAGGCAAGGGATTAATACTTCACAGATGATTACATGAAAGGGCAAAATACATAGAGGTTATTTCAATCTTAAATTGGAGAGTCCATTCAAAAGAAAGGAATGTAATTACCTATGCACAACCTCATGTTCGAAGCGTCTTCAAAGGTAGATATTAATACTTCACATATCATTGAAAAAGCACAAGGTGAAGAAAAGAAAAAACATGTTATTCAAGAGCTTCAAAACTGCAATGAGGTGAAGAGGAAGTCAGTCCTACCAGCGACTAGTCTTGATCAGTTTCTAGAAAAACAACATATACATGTAGGTGGTGAAAAATAACATGATATTCACTCAACAACTGATCTGCCAGCTTCTTTAGTTGATGAACATAATAAAGGATTGGATGATCTTGCAGAACAAGAAGAAATTGGTGAGGATGGGCGTGCTAGAGATGAGGATATGGACATTGATTGTATTAGAAATGGTATATCTTAAGCTTTTTAAGTTTATTACTCATTTTAATTTTTCTTATTTCTTGGCTATTACATCAATTAATTTTTCTTATTTCTTGGCTATTACATCAATCTAGGGACATCGGAGAAAAAAAAAGTTCGAGGACAAACAACATGTAAGAATATTCACGAAAGAAATTTAGATGAAAGAGAGGAGGTGATATTTTACAAAATACAAGCAGTGGGAAAAATTTGGCAAGACAATTTCTAATTTAAGCAACTTCATAGGAACAATTGCAAGAAATCCTAGATTTATCACCTTGATGTACACTAGTTGGCATGCTGTGCCAAAGGAAAATAAAAAAAATGCATGTGGGACTACGTCAATGTAAGAAAAATCAATATTTTAGATTGTATATTTATTATATGTTTATTACTAACTCAAGCTAAATATATTTTATTTTGCACAATCAAAATTCCTAATTCCAACAGAAGGAGAAAAGTGGGTGATGGAGGGTCTTCGTGATGCTTGGAGGCAACGCAAGAGAAGTATTAAACGAAGATATTTTAATAAGAAACTTACTGATGAAGAAATGATAGAAAAACATCCCAATGACATGCCAAAAGTTCAATTGTGCCAGTTGATCTAGTATTGGAAACATCCAAATGTTCAAGTGAGACTATAACAGTGCATTTCTACTCGTGGACATTTCTTGCATCATTTTTATTCTTTATTTGTTGATTTATAAATTAATATGTCTCTTTTTATCAAATTTTAGACCTTGAGCGAGGTAAATTCTCAAAACAGAAAAAAACAAAAGTGGAGGCATCGAATGGGACCTATTAGTTTTGCAAGAGTACGCATGGCATTGGTAATATTTAGTAGACACACTATGAAAAATCTGACTTTTCTATTTTTTTTGTAGTTTATCAGAATGTATTGGTGTAAGTTTTAACTTTATTTTGATATAATTTATAGCGTGCAACCAAAGAAAACAACGAGGAACCATCACAGTCTGAAATATTTATTGCAACTCGTACAAAGACAAGGAAAGAAGTTCAAGCAGATAATCAAATTGCAATAGTAAGTCTCTTGTTTTTCTTCTTCTTCTTCTTCTTCTTCTTATTTGCTGGACTGTTCACTGGGAGGGGACAATATTTTTTTCAATTCTTGATTTAAGTCGCTGCATTGTTTGTTGGGAGCGGATGTGATTTTTTTAAAGAAGATCCATGTGCATAACTTAATAATTTGTGTACTGTAATCACTATCATAGTCCCTTTGTGTTGGTTGAGATGATAAAAGATCTTAACATTAGTGATCAACTTTCTAAATTTTTACTTGGTCTGACTCTCTGTGATGCTATTAGACTTGTTACATATTAAATTCAGCTATCTGTGTAGCTTGTGTATCTTTTTTTTTATCTACTCCATGGTCACAATCTGAATGTTGTTAGCATGATAGTAGATAAAGCTATTTTGTCAGTTTCTATGAGAATTTTTGTATTTGTATATGTTGTTTACATAACTTTTTTTACACAGGCTGAACTTCAGAATCATCAAAATTCTTGGGAAACATTGGATAATGCATTTAAGGCAGTGTTTGGAAAGGAGCTACCTGGGTGACTTAGATGCTATGGTAGATCAGTAACATCAAGTTCTCTGAAAAGAGATGATGAAATGAATAAGCTTAAACAAAAGCATGCCAATGAAGTCATTTCTCTTAAGGAAGAACAGCGTGAAATGAGAGAAGAAATACGAAATTTTTTTAGTCAATTCGTGAAAAATAACCCTGGATTGAATGTTCAAGATATATCAGGTGTAACACCTCGAAAATCAAATCAGCTATCTAAGTCTGAAACTCAGAAATTTCATGTTTCCAAGAATGACGGGTCCAAACCACGGACTGTGGTTTGAACCACGGGTTGTGGAATGGAACTGTGGTTACCTTTTGTTGATTCAGCCTCTGGTCTAGAACCACGAGTGGTTCTACGGACCGTGGTTCAAACAACGGGTTCATCCTGTCAACTCGTGGAACCAGATCAGAGGCATGAAAAGTCCCTTAGAAAACAATGACTCAGTTCTATGACCCGTCGTTCAAATAATAGACCGTTCTTCTGAGTCGTGGTTCGATCCAGAGACCAGCTAGGTCCCCAGCAACGACGAGTCCAATTGACGACCCGTCATCCATTCTACAGGTCCATCCTGTTGACCCGTACATTACATTTTGCAGCCTGATTATTTAGCCAGGAACCACGAGTTGGAACCACGGGTCGTGGTTCAAACGACGACCCATAGAACCGACCCGTGATTCCTAAAGCCGACCCATTTTCCAGCTTTTTCTTAATTAAATCCCAGGGGTATTTTAATAATTACCCACCCTCTTAACTCCTAAATGATATCATTTTGACTATTTCAAGTAGGGTTTTCACCCTCATTAGCCTAAGTTCCTTTTCAAATCTTCATTCTTCTCATAAAGAGGAAAAGTTCTTCTCCAAGCTCCAAGTCTCAAGCTCCAAGTCCAAGTCTCCTAAGGCTTTTAAATTCAAGTGAGTTAGCTTCAATCAAGGTATGTGGGTATTCAACAATGGGTTCCTCTCACCCTTGTGCCCAAAACCCCAAATTTCAAATTGTGATTTCATGAACTTTAAAATTAGGGTTCTTACCCAATTCTGATGGGTTTTGCTATAAATTGCCTTCTCATGATTTTATTATGAAATTCTATTAAATTGCATGATTTTGCATGGGTTTTGACATATGAAATCCTATTTCATGAATTGAAGGTTAATTATGGTGAATCCTACATGCATGAAGTGATTTAAGAAATTGGAGAAAATGATGGCATGATTTCATGAATTTCAAGCAAGTGCATGCCTAGTTTTTATGTTTTATGAAAGTATATGTTATTATGAAACTGAACTAAGGCCATGTAAGTTTTCAAGTTATGAATTATGATGCAATACAAGACACCTGATGTTCCATCAATGCTCATGAATCGATTTCCAAACTATAAATCATGAGTAGTATGACGATCCAGGGTATGAACATATTATGAACAAGTTTGGCATCAGATATGTACATGTATATGAGCTTATGTTATATGTTTTGGGAGTAGTATTTAGCACCGAGAGATGAGGGTTCAGATAACCCAAGTCCAAAAATACGTTGCCACCGTAGGTTGCCCTCTGTAGCTTATTATGACAGGATCTTGGTATGACATGATTCTAACTTTGGCCGGTTAGGACAACCCTTTTCAGTGGGGGTACATGACACTGGACTCCATGTAGCTCAGCATGGTTTATGTCGGTTAAGAGAAACTCCCACATGACTATTTTCAATCTATGAGGTTTTATGATATCATACTTTGAATTTTTACTGTATTTCATGTTTTTATGTCTTATATCTTGATAATCCTCTTATGTTATTTCTTTATGAAAAGGTTCACTTTAAGCATGTTTAAAGTATGTTTTTATCATGATCATGCATCTCTCATATACTCGGTAAATCCTATTGTACTGACGCATATTTTGCGCTGCATCTTATTGATGATGCAAATTCAGGTGTTCCCCATCAGGCTCGTGGCTAGACGAAGTCAGATATCAAGTCAGTGTTGGTGAGTCCTCATTGTTCGAGGGCTATTTATGACTGTAGTTGTTTAGATTACTTATTTTTGTACTTTGAGTTAGCTAGGGTCTTGTCCTAGCAACTCCTTATGTCATGTATAGAGGATTTTCAGACATAGATGATATTCGGGTCTTCTTCTAACCATATTCTTTGATTTTATCTTATGGATTGAGTTATCTAATTCGTATTATACTTCCGCTATGTCTCATTATTATACCTGAGTTATGCTATGACCAAAGGTTATCTTGGGGCACCTGTAGTCCCAGGTCCATGTTACATCTAGAGGGTAACCTCAGGGCATGACAAACTTGGTATCAGAGCCTCCTGTTCATGAGTCCTAGGATGTCTGAAAGACGCATGGAGTAGAGTCTCCTTCATGTGTGTGAAGCACGCCACACATATAAGAGAGAAGCTATGAGATATCTTAGAAAACTTCACTTCTTTCATGTTAATATCGTGCGATAGAGCTTAACTCTGATGTTCCTCTAATCCTTACCTTGTACATTTCAGATCATGCCTCGACGTGCTATGCCTCACCGAGCTGCTCAGAATGCCACTCCTCTAGTTTTGTCCCCCGAGGTAATGAATGAGGAATTTAGGAATTCCATCCATTTGCTAGCGCAGACCTTCGCTGCCCAGGCCAACCAGCTAGCTCCTATCCCAGTCCACCCTCAAGGTGGGGTAGCAGCTCGGGTTCATGATTTCATCTGAATAAACCCACCCAAATTTGGGGTTTGAAAGTGAGTGAGGACCCACTTAACTTTATTAATGAAGTGAAGAAGATATTTGATATTATTCAAGTGGTTGGTGCTGATTATGTGGATCTCGAATCCTACCAACTCAAGGATGTAACTTATATCTAGTTTTCCCAATGGAAGGAGGCTAGAGCTAGAGACGTGGTCCTTATGACTTGGGAGTGTTTCGAGAGAGCATTGCTTGACCGGTTCTTTCCCTGCGAGTTGAGGCAAGCAAAGTCTGAGGAGTTTGTGAACTTGAGATAGGGGTCGATGTCAATCCAAGAGTATAGTTTGAAGTTTACTTAGTTATCGAGATATGCCCCTTCTATGGTAGCGGACCCGCATGATTAAATGAGTAAGTTTATCTATGGGGTTTTAGACATGGTGAAGAAAGAGTGCAGGTCTGCTATGCTATTGAGTGATATGAATATTTCCAGACTCATGACTCATGCCCACAAGATCGAGGGGGACAAGCTTAGGGAGATGGCTAGGGAGAACAAGAGAGTTAGATCTGAGAGTTCAGGTTTTGGCCATCAGAGGTCCGGTGGCAGGCACCGCTCCTTGTTTCAGAAGAAGTCATCAGGACCCGTTCATTCTTCTACTACTGCTACTACCCAGGCCTCGAGACCTTATTATGATCAGCATGGTAGAGGATCTGGTTCTCATTTGCAGTCTTAGGAGAGTGTTACTAGAGGACCATTCCATCCCATTTGCAACAAGTGTGGGACGAATCACCCGAGAGAGTGTTGTGCAGGAACAGAAGAATGCTTTGGGTGTGGATAGGCTGGACACATGGTTAGAGATTTCCCTTCAGCTAAGAAGAAGCAGGGTGGTAGTAGGGCTCAGTCTGCTCCAGCAGCCCCAAGAAGTCGATCAGCCCAGTAGGGCACAACTTCTAGTTCTGGTGGTCAGCGCCAGAACCGTCTTTATGCTATGTCCTCTCATCAGGACCAGGAGGGTTCCCCAGATGTTGTCACAGGTATGTTGAAAGTCTTATCTTTCGATGTGTATGCTTTGTTGGACCTCGGTGCCTCTTTATCTTTTGTGACTTCTTATGTAGCATGCAAATTTGAAATCTGTCCTGAGTTTCTTTTAGAACTCTTTTGTGTTTCTACTCCAATTGGTGAGTCAGTCTTAGCCAAAAGAATCTACCAAAATTTCCCTATCTCGGTCCTTTATAGAGTCACTTCAGCGGATTTAGTAGAGTTGGAGATGACATATGTTGATGTTATTCTTGGTATGGATTGGCTACATGCTTATTATGCTTTTGTTGATTGTCTTACTCGGGTTGTCAGTTTAAAGTTTCCAAATGAACCCATTTTAGAATGGCAAGGTAGTCCCTCTTTCTCGAAAGGTCATTTCATATCTTATATTAAGGCTAGGAAGAAAATTTAAAAGGGGTATGTTTATCACATATTTGCGGGTTATAGACACGGAGTCTGAAACCCTATCCCTTCAGTTTGTTCCTGTTGTGAATGAGTTTCCAGAAGTGTGTCCCGAGGATTTGCCCGGAGTCCCTCCCGAGCGGGAGATCAACTTTTGGATAGATCTTCTCCCAAATAGGAATCCTATCTCTATTCTTCCCTATAGAATGGCTCCCGCAGAGCTTAAGGAGTTAAAGGATCTATTGAAGGATCTTCTTGATAAAGGTTTCATCAGGCCTAGCATTTCTCCATGGGGTGCCCTGATTTTATTTGTTCGAAAGAAAGATGGTTATCTTAGAATGTGTATTGACTACCGTCAGTTGAACAAGGTCACAATCAAGAATAAATATCCCATTCCTAGGATTGATGACTTGTTCGATCAGCTTCAGGGTGCTAGTTTTTTCTCCAAAATTGACCTTAGATCCGGTTATCATCTGCTTCGTGTTAGAGAGTGTGATATTCTAAACACAACCTTCAGAACTCGGTATGGTCATTATGAATTTGTTGTGATGTCTTTTGGTCTAACGAATGCTCCTGCAGCCTTTATGGATTTGATGAACCGTGTGTTAAAACAGTACCTGGATATGTTTGAAATTTGTTTACATTGATGATATCCTCATCTACTCTCGAAGTGAGGAGGAGCATGCAGGCCATTTGAGAGTTGTGTTGCAAACTCTCAAGGATTGGCAGTTATTTGCTAAATTTAGCAAGTGTGAGTTCTGGATGCACTATGTTGCTTTTCTGGGTCATATTGTTACTAGGGATAGGATTCGAGTTGATTCTCAAAATATTGAGGCGGTAAAGAACTGGCCTAGACCCACTTCCAAGGCGGTAAAGATTGAGGCGGTAAAGTCTGATAATAGAAGCTTTTTGGGTTTAGCTGGTTACTACAGGAGGTTTGTGGAAGGATTTTCTTTCATTGCTTCCCCTTTGACCCTATTGACTCAGAAGAAGGTAAAATTTAAGTGGTCCGACTTGTGTGAGAAGAACTTCCAGGAATTGAAGACTAGATTGACCACAACTCTAGTGTTAGCTCTACCCGAGGGCCTAGTCAATTTTGTTATGTATTGTGATTGTAACACCCGAGAACTTCCAAGCCCAGACTTAGCTTAGAAAACCAGGAGAAACAATTTTTTTTTCAAACTATCAGGAACCACGAGTCATGGAACAGTCCACGAGTTGTGGACTGGACTCATGGAACAAAGATTAGAGGAATGCTCCTCTGAAGTTCATCCCACGACTCAAGTCTACGGACCGTAGAAGTTTCCACGGACCGTAGAACTTGTCCGTGGAATCCTTGTAATAGACGACCTTCAGGAACCATGATTGGGTTCCACGACCTGTGGTAGTTTTCTCGAGTCGTGAACCCAAGTCATGGAACCAGTTCTAGTAGCCTATGCTATATCCTCAGGAACCACGAGTGGATTCCACGACCCGTGGAAGTTTTCACGAGTTGTGAACCCAGGTCGTGGAACCAAAGTTCAGAGGACCAGGAATTTCTTACACGAACCACGAGTGGGTACCACGACCCATGAAAGTTTCCATGAGTCGTGAACCCAACTCGTAAGGTTCATTCTAGTAGCCAGTTTTCATGACAAGGAAACCATGATAGGGTACCACGACCCATGGAACTTTCCACGAGTCGTAGAACCCAGTCGTGATCCCTGGGTCACGATTTTCAGCAACTTTTCTAATTTAAATTCCAGGGGAATTGAAGACATTTCCTACCTTATTTAATGCCTAAGCTACATCATTTTATGTCGTCTAAGCCTGATTAAGTAGCCTAAAACTAACTAAACCCTCATTCTCCTAAACATCACCGGACTTAGACAATAAGGAATCAACAGAGGCGTAGTTTCTCTCAAGAACAAGCAGAGGCCTTCACAAAAGTTCAGCCCCAAAAATCAAAGGATTTATCCGTGGATTTCTTCACCAGGTATGTGAGATTTCACTAGTTGGTTCCTTACCCATTAGGTCCCTAGATTCCAATTAGTTTTCAGTTTCCTCCATGAATTATCAAACCTAGGGATCCTAGAATTTACAGATTTATCATAATTCAGTATCTTCAATCTCTATGGTATTGACTACATGTTTTTAGAGAATTAGTGTAGTTCCAGGTATAATGTTCAGAAAATCTAGTTGTGTACTTCCAGTATTTCTTGAATTAAGTTCACTAGACATGCTAATTATATGTTCGTGTACTAGGATTCGAATGCCATGTCTCCCAGTATATTTATGTTGCATTCTCAGTTGATTTTCAGTATTTTGAGCCATCCATCATTTAAGTACATTGTTGTTTCACATTCAGTTAGGAGTAGACTTAGTACCGAGTGGACGAGAGGATGAAGGCTTAGCTGTCAGTTTAGGCTAAGACCTTTAGTAACAGTCCTCAAGTCCCAGAACTACAGCGCTATCGTAAGTTTAAGGAGTCATCTATCAGACTAGGCTACACCTCCTTGTCCCTTGTGGACATCAGTAGTAGATCCACATTAGACTTGTTCGTTCCCTTGGCAAGGTATTAACACCCTCCAATCCTGGGTTACAAGTTAGCCCCATAGTTAGCTCAACTTGGGGTATGTCGGTTAGTAGTATCTCCCACAGTCAAATTCATGTGCATTGGCCTTGTATCCAGTATTCATGTTCAGTGTTCAGTTCAGCATGCTATTTCATGATTTATACTTCGTCATTGCATTCAGTTCAGTTATGTTGCAGTATATCTATCTTCATATTCAGTTCTATATTGCCAGCTCTGTGCATATATCCTGCATGCTCAGTACATTCAAAGTACTGACGCATACTCTTGTGCTATATCATTTTATGATATAGGTTCAGGCACGCAACATCTAGACCGCACTTAGTTCGGTTCCCCAGTTCGTACTCAGCAGTCCCGTGGTGAGTCCTCATTAGTTCGAGGATGATAGACATGCTTCATTTCAGTATTTACTTTCAGTTTTAGCTTTGTAGAGTTAGCTAGGGGCATGTCCCAGCAACTCCCATTCAGTTATATGGCTTATAGACATAAACTAGACTCAACAGTTGTTAGTGTTGTTTTCAGTCAGCACTAAACTATATTATATCTTTTATTCAGATTTGTTGGGTTCTCATCTTGCTTTAAGATATTAAATTGCTTTAATTTCTGCATAGCACATATCTCTAAATTGGTTTTACTTCGATATGCCATGTCATGGGTTAGCTTGGGGTCATTTGTGACACTAAGCACCCTGTTGCGCCAAGGGGGTAGATTCAGGGCGTGACAAACTTAGTATCACAACCTTAGGTTCAAGTGTCCGAGGGTGTTTGAAAGCCACATCGAGTAGAGTCATCCTCATGGGTGTGAAGCTCGCCACACTTATGAGGGAGGATCTATGAGACGTTATTAGGAATAACTTCCCTTCTTTCTTTTCCAGTTCATGCTATAGAGTATAAACTCTATTTAAATTCTCCTCTATTCTAACTCATGCTCTTTGCATTTCAGAAAAATGCCTCCCAGAAGAGCAAACGCTAGGAATTAGCCAGCACCAGCAGCTCTGGCAAACCCATTGAATGAGCAGGTTACGCATGCCAAATTCAGGGCTGCTTTTCAAGTACATTCTTAGGCCATGACCGCCCAGGTCAACCAGCAGGCTGTGGCTCCAGCACTGCCTCAGGTCAATACTGCTGCAGCCAGAATCTGGGACTTCTCTCGGATGAAACCTCTAGAATTTCATGGGTCCAAGTCAGAAGAGGATCCCCAAGAGTTCCAAGAAGATATTCAGAAGGTGACAGACATTATGGGTGTCACTCCAGTGGATAGTGCAGACTTAGCTGCCTATCAGCTGAAAGGGGTGGCTTATACTTGGTACCAACACTAGAAGGAATCTCATTGTGCCAATGTAGGGTCAGTGACATGGGATCTTTTTAAGACTGTATTTCTGGACCGATTCTTCCCACTAGAGCTCAGGGAGGCCAAGGTTCAAGAGTTCATCATTCTGAGGAAGGATGACATGAGTGTCAAGGACTATGCCCTGAAGTTCACCCAACTATCTAAGTTTGTCCCAACAATAGTCGCTGACCCTAGAACTCGTATGAGCAAGTTCGTATCCGGTGTGTCTGATGATATGGTCAAGGAATGCAAGATTGCAATGCTCATGAAGGAAATGAACGTCTGCAGGTTGGTTACTTATGCTCAACATATGGAGGAGGAAAAGATCAAGGAAAGGGGAGGTGATGCTAAGAGGGCTAGGAAAAGTGAGTATAGACACTCTTAGCAGAGGTCGAAGGGTGGAAACCGCTCTTATTATCGCCAGAAAAATTTATCCCCAGCTCCATCTTTTGCTAGTGCCCCAATGCCAAAATTCAAGAAGGATAGACGGGATAGAGCACTAGGATCTAAGTCCCAAGGTTCGATTACTAGTGGGCGCACTAACCCAGTGTGCAAGAAGTGTGGTAGGAACCATTAGGGTGAGTGCATGGCAAGTAGCGAGAATTTCTTTGGATGTGGTAAGCCAGGCCACATGATGAGGGATTGTCCCACAACTCCTCAGAAGGGTAAGGATGTTCGCCCCCAAACTCAGACTGGTTCTATAGCAGCTCTAGTAGATTTCCCTACTCAGCAAGGTGCCTCGTCTTGCACGGGTGGTGCTCATCGCCAAAATAGGCTTTATGATCTTCATGCGCGATAGGATCAGGAGGACTCTCCTGATGTGGTCACGGGTATGTTACGAGTCGTTAATACTAATATTTATGCATTATTAGATCCAGGGGCTACACTCTCCTTCATCACTTCTTATATAGCAGTAATCTTCAGTATTAGTCCAGAAACTCTCCTAGAACTCTTCTCAGTCTCCACTCCAATTGGTGACCCAGTTATAGCTAGACGGGTATACAAAAATTGCCCAGTCATAGTTTCCCAGAAAGTCACCTCAGCAGATCTTGTAGAGTTAGAAATGGTAGACTTTGACATTATTCTAGGCATGGATTGGTTACATTCCTGTAATGCCTCAGTCGATTGTAGAACTAGGATCGTTCGATTCCAGTTTCCTAATGAGCCAGTCCTAGAATGGAAGGGTAGTAACTCAGTGCCTATAGATCGTTTCATCTCCTACCTTAAGGCCAGAAAGATGATCTCCAAAAGGTATATCTATCACCTTGTTTGGGTTAAGGATTCAAACTCCGAGACCCTAACTCTAGAGTCAGTCCCAGTGGTGAATAAGTTTCCAGAAGTGTTCCCAGAAGATCTTCCCGGATTCCTCCTGAAAGGGAAACCAACTTTGGAATTGATCTCCTTCTAGATACCTAGCCTATTTCAATTCCTCCATACAGAATGGCTCAGCTGAGCTTAAGCAATTGAAAGAATAGTTGAAAGACCTGCTAGATAAGGGCTTCATCAGACCCAACATCTCTCCATGGGGTGCACCAGTGTTGTTCATGCGTAAAAAGGATGGTTCCCTCAAAATGTGCATTAACTCTCGTCAGCTGAACAAAGTCACAATCAAGAATAAATATCCCATCCCCAGGATTGATGACTTGTTTGACTAGCTTCAAGGCGCTAGTTACTTCTCCAAGATAGACCTTAGATTCGGCTATCATCAGCTCAGAGTCAGAGATAGTGACATCCCGAAGACAACCTTCAGGACTCGGTATGGTCACTATGAATTTGTTGTTATGTTTTTTAGATTAACTAATGCTCCTGTAGCTTTCATGGTCTTAATGAACAGGGTGTTCAAACAGTATTTGGACTTGTTCGTCATTGCTTTCATTGATGATATCCTTATTTATTCTCGAAATGGGGAGGAGCGTGTGACTCATTTGAGGGTTGTGCTCCAGACCCTCAAGGATCACCAGCTATTCGCTAAGTTCAACAAGTGTGAATTCTAGTTAGAGTCTGTCTCTTTCCTTGGTCATGTGGTATCTAGAGAAGGGATCCGTGTTGATTCCCTGAAAATTTAGGTAGTAAAGGAATGGCCCAGACCCACCTCTCCGACAAACATTAGAAGTTTCTTGGGTTTGGAAGGTTAATACATGAGGTTCGTAGAAGGATTTTCATCCAATGCTGCCCCATTAACCAAGTTGACTCAGAAAAATGTTAAGTTTTAGTGGTCAGAGAAGTGTGAGAAGAGTTTCTTAGAACTGAAAACCAGGTTGACTACAACTCCTATTTTGACTCTACCAGAAGGTTCATATGGTTACGTGGTTTATTGTGATGCATCCAGAGTCGACTTGGGTTGTGTTTTGATGCAGCAGGGTAAGGTCATAGCTTATGCTTCCAGGCAGCTTAAAGCCCATGAGAAGAACTACCTGACTCATCACCTCGAGCTTGCAGCGGTTGTGTTTGCCCTAAAGATTTGGAGGCACTATCTGTATGGTGTTCATGTTGATGTGTTCATAGATCAAAAGAGCCTTCAGTATGTGTTAGCCCAGAAAGAATTGAATCTTCATCAGAGGAAGTGGCTTGAGTTCCTCAAGGATTATGATATGAATGTGATCTACCATCATGGTAAGGCCAATGTAGTGGCTGATGCTCTCAGTAGATTGTCTATGGGTAGCGTATCTCATGTTGAGGAAGAGAAGAGAGATCTGGTCAGAGATGTTCATCGGCTTGCTCGCCTAGGAGTTTGCCTTATGGACATGATAGATGGTGGGGTGATAGTTCAGAATAGGTCAGAATCTTCATTGGTAGCTGAAGTTAAGGAGAAGCAGGATAGTGATCCCATACTACTTTAGCTAAAGGGTACAATTCATTAGCAAAGAGTAGAGGTTTTCTCCAAAGGGGGAGATGGTGTACTCCGTTATCAGGGGCGCTTATGTGTTTCGAAGGTGGGTGAGTTGAGGCAGCAGATCCTCTCAGAAGCCCATAATTCCACATATTCCATTCATATAGGTGACACTAAGATGTACCATGATCTATGGGAAGTCTATTGGTGGAACGACATGAAGAGAGACATCACAGATTTGGTGGCTAAGTGCCCCAACTGTCAGCAGGTAAAGGTAAAACATCAAAAACCAGGAGGTGTGACTCAGGAGATTAGCATTCCTACCTGGAAGTTGGAAGTGGTCAACATGGATTTCATTACAGGCTTACCCCGTACTCGCAGGCAGCATGATTCCATTTGGGTGATAGTGGACAGAGTCACTAAGTCAGCCCACTTCTTGGCAGTCAAAACTACAGATTCAGCGGAGGATTATGCCAGGCTCTACATCAGCGAGATAGTCAGATTGCATGGGGTTCCCTTGTCTATCATTTCAGATAGATGTCCTCAGTTTACATCTCATTTCTGGAGATCTTTCCAGAAAGGTCTTGGTACTCAGGTGAACCTCAGTACAATATTTCATCTGCAGACGGATGGTCAGGCTGAGCGTACCATTCAGACCTTGAAGGATATGTTGAGAGATTGTGTGATCGATTTCAAGGGTAGTTGGGATGATCACCTACCTCTCATAGGGTTTGCCTACAATAACAGCTTCCATTCCAACATTCAGATGGCCCCATATGAGGCCCTCTATGGGCGTAGATGTAGGTCACATGTTGGTTGGTTCGAAGTAGGTGAAACAACTTTGATTGGACCAGATTCGGTACATGAGGCTATGGAGAAAGTTCAACTCATCAGAGAGAGACTAAAAACAGCTCAGAGTCATTATAAGTCCTATGCATACGTGAGGAGAAGAGACTTAGAGTTCGAGATCGACGATTGGGTTTTCCTTAAGGTATCACCCATGAAAGGGGTGATGAGATTCAACAAGAAAGGGAAGCTCAGTCCCAGATATGTCGGTCTGTACAGAATCCTGAAGAGGGTTGGTAATGTGGCATACGAGTTAGAGTTGCCATCAGAACTAGCACCAGTTAATCCAGTCTTCCATATTTCTCTTTTGAAGAAGTGTGTGGGTGATCCGACTACGATAGTAACCTTAGAGAGTGTGGCTGTGAAGGATAGTCTCACCTATGAGGAGGTTCTAATTGAAATTCTTGACCGTCAAGTTCATAGGTTGAGGAATAAGGAAGTCGCATCAATTAAAGTTTTATGGAGGAATCAGTCCATAGAGGAAGCTACTTGAGAAGCAGAAGCAGCCATGATGTCCAACTACCCTCACCTCTTTCCCTCCGATTCAGTTTCAGCTTGAGGTAATTAGTTCCTCTCCAGTCTCTCAGTTTACTCTTGTGTAATTCAGTCTCAGTACAATTTTTCCATCAGTTATCCTTGCATTTCAGCAAACTTTCATGTTTATGGAACTCAGTTCAGTAGATATCAGTTTCCAGTACTTAGTTGGTAGGGATTCATCTCTTTCCCTCCAAACTCAGCTTGTTTAGTCTTTATTCGAGGACGAATGATTCCAAGGGGGAGATATTGTAACACCCCAGAACTTCCAAGCCCAGACTTAGCTCAGAAAACCAGGAGAAACAAAAAAAATATTCAAACTGTCAGGAACCATGAGTCACTTCCACGAGTCATGGACTGGACTCATGGAATAAAGATCAGAGGACTGCTCCTCTGAAGTTCATCCCATGACTCAAGTCGATGGACAATAGAAGTTTCCACGGACCGTAGAACTTTTCCATGAAATCCTTGTAACAGACGACCTTCAGGAACCATGATTGGGTTCCACGACCCGTGGTAGTTTCCACGAGTCGTGAACCCAAGTCCTGGAACCAGTTCCAGTAGCCTATGCTATGTCCTCAGGAACCACGCGTGGATTCCATGACTCGTGGAAGTTTCAACGAGTCATGAACCCAAGTTGTGGAACCAAAGTTCAGAGGACCAGGAATTTCTTACATGAACCACGAGTGGGTTCCACGACCCGTGGAAGTTTCCACGAGTCGTGAACCCAAATCGTAGGGTTCATTCCAGTGTCTAGTTTTCAGGACAAGGAAACCATGATTGGGTTCCATAACCCGTGGAACTTTCCCTGAGTCGTAGAACCCAGTCGTGATCCCTGGATCACGATTTTCAGTAGCTTTTCTAATTTAAATTCCAAGGGCATTCCAGACATTGCCTACCTAATTTAATGCCTAAGCTACATAGCCTAAAACTAACTAAACCCTCATTCTCCTAAAAATCATCGGACTTAGACAAAAAGGAATCAACAGAGGCGTACTTTCTCTCAAGAACAAAGCAGAGGCCTTCAACAAAGTTCAGCCCCAAAAATCCAAGGATTTCTCCGTGGATTTCTTCACCATGTATGTGGGATTTCACTAGTGGGTTCCTTTCACCCATTAGGTCCCTAGATTCCAATTAGTTTTCAGTTTCCTTCATGAATTGTCAAACCTAGGGTTCCTAGAATTTAGAGATTTATCGTAATTTAGTTTCTACAATCTCTATGGTATTGACTACATGTTCTTGGAGAATTAGTGTAGTTCCAGGTATAATGTTCAGAAAACCTAGTTGTGTACTTCCAGTATTTCATGAATTAAGTTTACTAGACATGCTAATTATATATTCATGTACTAGGATTCGAATGCCATGTCTCCCAGTATATTTATGTTGCATTCTCAGTTGATTTTCAGTATTTTGAGCTATCGATTATTTCAGTACATTGTTGTTCACATTCAGTTAGGAGAAGACTTAGTACCGAGTGGACGAGAGGATGAAGGCTTAGCTGTCAGTTTAGGCTAAGACCTTTAGTAACAGTCCTCAGGTGCCAAAACTACGGCGCCACCGTAGGTTTAAGGAGTGAGCTGTCAGACTAGGCTGCACGTCTTTGTCCCTTGTGGGCATCAGTAGTGGATCCACGTCAGACTTGTTCGTACCCTTTGCAAGGTATGAACACCCTCCCATCCTGGGTTACAGGTTGGTCCCATAGTTAGCTCAACTTGGGCTATGTCAGTTAGTAGTGTCTCACAGTAAGATTCATGTGCATTGGCCTTGTATCCAGTATTCATGTTCAGTTTGAGTTCAGCATGCTATTTTATGATTTATACTTGGTCATTTCATTCAGTTCAGTTATGTTGTAATACATCTATCTTCATGTTCAATTCTATATTGTCAGCTTTGTGCATATATCCTTCATGCTTCGTACATTCAAAGTATTGATGCATACTCTTGTGCTACATCATTTTATGATATAGGTTCAGGCACGCAGCATCCAGACCGCGCTTAGTTCGGTTACCCAGTTCGTACTCAGCAGTCCCGTGGTGAGTGCTCATTAGTTTGAGGATGATAGACATGCTTCATTTCAGTATTTACTTTTAGTTTTAGCTTTATAGAGTTAGCTGGGGGCATGTCCCAGCAACTCCCATTCAGTTAGATGGCTTTCAGACATAGACTAGACTCAGCAGTTGTTAGTGTTGTTTTCAGTCAGCACTAAACTATATTATATCTTTTATTCAGATTTGTTAGGTTCTCATCTTGCTTTAAGATATTAAATTGCTTTAATTTCTGCATAGAACATATCTCTAAACTTATTTTACTTCGATATGCCATGACATGGGTTAGCTTGGGGTCACTTGTGACACTAAGCACCGTGTTGCACCCAGGGGGTAGCTTTGGGGCATGACAGATGCTTCTATAATTGGTTTGGATTGTGTTTTAATGCAGTGTGATAAGGTTATTGCTGGTGCCTCTAGACAGCTTAAGACTCATGAGAAGAACTACCCTACTCATGATCTTGAGTTAGTAGCCGTGGTCTTTGCTTTAAATATTTGGAGACATTACTTGTATGGGGTGCATGTGGATGTATTCAACGATCATAAGAGTCTTCAGTATGTGTTCACTCAGAAGGAATTAAATTTGCGACAAAGGAGAGGGCTTGAGCTTCTTAAGGATTATGACATGAGTGTGCTTTACCATCCGGGTAAGGCCAATGTTGTGGCACATGCACTTAGTAGATGGTCGATGGGTAGTGTGTCTTTAGTCGAAGAAGGAAAGAAGGAATTGGTTAAGGAGGTTCATAGGCTAGCTCGGTTGGGAGTTTGCCTTATGGACTCGACAGAAGGTGCTGTTATTGTTCAGAATGGTTCTGAATCATCCTTGGTAGCATAAGTGAAGGCAAAGTAAGACAGTGATCCCATTTTACTTCAGCTTAAGGGTGCAGTCAATCAACAAAGGGTTGAGGTGTTCTCCCAAGGCGGAGATGGTGTACTTCATTATCAGGGTCGACTATGTGTGTCAGATGTAGATGGGTTGAGATAGCAGATTTTGACTGAGGCTCATAGTTCCAGATATTCCATCTACCCCGGTGCCACCAAGATGTACCGTGATCTACTGGAAGTCTATTGGTGGAATGGTATGAAGAGGGAGATAGCCAGTTTTGTGGCTAAGTGTCCCAACTATCATCAAGTGAAGATAGAGCACCAGCGACCGGGTGGCATGATTCAGGATATTGACCTTCCTACTTGGAAATAGGAAGCAATCAATATGGACTTCATTACAGGTTTACCTCGTACTCGAAGGAAACATGATTTGATTTGGGTGATTATCGACCAGATGACTAAATCATCCTATTTCTTGGCTGTTAAGACTACGGATTCAGCAGATGACTATGCCAAACTCTACATCCGGGAGATAGTTCGATTTCATGGTGTTATTTTGTCCATAATTTTAGATAGGGGTACTCAGTTTACTTCTCAGTTTTGGAGATTATTTCAGAGAGATCTTGGTACTCAGGTAAAGCTTAGCACAACATTTCACCCTCAGAGAGATGGCTAGGCAGAGCGTACTATTTAGACTTTGGAGGATATGTTGAGAGCCTGTGTGATTGATTTCAAAGGTAATTGGGATGATCACTTACCCCTTCTTGAGTTTGCCTATAACAATAGGTTTCACTCTAGCATCCAGATGGCTCCGTATGAGGCACTTTATGGTCAGAGATGTATATCTCTTATTGGTTGGTTTGAGGTAGGTCACGCAGCTTTGATTGACCTAGATTTGGTGGATGATACTATGGAGAAGGTTCATCTTATTAGGGAGAGGTTGATTACAACTCAGAGTCGACAAAAATCATACGCGGATGTGAGAAGAAGGGGATTAGAATTTGAAGTTGATGATTGGGTTTTCCTAAAGGTGTCACCCATGAAGGGTGTGATGAGATTCAAGAAGAAAGGAAAGCTTAGTCCCTATTTTGTAGGTCCTTATAGGATTCTGAGAAAGGTTGGTAAGGTTGCTTATGAGTTGGAATTGCCATCAGATTTGGAAGCGGTTCATCCATTTTTCCATGTTTCCTTATTGAAGAAGTGTGTTGATGATCCGACCTTGATTGTTCCTTTGGAGGATATAGGTGTGAAGGATAATCTTACCTATGAGGAGGTCCCCATAGAAATCCTTTATCGTCAGATTCAGAGGTTGAGGAACAAAGAAGTAACTTTGGTAAAAGTTATTTGGAGAAATCAGCTTGTTGAAGGAGATACCTGGGAAGCGGAATCAGCCATGAAAGCCAAGTACCCTCATCTCTTTTCTTCCAATTCCGTTCCAGCATGAGGTAATAGTTTCATCCTTAGTATGTTCCTCCGATCCTATTCCATCAGGTACTCTCATGATCCTAACATGCATTCATGTTGTCAAAAATTGATTTAACCATGTTTTAAGTTGAAGAGTTCAGTTTTCATGTTTATTCCTTGAATTCAAGGTTTTGTTGCAGGTTGGGCTATTTTTCTCTTCAGTTTCCCTTGTTTAGTCTTCATTCGAGGATGAATGATCCCAAGGGAGAGATATTGTAACACCTCCAAAATCAAACCAGCTATCTAAGTCTCAAAGTCTGAAATTTCATGTTTCTAGGAATGACGGGTCCAAACCATAGACCGTGGTTTGAACCACGGGTCATGGAATGGAACTGTGGTTTGAACCACGGGTCGTGGAATGGAACTGGGGTTCCCTTCTGTTGATTAAGCCTCTGGTCTGGAACCATTAGTTAGTTCTACGGACCATGGTTCAAACCATGGGTCCATCCTGTTGACTCGTGGAACCAGATCAGAGGCATGACAAGTTTCTCAGAAAATGATGACTCAGTTCTATGACTCATCGTTCAAATGACGGACCGTTCTTCTGAGTCGTGGTTCGACCCAGAGACCAGCTAGGTCCCCAGCAATGACGAGTCCAATTGATGACCCGTCATCCATTCTATAGGTCCGTCTTGTTGACCCGTAGATTACATTCCGCAGCTTGATTAGTTGGCCAGGAACCACGAGTTGGAACCACGGGTCGTGGTTCAAACGACGACCCATAGAACCGACCCGTGATTCCTGAAGCTGAACCATTTTCCAGCTTTTTCTTAATTAAATCCCAGGAGTATTTTAGTCATTACCCACCCTCTTAACTCCTAAATGATGTCGTTTTGACTATTTCAAGTAGGATTTTTACCCTCATTAGCCTAAGTTCCTTCTCAAATCTTCATTCTTCTCCCAAAGAGGAAAAGTTCTTCTCCAAGCTCCAAGTCTCAATCTCCAAGTCCAAGTCTCCTAAGTCTTTTCAATTCAAGTGAGTTAGCTTCAATCAAGGTATGTGTGTATTCACAATGGGTTCCTCTTACCCTTGTGCCCAAAACCACAAATTTCAAATTGTGATTTCATGAACTTTGAAATTAGGGTTCTTACCCAATTCTTATGGGTTTTGCTATAAATTGCCTTCTCATGATTTTATTATAAAAGTCTATTAAAATGCATGATTTTGCATGGGTTTTTACATATGAACTCCTATTTCATAAATTGAAGGTTAATTATGGTGCATCCTACATGCATGAAGTGATTTAAGAAATTGGGGAAAATGATGGCATGATTTCATGAATTTCAAGCAAGTGTATGCCTAGTTCTTATATTTTATGAAAGTATATGTTATTATGAAATTGAACTAAAGCCATGCAAGTTTTCAAGTTATGAATTATGATGCAATGCAAGACACTCGATGTTCAATCAATGCTCATGAATCCATTTCCAAACTATAAATCATGAGTAGTATGACGATCTGGGGTATGAACATGTTATGAACAAGTTTTGCATCAGATATTTCACATGTATATGAGCTCATGTTATATATTTTGGGAGTAGTATTTAGCACCGAGAGACGAGGGTGAAGATAACCCAAGTCCAAAACTACGTTGCCACCGTATGTTTCCCTTTGTGGCTTATTATGATAGGATCCTAGTATGACATGGTTCTAACTTTAGCCGGTTAGGACAACCCTTTTCATTGGGGGTACGTGACACTAGACTCCATGTAGCTCAGCATGATTTATGTCGGTTAAGAGAAACTCCTACATGACTATTTTCAAGCTATGAAGTTTTATGATATCATACTTTGAATTTTAACCGTATTTCATGTTTTTATGTCTTAAATCTTGATAATCCTCTTATGTTATTTATTTATGAAAAGGTTCACTTTAAGCATGTTTAATGTATGTTTTTATCATGATCATGCATCTCTCATACACTCGGTACATCCTATAGTACTGACGCAGATTTTGCTCTGCATCCTCTTGATGATGTAGCTTCAGGTGTTCCCCATCAGGCTCGTGGATAAACGAAGCCGGATATCCAGTCAGTGTTGGTGAGTCCTTATTGTTCGATGGCTAGTTATGACTCTAGTTGTTTAGACTATTTATTTTCGTACTTTGAGTTAGCTAGGGTCTTGTCCTAGCAACTCCTTATGTCATGTATAGAGGCTTTTCAGACATAGACGATATTTAGATCTTCTTCAAATCACGTTCTTTGATTTTATCTTATGGATTGAGTTATCTAATTCTTATTATGCTTCCGCTATGTCTCATTGTTATACCTGAGTTATGTTATGACCAAGGATTAGCTTGGGGCACTTGTGGTTCTAGGTCTGTGTTACGTCTAGGGGGGTAACCTCGGGGAGTGACACCACAGTGTGTTGGATCTAACCTTCCTTCACCTGTTGATGCAAGCAGTGCATAAGCTATAAGAGGGCAAAGTTTACCAAATTCTTCGGGCTCAGCTCAGGTTTCAATTTCTACAAAGGTACTTTATATTTCTCATTCACAAGAAACTTAAATCCTGAACTTTTAAATGTGACAGAGGGTGCAACTCTACTAGTGATTTATTAGGATTTTAGTCTTTCTATTAATGTAGGCAGTTGAATATCTTTCTTTTCTAACTGGTATGACTGGTAGCTTCCTTGGCATGAATTTTGAACCTCTTGAGAAGGGCCATTTATTTCTGTTTTGATCATATTTCTTGACTACGTTTTTTAGTTTTGGAAGTTCATATTCTACAACATGAACTAGATTATAGGTGTATGATTCTTTCAAGATTTAATTGACATATTTTTTAGAAACTCTAAAAGGAGTAAAAAAATGAAGTAAATCATAGTTTGTTATGTGTTGATTGGACAATTAAGCTGTGTGGAGTTCATTTATCTTGTCGTTTATCTTGATTTATGTTACTTTCTTTAGCTGGATAGATTTGATATTTTCTGGATAGAATTTTGCTATTTATGATCTTTTTAAGTGAGTTTGATTTCATGTCTAGTAACATACTGAATACTTTCTGACTGTTGTTCTATCTGTGACTAGAGAAAATATATTAGTCCTATTGGGTGAAATATGTAATATGAGAGAATTCATTACCCTTATTTGGAAAAAAAGTTTAACTTAAATTTGTTTTAGCTATACTTTCTTTGTATATGGACTGAATAAAAAGATGAAGTGATATTCTAAGTATTTTGGGAAGTATGCATGTGATACGAGATCACTTAGACATTTCACTTAAGCTTGGAAATAATAGTTACTGCAGTTGTGAAAAGTTTCAGTTGATAAGTCAGGCTTCTTCTGATGCTTAATTAAGATTTGTTTTTTAACTTCTTGGTCACTGATATCTTATGAACTGTAAATAATGTTGCAGGCTGTTGCTTTATGTATTTTGTGGAAATAATGTACTGAATTTTGAAATTGTACTGTTGTTGGTTCGGTGAGTTGATCAAAATTGAAAGGATTTACTTTTGGTCAAAATTATTTTTTGTTGTACTACTGTTTGTTCAGTGATGTTGATGTATTTGGTATTTTAGTTGTAGTTATGAGTATTGAGTTTTCTCATTTTTATGTGTTTTCATAGGATGATTAACTATAACTAGTGTTGAACATGATTTTTTCCTAACTTTTAATTTCATTTTGAATGTGTAGGAAAATGCCGGTGGTCAAATTTGAATGGTGGCTATAAGTCAACACGACCTATTGAAGTGAATGATAAAAAGCTTTGAACTATTTTGATAAATGTTTGAATACATTTTGTACCTTGAATTTATTTAGCATAGATCTTGAATATATTGCTTTCTAAGCATGTGTAGTACATTTTGAATACATTGTTATTTTGGAAGTTTATTGCAAATCACTTAGACATTGTTTTCTAAGTTATTTTGGTGCTTAGTGAATTTATTTAGCACATCATTTATCTATGTATGTATATGTGTATATATATATATATACATATATATACATATATATATATATAAAGTGATAAGTGAATATATGCAAATCGAAAACATTATTTTCTCATTAGAATTTCTGGACATAAAATTCTAGATAATGTCCCACACTTCAAAAGTGTGGCTATAGGAATGTCAATGGTGTGCATGTATATAAGAAAAGATTACACTTATAAGTATTATTTTAGAAGAGGTATAAAAAGCTACATTTTGAAAGCGTGACCAATAACAAGCTAAGACCACGCTTTCAAAGTGTAGAATTATCAAATATACCTGTTTCCAATGGGATGCTACAAAGTGTGGCCTTTATAACTATTAGGCCACACTTTTTAAGCATAGCTGCTGTGGCCACACTTAAAAAGCTTGGTCTAAAGTCAATGGTTACGCCCTTTTAGCCCACCCCCAGAAAAGCGTGGCCTAAAGGACAAAAGCGTAGCCTTTGATTAAAGATCACACTTTTTGCTACTTTAGGCCACACTTTACAAGGGTGGAAAGATAAAAATATTGTAGTGTTTTATATATTTAAGAAAAAAATATCTTTTTTATGTTATATTTGAATATGTATTTATTTTATAAGTGTTTTATAAATTATTAATATTTTAACGGAGATAGTATACTTAGTTATGTTGAAAATTATTATTATAATATAGTAGGTTTTATTTGAAATAATTTTTTATTAATTGTGGTATATCCAAAAAGTTATATTTAATTTACAACGAACAATGCAATACCCGAATATATATATATAATGGGATGTAAAATGTGTATGGTGTGTCACCTCTACTTCCACGTGGAAGTAGAGGGAGTGGACAATAAGTGAAGTTAAGCATATAGTGCTGCCACTTGTCCACTAGGTGGCCTAATATTAGTTGTGATAATTGGTGTTGACTTAAGTGAGTAGAATTCAAATCTTCCATTCACTAATTCATAGATTAAATTGAAAGAATTGTTGACAGAAAGAACATACTACTCTTTATGAATACAAGATATATTGTTGCTAGTTACATGTGTAGCGTTGAAGAGTTGTTTTATGGAAAAATATTTAGGTGATTTATTTGATTCATAAAAGAAAATTGATTATCTACGTCAAGTTATTCAAGTCCAAATTCGAGTTTGATTTCATTTTGGAGCTTCTCAGAGTGGTTCGAGCTCGGACATCGTCTTTCTAGTAGCTTATCGTTGGACAACAAGTAGGTTACGGTTTAAATCTTTTGGACATCGAATATATAAGATATAATTGTACTAATTAGCATCCTTGGGTTGAGTTTATTAGCTTGGTACCCCAGACCTTGTCTGCTTCTTCATGTCCATCTTATTTTCCCTCCGTTGATTGTAGTATTCATTGTAGTTGATAGCATCACCCTTGTGGTCCTATGTGGCTTTGTTTTGACTCTGGACCATAGATGATGGGTTATTTGGAAATGTACGTGATCCTCGGACATCGATACGATTATTGTAGAACTAGTTATGCTGTTGTAGAGTGATTGGAGCCTGTGTAGGGATGATAGGTTGATTGTTAGACGTTGGGATACTGCTTGTGTTTGAGCATGACATTTTCAAAACCTTGCATGGCCTCGAGGACCCATTTTTGGTAAAAATAGCTAATAAAAGGTTGGAAATGTTTTCATGGATCTTCTGAGGGTAAGAAAGAATTAAAAAGATAATTTTTATCACCATTTTCATACTTATACTAGACTCGATCGGATCGAGCAGTAGACTAGCTTTACTACTATTTTAGACCCGGTTATGTCAGGGCACCCTTGATAGAGTTTTGAGACTTCTTTCACTGATTTAGACCTAGATAGACTCTAGGCATGCATTTTCAAGATTTGGTTACCGGTTTGGATCCGATTGCACTCCGAACTGCTAGATCGGGGCTTCAGTTTTTGTAATTGGTCTACGAGTAGACCTCCATGGACCCTGCCATTCGGGAACGAGAGCTACAGGCCGAGGGTGATCGAAGGAGGGGTGTACGGTGGAGTAGGGGTGGTGGGGGAATCCTTTCCATAGGTCCTGCCTCTATTGGGCCTTCTAGGTACCTGAGGGGTAACATATGATACTACTATCACTTGGTTTCAGCATATCATATCATAACATGCAGATTATGTTCGAATCCACCTTTGTTTGCTGTTTGCTCTGTGTACGCTTTGGTAGTATGGGATTTCGGAGGGTTTGTTTTCACTTGTATGTGTTCCTTGGGTGTATGGATACCCGTGGGACTGTAGGTAGACTTTTATTTATTATTTTTCTACCGCGATATTGATCCTAATTATGATGTTACTAGCATGACTTGGTTGTAATCTTGTTTTCAAGCCTGTTATCGTTATTTTCATTTCCTCTTTCCCTTTTTACTTGAGGTTACCGGTATACTACCTTCTCCTTTAACTCTCTTTATATATTGTTTTTGCATGGACCCCAGGTGCGTTCCTCTTTCCTTCACCTATGTTCTGTGTTGTATAGTTCTATTAGATAGCCTAGCATGATTATTTTCTCCTTGTATTCTTTCTGTGCTAGCTTCCATATACTTGTTTGTTGTTTCTGTGACTACCTGATTCTTTATGCTACATTATTTCTTGTATATCTTACATGCTCTTAGTTGGCCTATGATACCTATTGGGTACCAGTTGCTTTGCAATTGGTGCTCATACTACACTACTGCACCTTTTGATGCAGATCTGAGTGGGAGTTCTAGCTACTGACCGTGCTACTTCGTGCGAGGTATTTTTGGACTACCCGAGACTGAGGGTTAGCTCTTGGAAACTGGGGCTTAGCTTTAGTTCATCTTCTGTATTATGTACTCTTTTATCATATAGAGACATATGTATATTCCTTTTTGGATCCTTTCTACTCTGTTGATGTAGTTTTGGCTCTTATAGTATGATACCAGGTTTTGGGTTTGGCTTAGCTTCCATATATGTACACACACACACACGCACATACACACACGCACACACACATATATATATATTCATGTTGTCCTTTTTCTGTATTTATTTCCTTTGCTTCTGCATATTTAAACTGTTCTCCCACTCGATTAATTGATAGTAGCCCATTACTAACTGTTCCGCGCCACGGGAATTGGTTTGACTACTGGGAGATTGTAGGTGCCATCATGACTGAGAAATTGGGTCGTGACATCTTTATGCGTAACAAATATGGTTCTCTTAGAATGTGCATCGGCTATCGTCAGTTGAACAAGGTCACAATCAAGAATAAGTACCCCATCCCTAGAATTGATGAATTGTTTGACTAGCTTCAGGGTGCCAGTTATTTCTCCAAGATTGACCTCAGATCCAGTTATCATTAGCTCAGAGTTAGAAAGTGTGACATTCCAAAAATAACCTTTAGAACTCGGTATGGTCATTATAAATTGGTGGTTATGTATTTCAGGCTAATTACAAATACTCCTGCAGCTTTTATGGATTTAATGAACAGCGTGTTCAAGTAGTATCTGGACATGTTCATCATTGTATTTATAGATGACATACTTGTCTATTCTAAGAGTGAGGAGGAGCATGTAAACCATTTAAGAATTTTTCTGCAAATGCTCAAAGAGTGTCAGTTATTTTCCAAGTTCACTAAGTTTAAGATTTAGTTGCAATCAATCACTTTCCTTGGTAATGAGGTGTCTTGAGAGTGCATTTGAGTGGATTCGCAGAAAATAGAGGCAGTGAAGAAATAACCTAGACCCACTTCTCTAGAAAACATCAAAAGTTTTTTTGGGTTTGGCTGGGTACTACAGATAATTTGATGAAGGGTTTTCATCCATAGCTGCCCCATTGACCAGATTGACTCAGAAAAAGATTGAGTTCCAGCGGTCCGGTGACTGTGAAAAGAACTTCAAGGAATTGTAGAATAGGTCAACCACAACTCTAGTGTTGGATCAAGCTGAGGATTTAGATGGATTTGTTGTGTATTGTGATGCTTCTATAGTTGTCTTGAGTTGTGTTCTGATGTAGCATGGTAAGGTCATCGCCTATGCTTTTAGACAACTTAAGATTCATGAGAAGAACTACCCTACTCTTGATCATCATCTACGAGCAGTTGTTTTTGCTGTGAAGATTTGGAGACCCTACTTGTATGGTGTCCATGTTGATATGTTTACAGACAATAAGAGCCTCTAATATGTGTTTACTCAGAAGGAACTGAATCTTAGTCAGAGAAGGTGTCTTGCGTTTCTTAAGGACTATGACATTAGTTTGCTTTACCATTCGAGTAAGGACAATATTGTGGTTGACGCACTTAGTAGATTGTCTATGGGTAGTGTGTCACTGGTTTAGGAAGGGGAGAAAGAATTGGCCAAGGATGTTCATAGGCTTGCTCATTTTAGGGTTCAGCTTACCGATTTAGCGGATGGTGGTATTATATTTTAGAGTGGGTCAGACACGTCCTTGGTAATTGATGTGAAGGAGAAACAAGATAGTGATCCTATCTTACATCAGTTGAAGGGTGTAGTCCATCAACATAGAGTAGATCTTTTCTCCCAAAGGGGAGATGGTGTGCTTTCCTATCTGGGCCAATTATTTGTTCCAGATGTTAATGTGTTGAGACAATGGATTTTGATAGAGGATCATAGCTCTAGATATTCTATCCATTCCAGTGTGACCAAGATATACCGTGACCTACAGAAGTCTATTGGTGGAATGCCATGAAGAGGGACATTGCAGATTTTTTGGCTTAGTATCCAAACTACCAGCAGGTAAAGGTAGAACATCAGATACCTGAAGGTATGACTCAGGATATATATTTCTACTTTGAAGTGGGAAATGATCCATATGGACTTCGTTACAGGTTTACCTTGCATCCGCAGACAATATGATTATATTTGGGTGATAGTAGACATGATGACTAAGTGAGCCCACTTTGTGGCTGTCAAAACTACTGATTCAGCAGAGCATTATGCAAGACTCTACATGTGTGATATAGACAGATTTCATGGAGTTCCCTTATCCATCATCTCATATTAGGCCATTCAGTTTACATCTTAGTTTTGGAGCTCATTTCAGAAGGGTCTTGGTACTCAGGTGAATCTCAGCACAACATTCCATCGACAGACAGATGGCCAGGCAGAGTGTATCATCCAGACCTTAGAGGAAATGTTAAGGTCTTGTGTGATTGACTTTAAAGGTAATTGGGATGATCACTTGCCTCTTATAGAGTTTTCCAACAACAACAATTCTCATTCTTGCATCTAGATGGATTTGTATGAGGCACTTTATGTGCGGAAGTGTAGGTCACCTATAGATTGGTTTGAGGTAGGTGTAGTAGTATTCATAGGGCAAGACTCATTCTATGAAACTATGGAAAAAGTTCAGCTCATTAGGGAGAGGTTAAAGAATGCTCAAAGTCGACATAAGCCCTATGTAGATTTGAGAAAAAGATACCTATAGTTCGAAGTTGATCATTGGGTATTTATGAAGGATTCACCTATGAAGGGTGTAATAAGATTTGATAAGAAAGGGAAGCTTAGTCCCCGATATATAGGTCCCTATAGGATTTTGAGGAGAACTGGTAAAGTGAATTATAGTTTCCATCAGAGATAACAACGGTAAATCCAGTCTTCCATATTTCCTTCTTGAAGAAGTGTGTTACTGATCTAGCTTTAGTGGTGCCATTTAAGAGTGTAGGTGTGCAGGACAGCCTCACTTATTAAGATGTCCCAGTAGAAATTCTTGATCATCAGGTTCCCAAGATGTGGAATAAGGAAGTCACCTCAGTGAAGGTCGTTTGGAGGAACCAATCAGTTGAGAGAGCTACTTGGTAAGCAGAAGCAGCTATAATGACCAAGTACCCTCACCTCTTTCATTCCGATTCAGTTTCACCTTAAGGTTATAGTTCCTCTTTTGTATCCTCATGTTTCCTCACTAGTATCCCCTCAGTTTTATGTTCTATTGGCTGTCATATATTTCCAGTAGGTATGCATGTCCCATGAATCCATCTCAGCCTTGTTAAGTCTTTATTCGAGGAAGAATGATGCCAAGAACACCCCAAAATCTAAACTAGTTGCTTTACACTGCTTAGTAGGAAAATGTAGAAAAATTTCAAGTTTCCATGGATCACGGTCAGGATCACAGTCTATCATTCAGGTTCACGACCCGTGTTCTGATCCGTAGACCGACCCCCGTGACTTTTGTTTTTCTAGGCATCTATGGGTGACTCCATGGACCATAGTTTAGGACCACTATCCACATTGTCAACCATAATTCAGCTCATCAGAGGACCCTTCAATTTAGGTTCAGAACCACGGGTCAATCAAAACCATCAACAAGTTCCACAGACCATTCTATCAGCCGTAAATCCCTAGGATCAGAGGACCCTCATCCTCCCAATCTCAAACTATGAGTCACATGACCTTTCATTGACATATTTCATGGACCATCAAATGACTCATGGAATGAGGGGTCATCAAGCATTAAAAATAGTTCCAGGTTCTATAGTTCATTCCACTGTCTGTCGATCGAGTCCATGGGCTGTAGATCCATCCATAGACCCCTCAGTTTCCAGTTTTCTAAACCTGTTCAGTAAGGGTAAATTAGTCTTTTCCCCATTTTTAAATCCTAAATCATGTCATTTTAGGGTCCTTAATGGGGAGTTATATCAGAATTATCCAACCTTTTTCTCATTCTTTCGATCAAACCTCAAAAACTATGAAAAGGTTCTCTCAAGCTTCAAGTCCTAGAGGTCCTTCTATAATTCAATACTTTCAAATTCTAAGCTAAGAAATCTTCAAGTACAGGTATGAGGGTATTCAATGAGGGTTCCTTTCGCTCTTATACCCAAAACCTCAAGTTTTATATTAAATTTATGAAAATAATGAAATTATGGTTCGTGCAAAGTTATGAGTTTTCCTGTAAATTCGATTTACTTACATTATAGTATGATTTATACTCCTTAATGCATGATTTTACATGAGTTCTCACAAGTATTTCTTAGCCTCATGAATTGAGAATAAACTTAGCATTATTTTACCTAATGACTTGTTTTAAAGCAGAATTTGCATGTTAAGATAACATGACCTCAAGTATATATAAAATTAGCATGCCTAGTTCCTCAAATTATGAGATTTAGCAAGAACATATTTTTGAACTAGTGTCATGTTATACTTTCAAGAATTAAGTTTTCATGAATAGTTTTGAAATCCAGATATGTCACATGATATGTATGAGCTATAAGATACATTTTGGGAGTAGTATTTAGCATCGAGCTAACGAGGGTTCCAGATAACCCAAGTCCAAAACTACATAGCCAGCATAGGTTTATTTTTACCCAGTGGGCTCAGGATAGTAGATCCACTCTAAACATGGTCTTGTACCCTGGTAAGGTACATGGAGCTTTGCAAACTAGGGTACATAAGTTGGATTCTATGTATCTCACATGGTCTATGTCGGTTATGAAAAACTCTAGTATTTGAATATTTATGGCTCTTAGCTTTCAAGTTATGATTTATCACTTAGGATAGGTTATTATGAACATACTTTCAACGTATGATATTACTTTAACATTACAATTTTACTACTATTGCATGATTTCAGCCTTAAGTATGTTTTCAAGTATGGTTTACTATGATTCATGCATATCTCACATACTCTGTACACTCTATAGTACTAATCGCACACTTCTTCTGTTGCATCTTATCATTATGTAAATTCAAGTGCTCACTTCCAGACTCGTCTCTAAACCCAACAGGATTTCGAGTCAGAGTTGGTGAGTCCTCATATCATTCAAGGGCTAGTTATGGTTTTTTTTAGCTTGATGTCTTTCTTACAGTATCTGGAGTTAGCTGGAGATCATGTCCTAGCTTCCCATCTTATCAATTTAGAGGCTTTTCAGACATAGACAGACAGTAGTGTTCCATGTTTTATATTGTTAATCTCAGTCTCATGTATTATGTAGATTTGGTGCCCTTATTTCCATTATGCTTTTACTATATTTATTTGTTCATGTTGAATATGTTTAAGTCATGCTAAGGCCAAAGGTTAGCTTGGGATCAATTGTGGTCTCAGCTCCCGTGTTGCATCCAAGAGGCAGCTACAGGGCATGAAATAAATAATCCCGGAGGTCGTCTAGTCTGGAGCAACAAATTGCTGAACTAAGGTTCATGGTGATACAAAACCAAACAACTTCTCAGAACACACAAAACATGACCCTAGCTCCCAATGTCCATAAAAAAGGGCCTATGTTAACTTTGTTTCCAACCTCAGATGAGTTTTACCAGGGAGATCATTTCACTGTTTCTCAACATATCCAAAATGCTTCTCAAAATGTTCCCCTTGTGTAAATATTTTCTCCATTAAAGGCATAGAATGTATAGTGACACACCATGCTTTGCCAATGTACACTTATACAACTGCTCCACCTATGACACAAACTCAAGGGCTATGTTGCATAGATGTTGATCACTATGTTAAAACTAAATATGAGGCAAAAGTAGTCAATAATGAAATGATTAATAGAAATCTCAAAAGTTTAGAAAATGTTATAAGAGGTCTTTGTGGGCTTGGTAGTAACTAAAGTGTATGATATGAATAGTTATGTGCATATCTTGAGGCGGTGTTGCCACCAGGTTACAAGATTTCAAAATTTGAGAAGTTTGATGGATCTGTAAACCCTTTCTTCAATTTGAACACCTATTGTGAAAAGTTGATTGGTGTGGATAAAATGAAGGTATAAGAGTCAAATTGTTCAATCAAAGTTTGAGTGGAATAGCTTTAGAGTGGTACTCTAAGAAAGATGTAACCAAATGGCATCACTGAGGGTACTAGACTTGAAGGATAATCACTTTACCGATCAACTTGAGGATTTCAAGTATAATTCAGTACTAGTCAATATTGATATAAGAAAGAACCAGTTGCAAGGATATCTTCCCAAATCAATTCAGAACCTTGTGAGCATTCTTGATTGTTTTAGGACACAATGGCTTGCAAGGTCCTCTTCGCAAATCAATTCATAATCTTGTGAACCTAGTCCGTATAGATTTAGGACATAACCAGCTACAAGGTCCTCATCCCAATTCACATCAGAACCTTTTCAATCTAAAAACACTTGTTCTTTCATCTAACAATTTTAGTGGCAATGTAGACGTCAACTTGTTTTCAAACCTCAAACAACTTTTCGTTCTTGATCTTTCATCTAATAATTTTTCTCTGACCAATGAGAACAAATTCAAGCCTACCTTGCCCCAATATCTTGTATTATTGGGGTTGTCCTCTTGTGAAACGAACTGAATTTTTTGACATCAACAGAGCAGCTTTGGAACTCGAATCTTTCAAATAACAAGATTCAACGAAGAATGCCTTATTCGGCATGGTCTAATTGGATGATTTTACTTGGACATATTAATCTATCCCTCAACATGTTAATATGTAATGACCAGATTTCATCACCTTCCTACTAAATACTATTGATTTATGGTGAAATTGTATTCAAGGGATATTAATGTGGGCATCTTCGTTCCATAGTGGGGTTCGCAAGTCAAATAAAAGCCATGAAATAAGTAGCTGGTAAATTAAAACAAGAACTTCTCTTATCGAGTAAAATATACAATGTTATTCTTATCTTGGACTATAACTAATAAGAATAACTTTAAAGAGGTCGTATTCTTAGCTTGACCATAACTTTATCCTTAAATTTTTATCAAGGTTCAACTAATTATGATACCATCTTTTTTAATAAAAGCTTGGCCCACTGAATCGATCATTTAATCATCCGCTTTGATATACAACCCGTTTAAATTAGAATATAATGAAGAAGATAGCTCAAATCCATATGATAAATATTGCGTCGTTACAGTTCTAGTAAAGATACATAAATTATAAAGAAAATTGTTTTTTTACTAAATTTAGAACTCCATTAAATACTTTTAGAAATTTTAAATTAATCCTTTGAATTAACTGGGTTTCTACTAGTTTTTGTTATATTTTTTCATTTCAGTTCTTGTGGTATGCTAGGAAAATGACCGGAAGGGATGATGTAAGCGTCTTCTTGGTACTGATAGAGCCTTCCTGTAGCGGCCCAAGTCATTTATGGCTTGCTGGGACCGGTAGTTTGGTGCCCTGGCCGTTAGTTTGTTCTTTGTTGCCAATTCCCTATTTAAAAGCTGAACTGTAGGAGCTGAGTATCGAAATCGTGCGATAGTGATTTGAGATTGTATGACCTCAACTTACCTTGTGGGAAGGTCGATTATGATTCGAGGTGTCGTAATATTTTCAAGGATGGGGTGTCTCCATTTGATGTAAGTTTTATTTTTATAGCCTTCCTAGAATATTTTAAATATATACGAAAAATACTTGCGTTACGATATATTTGTGTATGGATCGATTTTACAAGAGTTTTGTAAGTTATTAATATTTTAACGGAGATAGTAAACTTAGTTATGTTAAAAAATATTATTATAATATAGTAGGTTTTATTAGAAATGATTTTCTATTTATTATGATATATTCAAAAAAAGTATATTTATTTTACCATGAACCTATGTAATACCCGAATATATATGTAAAGGGATGAAAATATTTAGGGTGTGCCAATCCCACTTCCACGTGGATGTGGGGGGAGTGGACACCAAAGTTTTCAATAATCAACGGGCTGCCACATGTCAACATTAGCCACTTTTTAACTACTACTATGTTGTATAGGCATTTTAGAAATGATTTTGCAAAATCCAATATATATACACATCTGCCAACTTGGTATCTTTTTTAGCATTAAAGTTCCTTACAAAATTCATTCCCACATGTTATTGTTTTATTAAATTTCATTCAATTTGATTTCAATACATCATGGAATTTAGTTGGTGCTTGTATTATTCATCCATACGTAGCTGTTGCATATGTTCTTTGAAATATATGTCGTGGCTCCATATGCTTTCAATACACGTCGAAGGGATTTGGTGGAAAATATATTTTATTTGATCTTCAAAAATAAATTTATTATCTACGTTAAGTTATTCAAGTCGAATTCGAGTTTGATTTCATTTCAGAGCTCCTTGAAGCAGTTCGGGTTTGGATATCACTGTTCTAGCAGCTTGTCATCAGACGACAGGTAGGTTACGGTTTAACTCGTTTAGAATTTGCATATATAGGATATAATTGTACTAATTAGCATCTTTGGATTGGGTTTATTAGCTTGGTACCCCAGACTTTGTCCGCTTCTTCATGTCCATCTTATTTTTGCTCCGTTGAGTGTAGTATTTGTTGTAGTTGATAGTGTCACCCTTGTGATCCTTTGTGGCCTTGTTTTGACTCTGTAATATAGATGGTGCGTTATTTGGGAATGTCCATGAGTCTCGGACATCGATACCATTACTATAGAGAAGGTTATGCTTGCTGTAGAACGATTGGAGCTTGTGTAGGGCCGATATGTTGATTGTGAACCGTTGGGTTACTGCCTGTGTTTGAGCATTCCATTATAATGCATAAAAAAGGGTTTTTTCATATGTTTTACTATGGTTTGGCTTCGGTCCTACTCTATATGGTTTTCTAAACCTTGCATGGCCTTATGAACCCATTCTCGATAAAAATAGTTAATAAAGGTTGGAATTATTTTCATGGATCTTTTTTGGGTAAAAAGGAATTAAACAGATGATTTTTCACTATTTTCATACTTATACTAGACTCGGTCGGATCGAGCACTAGATTGGCTTTACTAGAGTTTTAGACCCGGTTGTGTCCAGGGACCCTGTTGTAATTTTTTAGACTTGATTCACTGATTTAGACCCGGGTAGAACCCTGGGCGTGCATTTTCGGGGTCTGGTGACTTATTTGGATCCGGCTATACTCCAGACGGTTATCTTGAGATTATGAGATTCAGTATGTGGTCTACGAGTAGACCTCCATGGCCCTTGCCAATCTGGACCAGGGGCTACATGCTGCGAGTGCCGGAGAAGGTGTGTACGGTGGAGTTGAGGTACTCGGGGGAATCCCTTCCATGAATCCCGCTTCTATGGGCCTTTTAGGTATCGGAGGGGGTAACATACGACTCTACCATCACTTGGTTCAGCATATCATATCATATCATGCATATGATGTTCGGATCCACCCTTGTTTGTTGTTTGCTTAGTGTATGCTCCGATAATATGGGATGCCGGAGAGTTTGTCTTCAGTTGTAGGTGGTCCTCGGGTGTATGGGCGCCCGTGGGACTGTAGGTAGACTTTTATTTATTATTATTCTATCGCGATATTGATCCTGATTATGGTGTTACTAGCATGACTTGGTTTTAGTCTTGTTTTCAAGTGTGTTATTATTATTTTCCTTTCCTCCTTCCCTTTTTACTTGAGGTTACCGGTATACCACCTTCTCCTTAACTCTCATTATATATTGGTATTTCATGGACCCTTGGTGCGATCATTCTTCCTTCACCTATGTTTGGTGATGTATAGTTCTGTTAGCTAGTCTAGCATGACTACTTTCCCTTGTGTTCCTTCTGTGCTTGCTCGTTGTTTCTGTGACTGCTTGATTCTTTTCTGCTATATTATTGCTTTTATATCTAATATACGCTTAGTCGTCCTATGATACCTACTGGATACCCATTGCTTTGAAATTGGTGCTCATAATATACTTCTGCATCTTTGGGTGCAGATCCGAGTGTGAGTTCTCGCCGCTGACTACGCTGCCTCGTGCGAGGTGTTTTTGTACTATCCGATACTGAGGGTGAGCTCTTGGTGACCAGACATAGCTTTAGTTCATCCTTTGTGTCATGTACTCTTTTATTATTCGAAAACAGATATGTATATATTGTTTTGGACCCTCTTTGTACTCTGTTGATGTAGTTTTGGCTCTTATACTGTGATACCAGGTTAGGGGTTGGTTTTAGCTTCTATATATATATATTCCTTTTGTTCCTTTTCTTATTCTTATATCCCTTGCTTCCGCTTATATATATATTTTCTCCTACTTGCTAGTTGAATAGTAGCCCATTACTAACTGTTCCGGGCTACGAGGATTGGTTCGCCTACTGGAGGTTGTAGGTGTCATCATAACCGAGAAATTCGATCATCACAGCTACCATTTAAATCAAATTCAATAATCAAATATCCAAAGAGATCCTAATTTAATTTACGTGACAGTTGGCTTTGTTTGTTTCAAGTGAAAATGGAATGAATGGAAAAGAGGATACTATAGACAGTGCATTTGAAATACAATTCTTTTTTTAACTTTTTAGACACTCTCCTTTTCTAGGTTTAAATATTTATTTCTAGACTGTTTGATCTAAATAAATTTTTTAAATGAGGAGTAAAATCCATACAACTAGTACAGTTACATAAAAGAGAAAAGATTACTTGAATATTTATTTTAAAATTGGGACTAGATAAATTTTTATACCTAATCTATTGCTCCTCCTATATATAATGATGTTAAACTTGTCCCTTTCATTCTCAACTCTTCCTACTGTGGCTGAGAAGAAGGGAGTTCAGAACAATGAAGAAGAGGATGATGATGGAGCTGGGATCTATTTCTATCATGAATCTATTGATGATGGTGGAATCTATTCTCAACATGAATCCTTTTCATGAATTCTTCATAATTGAATCAATGAAAATCATATTTGTAAGTTTTTCTATTCATTTTCTTTTCTTTATTTGAAGATGTAATACTTATTTATGTGTTGATGCTTGAATGAACAATCTCTTGAAAATATTCCTGTACTTCTTTTCTTTATTTGATGATGTTCGATGCATTTATGGTTTGATTTAAATCATTTCTGAAATTCACATATGAAAAAATATATGTAAACACTCAGATCCATATTTTTAATTGTTGTATTTGATTAAGTGTAACTGGATATGTTGTTGTTGTTGTTGTTGTTGTTGTTGTTGTTGTTGTTGTTGTGTTGTATCAAATGAAGTGTGTGTTCCGTATGAAGGAATGAAAAATGTTTTCTTAAAAAAGAATTTTCTAGAAAATAAGTGGTTTTCTACTTATTTTCTTGTGTTAGGTAGTGTAAGAAAAAATGTTCATCCTAAATGCATTAGTGTATAATTTAGACAAATACAATGAGAGGTGGGCATGGGGAGGTAGGGGAAAGGGATCAAGGGGATGAGGGCTATGGGGGGTAGGAGTAAAAATGATGTGTGTTGGAAGGTGGGGAGGACACAATCAATGTAAAATGTCACTAGTGAATCTGATTTTTCCTACTTTCATTAGGGAACTCATTTTCCTCATTTTACAGGACCTTGTTTTCCTAGAGTAAATGTTTTCAAGAATATTTGACCAACTGAACATGGAAAATTAGAAAATGCTTTCCTTCATAATGAACACACCCAAAATATAAGTTAATTTGATGTTAAAGATTAAATATCTTAAAAACAGATTCTTATTTTAGATCAAAAAGCCTTTTTTTTACCAAAAATAAGTGATCAATTCAACATTAAATGAAGATGATGAAATCTAGTTACCCGATTCATACAGTAAAGAGTGGTCCACAGATCTTTGCATTAATTTTCAGTACTATTGGTAAAGTATTTATTATTTTAACCATTCCTATATTAAACAGTTATAAACTATCAAACAACAATCTTTGAATTATAGGATAAAATAACTCACACGTTTTATTAAATGTTGCTAACAGCTGGACGTAAGTCGTCTAATGTTCTCTTTTGGTAACTGTTCAAGTCAAGATCCTTGAAATAGATACAAGTAATTTTTATTGGTTCTCATATTCTCTTTTTGTTTTTGTGATGTATGCATTTTTCTTCTAGTTTAGTAGGGATGAGGATATACTATGATGACAAACAGAAATATAATATCAGTCCATATTTCATTATTCAATTTATTTTTCTCCCTTTTGTCTCTTTAAACGCCAATGGTTGTGGCCGTTGTTGTCATCTCATCCATCCTGTCGGCAACTGTTCCCGGCGGTGACTTCTGCGATGATGATTTACCATCGAATCTGCTATTACAGCCTGTAACCTATATCAATGCTGAGTCGAACGTTAACATAGAAATCACCACACATAACAAAGGCGGTGTAGATGAAGGAAAGGTGTCCAATCTAGCTTCGACATTGGTGGATAGTAAGTTAGAGATGCAAATGACAGTGCCGGAGGCTGACTATTACGCCTATGCATCGGGTGAATAGATTGGCGGACATGAATGTGGAGAGGACAAGCTGGTTTACTGAGAATTAGATGTTTGAAACAAAAGTTCGTACCTCAAGTGCCACAGTCAGAACTTTTGATAGGGTAAATTTCTGTCTCTTAAACTATATATATATAATGTTGGACTGTTTAGACTATTTTCACCCTTTTAATCCTTTATTTAACAAAAAATATCTAGGTTTAAACTGCATATACATATTAGGACTATTGATACTATTTATGGTTTATAATAACCATAAACCTAGATTTTTTTTGTTAAATACAGGATAAAAGAAGTGAAAATAGTCTAAATAGTCCAACATTATATATATATATATATATATATATATATATATATATATATATATATATATTGCTTAAGAGACAGAAATTTACCCTATCAAAAGTTTTGACTGTGGCGCTTGAGGTATAAACTTTCGTTTCAAACATCCAATTCTCGGGCAACTAGCTCAGCCTCTCCACATTCACCTCCGCCGATCTATTCACCCGATGCAAAGGTGTAATAATCTCAGCCTCCAGCTCCATCGTCTGCATCTCTAGCATACTCTCCGCCAGTATTGAAGCTAGATCAGACACGTTTCTTTTATCTACAACACATTTGTTCGTTGTGGTGGTTTCTAAGTTTACGTTTGACTCAGCATCGATATAGATTCTTGATAGTAACAGTGGATCCGGTGGTATCATCATCGCATAGGTCACCACTTGTAACAATTACTTAATGGATGGATGAGACGATGGCAACAACCTCAATCATCAGCGTTGAAAGAGTCAACAGGGAGCAAAACAATTTAATAATGTGATATAGACAGACAATATAATTCTTTTTTTCATCGTAGTATTTCTTCATCCCTACTAAAGTTCACAAAAATGCATAAATCGTAAGAACAAAAAGATAATGTGAAAACCAAGAAAATTACTTGTATATCTTTCCATGATCTTAACTTGATCAGTTACAAAAAAGAGAACATTAGATGATTTATGTTCCAGCTGATAGTAATATTTAATAAAAGGTCTGAACTGTTTTATACTATAACTCAAAGAAAGTTGTTTGATAGTTTACAACTATTTAAGATAGGAATGATTAAATATAATAAATGCTTTACCAAATAGTACTGAAAAATGATACTAAGATTTATGAACCACTCTTTACGGTAAGAATGGGGTAACTGAATTTCATCAACTTCATTTACTGTGCAGCATTGTGGCTATTACATGCTTGTTTATTGCAATATAGTTGTTGCTTTTTCCTCTTTGTTTTCCTTTCGGACTTGCTAACGTCTACAATTTTGCATTTGTTATATATGCGATCCACATTTGTTATGGTTTCTGTTTATTGTTACTCTTTTGCAGGTTATACATCACATGCACATAATTTTGGATATCATTAATGATTTGTGTCATTTTGCAATTTATATCTAAAACTTTTTCGCTATCCGTCAAGGTCAAAATTTGGTTTGACGATTTTGTTCCATTTCATAGAGTATAAATTATATCATCTTTCTTTAAAATGTGAAATATTGATTTTACAGATTCTCAATATCCAGCAACTTGACAGAATTTGTACACTTTATTGGGATGACAAATAAACAGGTTATATATTAGTAGTATTTAACTATCTTAATTGAAGTTTTACCTCTACAAAATGATTTAGTGACAAAAAATAAGGATTAATGTTCATCATTTTGTACACATGCACTTCTGATATACTTTAGATGATCTAACATATCAATTTATAGAAAATTTGGTGCCAATTACTGAGAATGTTTGGTAAGACAATCGATTTATATAGCTAAAGTTAGGTGTTCAAACGATATCTAATCATCATATATTAAATTATTAAGTCTGTCGAATCGGCTCACCATTCATCAATTTGAGCTTGTATTTAATCATTTCAAATTTAGTGCCCGAACATATTATAGCATTATTTATATCATTTTAAAATATTTGTACTAATTAGCATGGGATACACATGTAACGCACGTGTCCAGAGACTAGCAGTATAAAAGACATGAAAGGAACCTACACATCAGAAGCTAACCTAAAAATCTTAAGCATACAAGGGCAAAGTGAAGATAATAATAATAATACACGAGAATATAAGTACACATGAAAAATATTGTGCAGTTTGATGATGTTGCAATGCATATATGGCCAATGAATAAAAGTAAAATCCAGAACTATGCCTCGCACCACTGTAGCTCATCAAAATACGCATAAAGTAAAGAAACCGAGAATTTATCTCTCGAGTCGCTCAAAATTGTGCCTCGAACTCATCAATAGAAAAGTAAGCAAAAGTGGCAACCCAAAATTCATAGTAAAATGACACAATTTCCTCTTCAAAGCCAAAAAACCAATATTTTCCCCCAAATCGTGCTATAATCCATGTATATGCATGTATGAATGTATTCGTGCTAACACAAGTATATATAAGTATATGTATATGTATATGTAAACACCAAACAGTGTGAAATCACCCTCCACATCAAAGTCACACTAACCTGGAGTCCAGCCAGTCCAATTACCTTGGGCCTACAATCTCATAACGGAAGAAAAAACAAATATAAAAGCATAAATGGTGAATATCAATGAAAGAAAGCTACTCTACCATGATATTGTCACAACCCAGACCGTCGTGAGTGGCACCCACCCAACCCCCGGATGAGCAAACCAATAGAGTCCAACTCTTAGCCTAGACTAACAGCCTAAAACCAGCAAACAAAAAATAAACTAGCAATTCGAATACGGAAGGAACCATATCATTAAATAAGCTTACGGAAATTCCACTGGAACCTGAAAGTCATCGTACCAAACGCTACCAATACTAGAATACGGGGATACAACCCCAAAACTTAAATCAATAAGAAATAGTCTAAGTCTGAAACAATTGCGCTGTAACTCAAAAGATAGATACCGAGGAAGCTTCGTCGAACAGCTCACCCTTGATATGTGGAACATTCAGGCCAATAAGTGAGGTTGTGCGTCAACCGCCGCAAAATTTCTTGAACTCACAAAAAAATTAAACAAGTGCAGTATCAGTACACAACCATCGTGTACTGGTAGGATCATCAGCCAATTCCAATAACAATGTATGAACAGTATAAGTATCAAGTAACAGTACAGGGAACACGTAATCCAATTACAAAATACCTCTAACTACAAATCTCATCCTAACTTGTCTCTACATGCCATTCACTTCCAATACGAAAATCAATACAAGTCACACTCTCATATCTATATATATAGCCTGGACCCACCCTGGGATCCCCTCTAACTAAAACGTAAGTGTTCACAAGAGACCTGGTCTATACCAAAACCAACTCTAAATCAGATACAACAATAACCCGGCCTCACAAGGACCATAATTAAAAGTTTGATTTCAATAATACAGCCTGGTCTGCTCACGGAACCAATATCAATCAACACAATGCAACAAATATCCATGCAATAATGCAGTAAAGTAAACCCGTATCAGGCGTGGTACCCGAGCCAATCATTTGTAATTTCCCATACCAGGCGTGGTACCCGAGCCAACAATTAGTAATTTCCTGTACCAAGTGTGATATCCGAGCGAACCGTTAGTAATTTCCCATACAAGGCATGGTACCCGAGCCAACCGTTAGTATTCCCATACCAGGCGTGGTACCCGAGCCAACCGAATGTCAACAACCCACAGTCACAATAATGCACAATTAACTTGTAAACCAATAAGCAAAAATGCACAGTTCAAAAATAACAGACTGATCAACAGGACTATAAGACATTCCAATTCATCTCCTAAGCAATGGATCTCATACAATCACTTAGATAAAAGTACTCAACACATAATGCATAAAGAAATCAAGCCATTACCTACCTCGAAATGATCCAAGCTCTACTCAACCGGAGCTTTCTCGTTCTCCGAAGTTCTTGGACTAAAACAACACACAATAACTAAGAATTAATACCCATGGCCTACAATTTACCCGGATTACGCAAGAATCCTAAACCCCAGGCCACCCATGATCATTCCACCCTTTTCCCAGGCTTTCTCATCGTTAATTCACCTAGTTCTATCATTTTTATGGATAAAATTAGGAAATTAAGGTCACATGATCATAAAACGGTAAATTTAGCAACACCCAAGAATTTCTATACATAGAATCTCCCTTTTTCCTCAGATTCTACCATCCCTAAGTCATTCCAAACCTCTCCCCAAGTCCACCCCTAGCAATTCTACCGCATAGGAAAAGTATTACAGAGTTTGGGGAGTAGAAACCTTACCTTAGGAAAGAAAAATGATGAAGAACGGAGGAAAAATGCCTGATATTGCCCTAGTTCTTCTCCCAAATGAATTGTAGAAAGCTGAACTATTTTAGGGAAGTTTCTGCATTAAATCTCGTTGGGCTCTGCTATAGGGGTCGGCTTCTGCTATAGCGGTACAGCCATAGCAGAGTCAACTGCTATGGCGGAGATTGACTGCCTTGACTTCCGCTATAGCAGTCTTTTTTTCTCGCTATAGCAGAGGTCGCCACAGCGGAGCCTTAGCTCTCGTCACGGATAGAATTGTCCAAAATTCTCCAAAATTGGTCCATTTTACAACACACTTGCTTCCCTTGACGATCCAAAATAACCCCTTCACGTCAATCTCGATTCTGGAAGATCTATTTACCCGAATTCAATTATGAAAAGTCCCCCGAAATCCTTTATGTCTTGGCTACGTGGAAAACTAGCTCAATTCAAGACATCTTACCCAATCCTTACCTAAATTTCCCTAGACTATACATCGCTCTAAATCCGGCCGAGGCTAGGCTAGCCCATAATTCCAAACTCCCAAACCCGGAGTTTTCTAACTCCAAAACTTGGCATGATTAGACTACTCTTAATGACGGACCCGGTTGTTACAACAGATACCAATTTACCCATCGTTCTTCCCCGAACGATCAAGCCCAAAATTATGAAAATAAAGGAAGGAAAGTGTAGTACCTGAGTCCTCAAACAAGTGAGGGTACTTGTCCCGCATGTTCTTCTCGGTTTTCCAAGTGGATTTCTCAACCGGATAATGCTTCCACTGAACCTTTACCATATCAATCACCTTTGTTCTCAACCTCCGGACATCCCGAGCAAGAATCAAAACTGGTTCCTCTTCATAACGAAGATCCTTATCAAAGAGAACCTCATCTCACTTGATGATGTAATCCCCATCCCCATGGTATCGTTTAAGCATAGATAAATGAAATACCGGATGGACACCCGACAAACTAGGGGGCAGTGCTAACTTGTAAGCCACTGGCCCAATAATTTCAAGAACTTCAAACGAACCGATGAACCGAGGGCTGAGCTTGCCCTTCTTACCGAACCACATGACTCCCTTCATTGGTGACCATTTCAACAGTACCTGTTCACCAACCTGAAATTCCATGTCCCAGACATTTCGATCTGCGTATTCTTTCTACCTGCTTGGGGTGGCTAACAATTTGGACTGAATGCCTCTTACCTTTTCCTGCGCTTCCCTTACCAAGTCCATGCCCAGAGGCCTTACATAGCCTTTACAAGTATGCAACCCCACAAACACAACAGAACAATCCCGGTAAGCATGAGTCACAACCACAGACTCTCCAACCGGGGTAGAAACATGGATAGGGAAATCAATGATATAACATATCAAGTCCATACCCAATGCCAAACTCATAGACACATAAGAATATGTAGAACCTGGGTCAAATAATATCGAAGCCATTTTATCGCAGACAAGAATGGTACCTGTGATCACCGCATATGATGCTTCCACCTCGGTCCTCCCTGGAAATGCATAGCAATGAGCCCGATCATCAATCCAGGCAACTTTTTGGGCCGGCTGCGCTGCACCCCTACATTCGCCGCCATTCCCTCTGTCTCCCCAGCCTCTGTACAAGTTACCTTGCCCACCCTGTGGATGACCTCTAGCATTACTGCCTCTACCTTTCGGGACCACTACTCTAGACTGCTGCCGACCCTGATTACCTGTCTGCCTGAGTGGGCACTTCCTCTGAAAATGGCCTAGATCACCACAATGGAAGCACCCACGATCAAGTGTAGGCCTGCTAGCAGATGTACATGATGCTCCCTGTCCTCTAGGAGCTGAAGACTGATGATTAGCTCCCTAACGAGCACATGTAGCAGCTGGCAGAGCTAACTGAATAAGACGAGCTGAGTATGCCTGCTGATTCTGGCTCCTGTAGTACGAACCACTAAAATTTCCCTCATTCTGGGGCTTCTTGGCTAAAGCCTTAGCCTGCCCCGCTTGCTTGACCCCTTCTAACTTCTTAACATAGTCCGTCACTGCATTGAAACCCTTTCCTGAAGAAGTCATGTGAACGGACAATACCTGTAAATCAGTGTTCAGACCCTTCACAAACAATCAGACCCTCTCCTCTTCTGAACCCAACAACTGAGTAGCATAACGAGACAAAGCATGGAACTTCGCCTCATAAGCCGAGATTGACATGCTTCCCTGTTCCAAATGCAAGAACTCATCCTTCTTCCTGTCTCTCAATGTACGAGGTACGTACTTCTCTAGGAAGAGAGCATGAAACTCCTCCCAAGTCAAAGCAGGCAATGTAGATGGTTTGCACTCTACCTGAGACCTCCACCATTGCTTAGCGTTACCATGCAGCTGAAATGTGATGAACTCAACCCCATGCTGACGTACGATACCCAACTTGTGAAACCTGTCATAGTAATCAAAGATGAAATCATAAGCATCCTCTCTATCGGCACCCTGAAACGTCGGAGACTTCAACTTGAGAAACTTGGCCAGCATCTCATGTTCATTTTCGGTCATCACCGGGCCTAGAATTGGCCTGAAGAAATCACTTGTGCCTAAAGCTGCATCCATCCTAGGCTCCATAGTAACTGCCGGCTGAGTATCCCAAGCCTGATTTGCAAATGCTGTGGGTATGGCTCCAGCACCAACTAACCCACTCAAACTATTCCAAGCCTGCTGAAAGGTGTCTTGTGTCATCGTAGGAAGGCCTGCACCCCAAACCAGTGCCGCCTCCGCCTGTGCCCCTTCATCCTCCACAACTACTTCCACATCCTCAACAACCTGATCTTGAAGTAGGGGAGAGGTTGCCCCTCTCTGTCCTTCAGTAGCTTGAGCCCCACCCCTGGCGGGTGTGGCTCTCCCTCGTCCTCTTCCCCTTCCCTTACCTCTGCCACGAGCTACTAGGCTCACTGCTGGTCTCGCTGATCTCGCTCCATTGTTCCTTGCATTAACCATCTGCAGACAGAAGAGTGAATGAGGTTAGATACCAATTTATATCACCAGATACCAATTGGAATCAAGTTGTAGCACGAAGGAAGGAAGGAAGAGATAGTTTTTCCTAAAGCCCCATAGCCTCTCGAAGAAAAGTATGGACGTCTCTGCACCGTTCCGCAAGACTCTACTAGACTTGTTTGGTACGACGAGATCAACGAACCTAGGGCTCTGATACCATCTTTGTCACGACCCAAACCATCGTGAGTGGCACCCACTCAACCCCCGGATGAGCGAACAAATAGAGTCCAACTCATAACCTAGACTAACAGCCTAAAACATGCAAAAAAAAATAAACTAGCAATTCGAATACGCAAGGAACCATATCATTAAATAAGCCTGCAGAAATTCCCCTAGAACCTGAAAGTCATCGTACCAAACGTTACCAATACTAGAGTACGGGGATACAACCCAAAAATTTAAAACAATAAGAAATAGTTGAAGCTCGAAACAATTGTGCTGTAACTCAAAAGATAGACACCGAGGCAGCTTGGTCGAACAACTCACCCTTGATATCTGGAACAGTCAGGCCTACGAGTGAGGTCGTGCGTCAACCGCCGGAAGATTTCTTGTACTCATAAAAAAAAGCAAGCAAGTGCAGTATCAGTACACAACCACCGTGGACTGGTAGGATCATCAACCAGTTCCAATAAAAATGTATGAACAGTACAAGAATCAAGTAATAGTACAGGAAACAGGTAATCCGATTACCAAACACCTCTAACTACAAATCTCATCCTAACTTGTCTCTACATGCCATTCACTTCCAATACGAAAAGCAATACAAGTCACACCCTCATATCTATATAGCCCGGACCCACCCTGGGATCCCCTCTAACCAATACCTAAGTGTTCACAAGCGACCCGGTCTACACCAAGACCAACTCTAAATCTGATACAACAATAACCCGGCCTCACAAGGACCATAATTAAAAGTTTGATTTCAATAATACAGCTCGGTCCGCTCACGGAACCAATATCAATCAACACAATGCAAAAAATATCCATGCAATGATGCAGTAAAGTAAACCCATAGAAGGCGTGATACCCGAGCCAACCGTTAGTAATTTCTCCTACCAGGCATGGTACCCGAGCCAACCGTTAGTAATTTCCCATACCAGGCGTGGTACCCGAGCCAACCATTAGTAATTTCCCATACCAGGCATGGTACCTGAGCCAACCGTTAGTATTCCCGTACCCGTTGTGGTACCCAAGCCAACCGAATGTCAACAATCAACAGTCACAAAAATGAACAATTAACTTATAAACCAACAAGCAAAAATGCACAGTTAAAAATACCCGACTGATTAACAGGACTATAAGACATTCCAATTCATCTCCTAAGCAATGCATCTCATACAATCACTTAGATAAAAGTACTCAAAACACAATGCCTAAACAAAACAAGCCATCACCTACCTCGAAATGATCCAAGCTCTACTCAATCGGAGCTTTCCCGTTCTACGAAGTTCTTGCCAGTTCTTGGTCTAAAACAACACACAATAACCAAGAATTAATCCCCATGGCCTATAATTTACCCGGATTATGCAAGAATCCTAAACCCCATGGCCACCCATGATCATTCCACCCTTTCCCTGGGCTTTCCACCGTTAATTCACCTAGTTCTATCATTTTTACAGATAAAATTAGAAAATTAAGGTCACATGATCATAAAACGGTAAATTTAGCAACACCCAAGAACTTCTACACATAGAATCCCCCCTTTTCCCCGGATTCTACCATCCCTAAGTCATTCCAAACCTCTCCCCAAGTCCAACCCTAGCAATTCTACCGCATAGAAAAAGTATTACAGAGTTTGGGGAGTAGAAACCTTACCTTAGGGAAGAAAAACAATGAAGAACCGAGGAAAAACGCCTGAAATTGCCCTAGTTCTTCTCCCAAATAAATTGTAGAAAACTGCACAATTTTGGGGAAGTTTCTACATTAAATCCCGTCAGGATCCGCTGTAGCGGTCGGCTTCAGCTATAGCGGTACCATCATAGCAGAGTCAACCGCTAAGACGGAGATTGACCGCCTTGACTTCCGCTATAGCGGTCTTTTCTTCCGCTACACAGCAGAGCCTTAGCACTCGTCAATGACAGAATGTCCGAAATTCTCCAAAATTGGTCCATTTTACAACACACTTGCTTCCCCCGATAATCCTAAACAACCCTTTCACGTCAATATCGATTCCGAAAGATCTATTTACCCGAATTCGAGTCTAAAAAGTCCCCCGAACTCTTTTATGTCTTGGCTACATGGAAAACTAGCTCAATTCAATAAATCTAACCCAGTCCTTACCCGGATTTCCCTAGACTCTACCTCGCTCCAAATCCGGCCGAGGGTAGCCTACCCCAGAATTTCAAACCCCCAAACCCAAAGTTTTCTAACACCAAAACTTGGCACGATTGGACTAACCGTAACGACGGACTCAGTCGTTATAGAAACCCTTCCCTAAGATTATACTAAAGATCCCTAATCTAATCCTAACAAAATAGCAAGATAGTTGAACTAAGGATTACGAAGAAACACTATTCTAAGGTCCCGAAGAAGGCCATATATTCAAAATTTTATATAATCTTACCCTATCCAACTGATTCCTCAAACCAATATGAAATTTATAAAACATGCTATCTAACTGAGCTAAGTCTAAAGAAGGAAAATCATAACCTACATCAATATCGAACGTCAAATGTCGAACAATCACACATAAGCCTTCCCCTTTCGTAAATCCTTAGGTTGTTACCAAGCTATTAAATAAATAATCTACATGTCAATATGGAACTAATGATACCATATCGATAATCTACAATTTGGGATATAAATAGGGTAAAAAATCAACCCTCGGGACTCACAATTATCCTCTTCATGAGGTAAGTATTGCATGCCAAAAATTTAGGCAAAGACGGGACTCAAATTGGGGACCCAAACAGCCCATAAAGTCCCATGATCAAAAGGAAGCTTTTCAAGAAATTAGAAGATCAATTCGCGAATTAGTCATTGAGACGAAGCTAGAAATAACAATAGAATGAAAAGAGGAAGATAATTTACTTACTAGTTCAGGAAATTGCAAGAATTTGTGAGGAACACCTTTCACCTAGCTCTCAAAAATGAAGGAGATGTTTTAGAATAAATGAAATCAAGTGAAGGAGAAGGTCATCAAATGACCAGTAATAATCATTCCTGCAGAAGATTCACCATTAGCACAACGCCGCAGGAATGGTGGATTTGCCATAGTAGCAGAGAACTCGTGTCTCCTCAGGCTCTGCTAGAGCGAGCGAATGCCCACAAGAAATAGCCTGTAGCAAAAATGAAATGCCGCAGGAGCATAGATAGGTGCACAGTGTACCCTTCACAGGAAGAGCCTCACTCCACAGGGGAGGGCCAAACTTTGTAGGAGCGGAGGCTACTGAAATCACTAACCGTCGCTAGTGTGGCTAAGTCACTGTAGGAGCAGCTCTGCTGGTTCAAGCCATGATGCACATGAGTGGCTGTAGCATCATCAGTAGCTCAACCACACTCCCAAGTGCCTAAACGGACCCCTGAAATCATTCAGAACCTCGTAAACACGAACAAAACATGCTACCCAAATGGAAATGGTATTCTAGACTCAATGGAATCAACAAAATAACCAACGAAGGCCGTCTTGATGAAATATTAATCTAAGTCAACTCTTTAACTAAAAACTCAAAAATTTACCCAAGTTCCCAAAATGAGTATGGAAGCTTTGGAACTCGAATCAAAGGCACCGCTAGCCCAAAATCCACTTTCCCGAGGTAATGACACTCACCAAATTCTCATCTGAGCCTATTTGGTAATGGAACCAAAGGCCCCGCTAGCCTAAAATCCCTTCACTCTTTTCCTACTCTATAGATACATATACATACACACCACGTGCCTCACTAATTCTGAAAAAAGAATGCATCTATTTCTCTCACGCATACATTCTCTTAAACCCCACACAATCATCTGTCTTATTCTCTTTATTCCCTTCATCGATGAACAACACCAAACAACACAAAAGAACTCCAAATATCTCGAATCCTCACTAAAATGACACCTTAAGAATCCCAGAAAACCCATCAATCGATAAAGCAGCTTCGTTTATCCAATTTCTTTCCTATTTCTCATTGATTTTGTACGAAGGTGAGAGCTAGCTAGAAGAACCTCGAAGGTTCTAGAAGGTCCTAGGTGTCCCTTCAACATTCTAATCCCATGATTGATGGTGGAATCCTCTCATGTTTTTCCGATTGTACTCCAACTAGCACATTCGTGGAAGGTTGAAGGATTTCTCGTTTGAATTTTGAAAATCTTGTCTAATACCAAAATTATTTTCCCCCCAATTTGAATCATTGGTTCACCTATAAATACCCCCATTCCCATTGATTTAAGAATGGTTCTTGACTCCTTTTCTTGACATTTTTATAGTATTGGAGGGTCATTTCCTCTTACCATTGAAAAATAAGGAAATCCAAACCTAAACTGGAAGTTTGTAGTTTTTTCCGGAAGGACTTGGTCGCCCCGGATTCACTGCCTAGAACCAGGTAAAACCCCCTTCATTAATCTGACTCGTATGATTAAATTCATGTTTCAGAAGTAGAACTATACTCCTTATTATCTCATTGGTTTGCTTCTGGTTGTATGGTGTGAGAGAGACATGAGAAGCTTCTAAATTGATTTATTCAATCTCACCTAGTTGATATGAAATGCCTCTATTTGGACAATGTTTTGTTGTTCTTCTTCACTAAAATTCCCCCGCTTTTTGGCCATTTTCCTTATTGTTCTTTTGATATCATCTGGATGAATGCTGGTGGTTTAACGCTTATGTTGTTTGAGAGGGACATGTAAAACCTCTACAAGGATGTGTTATTAGATTTATGTCTTTCTTGCAAGAAGGTCTTGTTGATTCTTTCTGGATGTTTGTCTTTGTTAAATTCACTATTTTTCCCTCTATTCGTTTGTTTTAGTTCTCTTCTTTATTTGATCAAATACAACCTCTTACTTAATAGTAGAAGCAGTTTTGAGTCGAAACTCAAGACCTCTCTAGTTTATAGTATCGTGTGAGGTATAGTAGTTGCAGTTTTGAGGTGACTTTTAGTTATCCTCAATATCAAATTGGAACAAGGTCTCTCTAATGGCCTGCCTCCACCCAATAAACTTCTTATGGTTGAACAGTTACGACTTCCTAAAGGCTCTATTTGATCTGTTCATATCATCTAGAGTCTAAGAAGAAGTTTGTAGCCGGGATTCTTTAAAGTTTACTCATTAGTTTTCACTTAAAGAATCAAATTCATAAAGATCAAGTTTGTACTATAGATTGTGGTCTTCAAAACAGTGTCGACCCTCTCTTTTAAGGATTTATTTAGCTCACAATGCCACTCAAAGCTTATCAAAAGAATGTTGGACTTCCTCTTTGTCACGACCAAAAATCCCAAGGGTTGTGATGACACCTACCCCAACCCAACCATGGTCGGTAAGCCAAACTCAACAAGCACAAGCAACTTAAGAGTAAAGAAAGTAGCGGAAAAACACAATGATTAATCAATAATGACTCAAATAAAAAATAATCAAAATGAGATCGATTAGTAGACTCAACATATCCTAAGACTCATTTATCAGGAATACAAGAGCGATTCTATGGGCAAAATATCCTAACCAAATACTACAATACTATTTTCAGAAAGTAATGAAAACTGAGATAAATAATAGTGGAAGTTGGGACAGTCTCCGAACACGGGAGATCACCACAACTTCAAAGATACCAAGAAGCCCAAAATCTAGTCGCGAGGTATGCTTGTACCTGAATCTGCATCAGAAGGATGCATGAAAGTAGGGGTGAGTACGGTCCACTTGTACTCAATATGCATCATAGGCCGACTGAGCTTAAGCATTTAATATATCAAGTAAAGAATGCTAAAATAAACCTGCACGCAGAAAATTCCCAACAATTTAATATCAAGATAACACGATATATCTCAATTACAACAACAATCCAAATGATAATCCAATACAATGGCCAATGCCTACCGTATATACCTTCCGAGCAGATATCGCTCCAGGACAGGACTCATGGGGGACTCGCGAGGTCCATATACAATCACTCAAAATCACTCAATAATATCATACCTCACCATCTGGTAAACTCATCGGATCACTCATAAAAATGTCATTTTCTCACCATCCGACAATGCATCGGATCATTCATAAAAATATCATTTCCTCACCATAGCACCGTCTAGTGTTTCATCAGAAGAAATAATATGCATTCTCAAAATAATAAGTCAAAGCCAAATACAATAAATATGATCAATATCCCTGAATCGCAATAAGTTCATAAACACTAGCTACAAGCCTCAATCTCAGATCAGGAATCTAAGTTCCTTTTCACCCATATAGTACAATATCCAATTGGGCTTCATAATGATAAATCAACTCATTATGTACTCATAACCATAATTTTACCTAACTCATAGCATGCTTTACACGAAAAGTTTCTACCCAAGCAAAATCTAAAGGAAGGTAAGCCATAACCTACCTCGACGCCGAACTGCAAACTCTAAAAGGTCACATCTACAAACCTTCGAGCTCAACCACTCTATAAAAATCAAGTTCTACACGTAAGCACGAGTCCAACGATACCCATATTGCTAAGTTTCTAAATCGGGTAAAAAAAGTGAACCTAAAAGTCAACCCCGAGACCAAAAGGGCAAAACTGGAAATTTATTAAAAAATCAATTTACTCATATATTAAGTAGTTCAAATCTAAAATTTTATCAAAAATAGAGTTAAGACCGAACTCGAAATTATTTTCTTATCAAACTTTAACTTTACCCGGGAAAACCCCAAAATTCCAAATTCAAACGCGGTTTAAAATAAGAAAAGTCAATAAATTTATGCTAAAATCAGATTACCCATACTTCAAGGGACTTAGAGTCCAAAAATCAGCGAAAACCTATCACAAATTGATTCTAAAATAAAGAACTTTTCATTTCATAAACTTTAAGATTTCAAATTTTGACTTGTGAATCAAAATCATGAAAAGTGAAAAGAATAATGCTACTAAATGAACAAAATAAAGTTAGAAATACATATCCAATGTTTGTACGAGAAAAACGCATCAAAAATTCCCTCAATCGGAGTTTTTTAGCTCCCAAAATGTCAAAACTATGAAATTTAAGATGCTGTCCAGGTGAATTTTGTTCTTCGCGTTCGTGGGACCCCACAACATCCGTGAAAAACAAATTTCTCACATTGACTGGTCAAGAATATGGTCTTTCATCGCATTCGCAGGCCCCCACCGCGTTCGCGATGAAGAAACTCTGCACTAGAAACCAACAACTGTTGATTTCACTAAAAACGACATAACTTCCTCATACGAGCTCCAAATGCGACGATTCTTTTTGTGTTAGTTCCATAATTTCAATACGGATCTAATGGTACAAATTCAAACACCAAATGAAGCTCGTTTGATACTCTAAAACTCAATGACAATAAACTTTCAAACTCGGAACGAGTACCCAAAACTCATCCGAAACCCCTCGAACATAAGCTAATAGTGCAAACCACTTGTATCTGGACCTGATGAAATCATTAAAACACCCAAACGAGTTCATCTTGGCTAAATATTGACCGAGGTCAACTCTTCACTTAGAAAGTTCTAAATTTCCAAACAACAAGTCAAAACACATTCTGAAGCCTCGAAATTCAAACCAAACCTTCAGCTAGACTAAAAGTAACCCTTTGAATCTAGTGGAATAATCAAAACTTAAAAATAACCTTTGAAACCTCAAATGTTTACTTCAGTCAACTGTCTTAAGTTTTCAACTTCAAAATCTCAAAAACTCTTTCAAAACTCATCCAAATGTCTCCAGACCCAAACCAAATAGTCCTACTAACCCAAAAATGATATTCCGGAGCTGATGGCGATGACGGAATCTCGGTAGGAGCTCAACTTATATGGATGTTGATTAAAGTCTACCATATCAGCTTTTCAACCTTCCAAAATAAAAAAACTTGCATAATTCTCAACCAACCACCTCGGGAACCATGCTGTCTATTCATGCAAACCGTGAATACCATGATACAACTATGAAGAGGGTTAAAATAATAAAAATACTCCAAATGTTAAAAAATCAATATGAGGGTTGTTACAATCTTGAGATTACTTTCTAGTTCTTCCACACAAAAAAAGGCAAATGGGAAAAGGATGTCCCTTTAGCCACTTTTAAGTTTTTAACTGTTTCAATTTAGTCCCGCTTTCTATGAGGGTTGCTAACCTGAGATAATAAATGTTGGTATATTTCTATGGTACTGTGTGAAGGTAGAAGACCATGGCTTGTTTCAAGCAGTTTTTTATAAAAATTAAAACCACTTTCTGCCTATAGGATCATAGTTATGAAATCTTTTGAAATATAAGTGGGGTACTTATCTAAGTTTTTAATAAAAGGTCTTTAAGTTAGTAAAAAATAAGATTTCTTTCTAGTTCAAATATAGTAATAATATTTATATTGGGTTTTGAACTCCAAAAGATAACTGTTTGTTCTTAAAGTAATGAATCCCAAAAAACTCTTAACTATTAAGTCATATCCTTGTTTGTGACTTGTCACATATTTATATTAGTTTCAACTTGACCCAAGAAGACCTTCTTTTTTTGAACCATGGCTGTTTCTGTTAGCATTCAGACACTCAGTCAAGTTTTGATCCTTCTTCTTCTTTTTTCGAGTGTATTTTGGACTTATTTTGATAGAGAATGCGTGGTTTCCTACGAAGATTTGTTGTATCATTTTTCTGTTTAGTTTTCTTCTAAGAAACCCAAGCTCTTTTGTTTTTCTTTGTTGAGAATATCGGCTCTCCATGTTGTTGCATTTAGCACTCTATATGGTTAAAAATAAGTTGCTTAAACATCATAGTTATAAGGTTTGTTCTCTATGTGGTTAAATAATATGGATCTGTTATCATGTCATGTTTTAGTCGAACTATTTTCACGTAGCTTAAAGGTAAGTCTCTTTGAATATAGTTTTATAATTGACACTTTGTACATTAAATTAACCAGGTTACCAAATGAACATGGGATTATTATTGTTGTATGATATAAAAGTGTTTTATGCTCTCTATTCTGTTGGTATGTCTAATAAACTGATTTGACGGTGCAAAATTTCAATATGTTTGTGTCAAGAAACCATGTTATTAACGTCTCAATTCGTCTTCTTGAAATATAATTGCAGTAGTAACTTGACTTAACCAGATTCTATCTAAAATGCATTTCAAATTCACTTGTATGGATGAACTAAACTATAAAAACCTTAGCTTGATGCATGTCTTGTCCTTATTATGAGTCTCTACTCTGTCTCTATCTTTTGTAGCTACCTTTCTGTTTATGGAAAGAATCAGATTTTTCTAATCCTATTTTCCATGTTATTCTTTCACGTGTACACGTTGTGAGCTTCAATGGAATTTCCATAGAGAATCTCACTACCACAACAAGCCTCATTTGAGGCGATACCGTTGCTAGAATTCTTGTACCCCTTTGAGCTCCATTCTCTTGCTCTATATTGGATGTATCAAAAAGCAGTAGCAGCTCAAGTAAAAGTAGCAGAACAGTAGCAGCAGTCAAGTTTTCCTCTGGGCAGAAATAGAAATTAGGTTGAGATTTAGCAAGCTCAATTGCTTGTTGTCACTGATTCTAGGCAAGGCCCCAGAATCAATTTTCCTTTCTTTGTCTGATGTTATTAATTCTTTGCTTATCTCTTGAACACTAATATTTTACATTATCTAAATGAATCTTTGGGGAGAAATTTTATGTTGAAATTGTTCATTTTACTTTGGTCATTTAATATTTTTTTAATTTGATTTAAGTTAAGGCAAACTTAAGCTCATAGAATAACTTGGAGAATTTTCTATGTCCCTTCATAGTTATTAAGATGTTCAAATTCACGTTTTAGAAGTTGGATTAATTATTTAACTTAAAGTCTTAAATCAAATAAAATTATTAAAGTTAGAATTATTTTGAAACTTTGACACTTAATCTATTTCATTACTTGGAGTAAAATAAATTGATAACTATCGAATAAATTCTATTCATCTTAATAAGATTTTTCAAATAACATAAAGGAATTTTCATCAGCCAAATATGTTTAAATCCCCAGTCAATCGCGTGTTAGCTGATCCTTTAAGGTGCTTAATACCTTCTTTACATGATCACTTGAACCCTTACCCAAAACATAGATTTTCAACAAAAGTGTTTCAAAACACCCTTTTAAAATGATTTTCTTTGTTTGGAACCTTGCAATTTTGGTGTACAATAAAGTAGAATGAAACAGGTCAGTCAAGCTGGTTCACAAGCATGATGGCTCAATGCAGTTGAACGCATAGTAATCTCCCCAAGTGTCAACAGACATAAATGAAATAATCAAGAAATGAATAAAGTCACTTGTGATAAACCATGTACCAAAATCAAGAGTTGAAGTTCGAGTACAACACTTAACAAAGGCACGAAGTTGAAAGCAAATAGGAGTCTCACTTGAAGTAGAACTCTAAGCAAGTAGAGTTCGTATACAAGAAGGAGGTTGATCGATAGAAGAACTCCTTGAGGATTTGTGTTTAAATAGCATAGTTGCTATCCAAAAGAGGTCAAGCACTTACAAAGCAAACAAATGCAATTGTGAAATTGACTTTAGCAAGTGCAATGGAGGATACTGAAGGAACACGTTGAAGAACCTGGTCCTAAGTACAGAGTCTAGATAAGGTGACTTAGTAGTTATGTATTAGGAGTTGTTCTTTGAGTTGTAATCATAGTTCAGTGTGTTATAAACTGAAGTACGATTGTTGTCTTCAAGTTTGGTTAACTTAAAGATTTGGGAAACACAAACCTTGGGTGGTTTGTGTTGTAATGAATTAGAGTTTATAATTCCTAGGTTACATCGAGTTGTAATCATTTTGTTGAGGCTCATTGTGTTAGTGAAGTTGGGTTTAAATCCTGTAGAGGTACAGGTCGTGGTTGTTACACTTTTGTAAGCCGGATGGTTTTCCACATAAAAATCACTATGTTATTTAGTTACTATTTTCTTATTGTTGAAATATGTTAGGCAACTTGTTTCATTAACAGGCAACTAATAAAGTTAACTAACTAAATCAGTAGGTCGTGCAGACTATCAAATGGTATCAGAGCGAGTATCTTATTTAAAGGCTAACACCTTAAGATCAGATCCAGAAAATGAATTCTGCACCACCAATTGGACATTGTGAAGGAAAATCAACCACCAGGCCTCCTCTCTTCAATGAATCTCATTTTATTTGGTGGGAAGCTGGAATGGAGGACTTCATTCAAGCTGAAGACTATGAATTATGGGACAGGATCACTGAGGGTCCAACTATTCATGTGAAAATTGTTGAAGGAGTCTTTGTGAAGAAAGTAAGAAGAGAATTCCCTCCTGATGATCTCATTGCTCTCAAGAAAAATGCTAAGGCAAAAAACATTCTAGTCTGTGGACTGGATCCTGATGAGTACAACCAAGTGTCCAGTTATACTACTTCCAAACAGATATGGGAAGCCTTGGTAAATTCAATTGAAGGAACAATCTAAGTGAGGAAGTTCAGAGTAGTCATGTTGTTCACTGAGTATGAAACCTTCAAGATGAAGGAAAGTGAGTCATTGCAAGACATGATCACTAGACTCACTACATGGGTTACTGAACTATCATCCTTGGGAAAGGCTTGACCACTGAGGAACAAGTTGATAGATTTCTCAGATTCTACAAAAATCAAAATGGGATATGAAAGTCACAACCATCAGAGAAGCAAAGGACCTCACTGATATGTCCCTAGATGAACTAGCTGGAAACTTGAAAACATATAAAATAAGTATGGAAAATTCCAAGAAGGGGAAGGTTCCAAAGAAAGGTCTTTATCACTCAAAGAATATGATAATGATGATTCTGATATTGATGAAGATCAAGTTACATTTTTGGCAAAAAACTTCCAAAAATTCTTCAAGAAAGGAAATGAGTATGACAAGAAAGGAACAAGTAGAAAAAAGTGGTCCACTGACAAAAACCAAAGAGGATGATACAAGTGTGGAAAGACTGACCACATGGTTAAAGACTATCCACAATGGGAAATTGAGAGGAGAAAGGAAAGGGCTGAGAAGGAAGCAGAGATAAATGAAAAGATAAACTCTAAGAAGAAGGAAAAAGAAGACTATGCCATGGTAGCTGCCTGGGGATCAGGAACTAAGGAGTCTGATGATGAAGATATAGATGAAACTGCACTCATGGAAATTGGAGACTCAGATCTGGAAGAAGAAAAGGTTGACTCTGAGGTAAGCATTCTTGAACTTAAAGATAAGTTGAATCTTTTTTCTAAAAGAAAACTTGTTGCTCTGATGAATGCATTGATTGAAGACTTTGTTGAACAAACTTATGATAGGAACCAGGTGTTCAATGCTCTTGCAAATCATAAGTTTGAATACAATGATCTTGAGACTTGTAAGATTACAACTGACAAAGAAAATGGTATCCTAAAGAACAGGTCAGTCAACTTGATTCAATCAATTTAAGTCTAAAATAAAAAATACTAAAAAATGTAATCTCTGAAAATTGAAAAGATAAAAGGAGTGACAATCAAGTGATTGGTTAGTTAGAACTGAAAAATGTAAAGATAATCTTCTCATATTGAAAAGGAAGGTCTAGGATTTCACAAAGAAACAACTTCTATTAAAGATCTGTGCTTTATCTGTGGACATATGGGGTATCCCACTACTGAATGTGCAACTGCAGCCTGGTTCACAAATAAAAACATTAGACTGTAAAAAATAAATAGTTTTGAATCTGTGCAAAGGAACAGGTCCACTAACATGTTGCTTATATGGGCTAGAAAAAATTTAATACATCCTCTTGCTCACAAAAAAAGACCCAAGCTTTTCTGCTTTCTTAAAGCTAACCCTTAAAGTGTTTTGCAGGTGAAAGTTAAAAGAAGCAAGAAACATTGGTACATAGATAGTGCTTGCTCAAGACATATGACAGGAGACAAAGAAAAGTTCCTTGCAACCTGTAGAGGTGAAAGTTACCTTATTATCTTTGTCATATAGTTGTGAAATACTGAGTAGATTGTGCTTCAGCCTATCAACATGGTACACTTCTTCTACTGCCTTTGTTGTAGATTTTTTGATTTTTCCAACTCCATAACTCTACCCTTTTTGCCTCCTCTAAAAGAAACATCTTGGGAATGTCTGGTACTAACCTAACCTGTCTTAGTGCAATTTACTGTGACCCCCTACTATGGTACAAAAGACTTGGGCATGCTAGTCTGAAACAGTTGAAAAAACTTGCTTCAAAGAACTTAGTTATAGGTTTTCCTAAAACCAAGTTCAAAGATGAACAAGTCTATAGTGCCTGTGTAAGGGGAAGCAAGTAAGATCTTATTTCAAAGCAAAAAACATGGTAAGTACCACCAAGTGTCTTCATCTAATCCAAATGGATCTTTGTGGACCCATAAGAGTAAGAAGCCGAGGTGATAAAAGGTATGTATATGTTCTTGTTGATGACTACTCCAGGTACACTTGGACACTGTTCTTAGCCTCCAAAGAGGATGCCTTTGATGTCTTCACCATCTTTGTTGAGAAAAAGGAAAAGAAACTAGGATCCTCCTTGATCTCCATAAGGTCTGATCATGGAACAAAATTTGAAAATGCAATCTTCCTAGAATACTGTTCTCCTAATGTAATTGATCACAACTTCTCTGCTCCTAGAACCCCTCAACAAAATGAAGTATTTGAAAGGAAAAATAGGACTCTAGAAGATATGGCTAGGACAATGATGATAGAAGGCAATCTTTCAAAAAATCTGTAGGCTGAAGCTATGAGTACTGCTTGCTATATCATAAATAGGAGACCCTTGATAGATAAGACTCCCTATAAAATCCTCAAGGGAAGAAAACCAAATATCTCCCAACTTAGATCCTTTGGTTGCAGTGTTATGTGTATATTAATGGGAAAGATAATCTTGGTAAGTTTGATGCTAGGAGTGATGAAGGCATATTCTTAGGTTACTCTCAACATAACAAAGCATATAGGATTTTGAACAAAATAATTGGATGTGTTGAAGAAAGTGTACATGTTGTCTTTGATGAATATCTTGTTACTCCTGATGCTAACATGTAAGTTGAAAGTGATGATGATGATAGTCCGCAGGAACAGGTTGTACCACCTGGTCCATCTGATGAGCAAATTGCTGGAACAATGACAGGGGGATTAACTGATGCCACAGTGACATGGGGAACATCAAGCCATGAAATATCTGCTGGAACATCACAAGGGATTGTACTGAAGAGCTATAAGTATCAAGATTCTCATCCCATTGAAAATGTTCTCACATATCTAACATATGGAATCACTACCAGAGCAGGTCTTAAGAACTAGTGTGCATTTTAAGCATTCTTTTCAATGATTGAACCAAAAAAGGTAAAGGAAACACTCCTTGATAAAGACTGGATAATGGCTATGCAAGAGGAACTTAATAAATTTAAAAGAAGCAAAGTGTGACACTTGGTTCCTCCACCTGATGATAGAACTATCAGTGGCACCAAATGGGTGTACAGAAACAAGCTTGATGAAGCTGTAACAATTACAAGAAACAAGGCAAAGTTGGTGGTCCAAGGATACAACCAAGAAGAAGGAATTTATTTTGATGAGACATTTGCACCAGTTGCTAGACGTGAAGCAATTAGGCTACTTGTTGCCTTCGCTTCATTCATGGAGTTCACTCTATATGAAATAGATGTGAAGAGTGACTTTTTAAATAGGAATCTAAAGGAGGAAGTGTATGTGAAGCAGCCACCTAGATTTGAGAGAACAAAATTTCCAAATCATGTATACAAGCTGGATGATAAGTTGGTATTTTACCTACTTATTTAGCTTCTAATCTTATGCTTTTGCTAGTATAAAGTGGATAAATAGTGCAACTTGACACGAATTTCTTCTATTTTGCAGATTTCTGTGTTTTAGAAGTGTTCAAGAAAGATTCAAGTGAAAACAAGTCAAATGGAGCAAAAAAGAGGAGCTAATGATCACTGGCATCAAATTGACCATCGCAACCGCGAGACCTAAGGCATACGATCGTGATGCACAATGAAATAAGCAAGCCATCGCGACCGCAAACTACAAGGCACGCGACTGCGATGCACAAGAAATCACAGCCACGTGACTGCGAGAGTGAATCCATGTGACAACAATGAAGGAACAGCTAAAGCCTCGCGATCGCGAGGATTGGTCACGTGATAGCGATGAAGGCGTCATCAGTTGCGGGGGAAAAAATGGAAATTTTACCTTTTGGAAACCCCAATTCACATAAAACACTTCCAAGCCATCTTGAAACATATCTTTGGCTATTTTCAGAACTTTTGAGCAAGCTTGGGAGCAAGGTTCATTAACAAACACCATAGGAGTGAAGATTTGGATGCTCTTCATTGTAAAATCTTTAGTTTTCATTCTTCAACTCTTGTTCTTAATTGCTATTTTATTGATGTATTGTTGACTTGCGATTTTGGGTTTGTATTAGTGATAATACTGGTTGGGTTATTGAATTCATATATAGATTTGTTCTTGTTTGATTATTTGGGTCTCTTGAATCTTACATTGCTTGAATTTATGGTCAATGGTTGCAAATATTGACTTAGTTTTCTGATTTGGGTTATTGCTCGAGAGAGAATTTCCCTAAATCCGGGAAGATTCAATAGTGGGTACTTGGGAATGTATCTAGATTGGAGGCTAGACATAGCTACAATCATGGAATCTCCCATTTAAGGGTCCGCGCTAGAAATAGGACAACCTCCCCAAGTTAATTGGTTGCTTGTTTATCGCACTGAATGATGTTCTAACCGAAATTATTCGGAAATGTTGTTGTTGATCGAGAGATAGCATTTTACACTTATGACCAAGACTACTTAAGTATCAATCAGGTGCAAGTCTTGTGAATTTGAATTCCCAAGCTCATATCCCCCTTGTTGCCCTTGCTTGATGAAAGCAAGGAAAGCCATTGATCAATTTATCTTTTATTTGATTTTCTTTATTTTTAGTTGTAGTTAAAAACCCCTTTAGATATCTTTTCCCTTTTCGTTATTTGAACTTTACTAAGTTGTTTAGATTCTTTATTATCTCGATCGCGACTACATTGTTCCCTTGGGTATGACCCCGACACTCGTTGGGAATTATAAATTTTGTTTTGACTACGCGATCACCGTGACCTCCTAATTGGAGAGCACGATTTGAGTGTTTATCAAAAATGGCACCGTTGCCGGGGATTAATTTGGCGTATTAAGTTAGTTTAGGATTTAAGTTTACTTACTCTAGTTCAATTTTTGTGAATAGTTGTTTTTGTTTTGTTTATTTTCATTGTGTTGAATGATACCATGGCATCTCATAGTGAGGATGTTATGAATGAGGCGAACTTGAAGGTGGAGACGCCCAAATCCCACTTCAACCTTTGTTTGACCTTTAGTTTGATTCAATGGATGAAAGTCAAAGTAATCAAGCTTTTAGAAGATCTTGGAAGGAGGGTGGATGAAGGTCTATCCAGTTTTGAGTTTGTCGTGGAACGAAATCAAAGCGTCCTTCCTAACTTTAAGGCCACAAAGTGTAGGATGCAGAATCAAGAGAATGGACTTCTTATGCTCAAACCTTCACCCCCGGAGTGTCACCAGAAATTCGATTCATCCTTAGGTCGAAGGTTCAAATCGTCCAAGTGGAAATCTCGAGAGTGAGGTAGTCGGCGTCGCACCGTGACGTTAAATTGTGCACTTGATGGGAGGCAACCCATCGTCTTTATGCTTTACTTTAATTTTTGTTTCTTTTTGGTGTGTTCTAGGTGCTCATGGAAATGAAAAGAAGAACCAAGTGTTGAGAAGCACAAAAAATACCTCTGAAAAACATGATTTTCGCACCTAGAAGAGTGCCAGTCACACATGCCATCGCACAAGCAACCAGTGAACTGATAAAAAACACTGGCATATGTGAACATGGTGCATTTTGCACCTCACAAAGTTCCTGTGGCACATCACGGGCAGTAGGCTAAAGAAAAAGTGAAAATCTGGTCAGACTAGTTTTCTTTGCGAATGTAGAAGACTGGCTGCGAACACGAAGACCAGGTTACGTCAAGCCTTCATGAACACGTGGACCAGCCGCGAACGCAAAAGCTAGTTGAACTTCAAGCCTTCACGAATGCGCCGGACCACTGCGAACGCGAAGCTTCCAGGCAGTTCTGGTAAAGTTTAAAATGTTCAAAAATCAGAAGGCTCCAAACGGTTTCTTCTCAAAACAAAGGTGCTCCCTCTCCTTTTGGCACACAATAAATTCTGTCAAGTTTGTCCATTTCTTTGGTAATTGCAACTCATCAGGTATAAACACCAACCATTCTCATTATGGTGCCTTTTTCAGGCTCGTTTTGTTTGGCTTTATGCCCCTGTCGGGCTTTGGTGTTGTTGTGGAAGAAGTTGATGGCTTAGTTATTTTTAGTTTTCTTTACTTTGTAGCTTCTTTTGTTATTTTTTAGTTGAGATGTTGGTTGTTGTGGGCCAGGGGAAGTTTGAGTACCCGTTAGGCTAGATGAATCTTGCTAGGAGATATGTGGGCTACACAGGTCATTGTGCGAACTATACGAGCTTCGCACAGGCCCACTGTTTGGCCTGTGCATTGCACGTGCGACACACACTTTGTCATATGCGAATCGCATGTGTCCAGAAAGTTGATGCTTATTTTGATCCACCTTGTGTAGCCATGCCGATTTAGATAGATGAATTGGCCCAATGATAGACTGAGTGATGACATTCTTAAGGGCAAATCGTCATCTTTTGAGGTTTTGGTTGCAAATTGACTTGTTTGGTACCAATGAGGTAGTCTTGCATACTAAGTGAAATAGGCATACCCTTCGAAAAAAATTAGTGAAAAAAATGCATGGCGAAGAGTGATTTTGTGACAACTCTTTTAATCTTTTTGTGACTCTTGATTCATTAGTGGTGATAATGTAGAATAACTCATCTTTGTTCTTGTTTAGGAAGTTAAAAATTGATCCTTCTTGACTGATTCTCATGCCATGTGTGGCGAGGTTTAGTTGAATAATTCTTGTGCATGTGTGTAGTCTAGAACTTGCCCCGAATGTGATTCAAGGCGAAATTCTAGGTGTAACCAAGCTTGGAAAATGACCTTAGGCCCTTTTTAATAGCAACTTCACCTAAATGACATCCCATGAAATCAACCCTAGTGAACCCCTTTTGAGTTTGTGACCATCCTTTGGCACCTTGTAACACCTTGACCTTTTTGGAACCTCTATCTTGGCACCCATCCTCCCTAATTGCTTGAAAATGAAATGTACGCTAAAAGTCTAAGTTTGGGGGGAGAAACGAAAAATAACATAGGCAAATGCCTAAGTTTGGGGGTGCATGTAATCAAATGAGGAGAAGAAAATAAATGCACTTCAAGTGCAAGGTAGAACCTTAATTCAAAAATTGAAAATTGCTCCAAAAGATCAATCTAACGAGCAAATTGAAAGCAAAAATCAGTGCTACCAAGTGAAGGTGATATAAGGTGTGAATAATTATGAGTTAAAAAGGAGAAATCTTGGGTTGTGTGAGGGAGAAATAAGGTGAAGTTGAAATTGAAAAATGTAAGCGGTGTTTGAAATGAAAACACAGAGCATTAGGGAGGTGTAGTCATTTGAACCAAATGATATCCTCACCTTATCCCTAGCCAACATCGTAACCCGCAAGTCCTTGGTGATTTCGAGCTTTGCTACCCTACATTAGTGGCGATCTACATGAAGGGCAAGCCTATGGCTCTACATGTGTGCACTTGAACTTCCTTATGAGTGTGAGTGTTTGTATTTGTCACTTGTGATTAACTTTGTACATAGTGTGTTTTTGGGACTTTCGTTCTTGTGAGGGCATGCGAATTAGAATATTTGGTGACATTGATAAACTCCGAAAATGAGTCAAATGAGCATGTTTTAGTAAGCTAGTGCTTGGAGTCACATCTTGAGGATTGGTTGTTGTCACTTTCTTGTTCTTATTGTGCCTTTGCATCTTGGGTTTGTGTTTTGAATCGAAGTAAATGCTTAGAGTAAGTTAGCATGTGATTGACTAATCATTAGTACCAAACGAAGTCATGTTTGGTGCTTGAAATGGGTTTTCCTTGGCTTGTGGTATTGTCATTTGCACTTGTGTTTTGTGACTTTTGAGTTAGAATTGTTAGGTTGCTTGAGGACAAGAAATAGTTCAAGTTTGGGGGTTTGATAAGTTGTTATTCTACCTACTTATTTAGCTTCTAATCTTATGCTTTTGCTAGTATGAAGTAGATAAATAGTGCAAATTGACACGAATTTCTTCTATTTTGCAGATTTCTGTGTTTTAGAAGTGTTCAAGAAAGATTCAAGTGAAAAAAAGTCAAATGGAGCAAAAAGGAGGAGCTGATGATCACTGGCATCAAATTGACCATCGCAACCACGAGACCAAAGCCACGCGATCATGATGCACAATGAAACAAGCAAGCAATCTCGATCGCGAACTACAAGAAACACGATCGCGATGCACAGGAAATCACAGCCACACAAACGTGAGAGTGAATCCATGTGACAGAGATGAAAGAACAGCTAAAGCCTCACGACCGCGAGGATTGGTCAAGCGATAGCGATGAAGGCGTCATCAGCTGCGAGGGAGGAAATAGAAATTTCACCTTTTGGAAACCCCAATTCATAAACACTTCCAAGCCATCTTGAAACATATCTTTGGCTATTTTAAGAACTTTTGAGCAAGGTTCATCAACCAACACCATAGGAGTAATGATTTGGATGCTCTTCATTGTAAAATCTTTAGTTTCCATTCTTCAACTCTTGTTCTTAATTGATATTTTATTAGTGTATTGTTGGCTTGAGATTTTGAGTTTGTATTAGTGATAATACTTGTTGGGTTATTGAATTCATATATAGATTTGTTCTTGTTTGATTATTTAGGTCTCTTGAATCTTACATTGCTTGAATTTATGGTCAATGGTTGCAAACATTGACTTAGTTTTCTGATTTGGGTTATTGCTCGAGAGAGAATTTCGCTAAATCCAGGAAGATTCAATAGTGGGTACTTGGGAATCCATCTAGATTGGAGGCTAGACATAGCTCCAATCATGGAATCTCCCATTTAAGGGTCCGATTTAGAAATAGGATGACCTCCCCAAGTTAATTGGTTGATTGTTTATCGCACCGAATGATGTTCTAATCGAAATCATTCGGAAATGTGGTTGTTGATCGAGAGATAACATTCCACACTTATGACCAAGACTACCTAAGTGTCAATCGGGTGAAAGTCTTGTGAATTTGAATTCCCAAGCTCATATCCCCCTTGTTGCCCTTGCTTGACGAAAGCAAGGAAAGCCTTCGATCAATTTATCTTTTATTTGATTTTCTTTATCTTTTAGTCGTAGTTAAAACCCCCCTTTAGATATCTTTTCCCTTTTCGTTATTTGAACTTCACTAAGTTTCTTAGATTCTTTATTAGCTCGATCGCGACTACATTGTTCCCTTGGGTATGACCCCGACACTCATTGGAAATTATAAATTTTGTTTTGACTACTTGATCGCCGTGAAATCCTAATTAGAGAGCACGATTTGAGTGTTTATCACTGGACAAGGCCATGTATGGACTAAAACAAGCTCCAAGGGCTTGGTATGAAAGATTGTCAAAAATCCTCTTTAAAAATGGGCATACTAGAGGTAAAATTGGCAACACCTTATTCTTGAAAAATAATGGTAAGGATTTGTTAATTGTACATGTATATGTTGATGACATTATCTTTGGATCAACTGATGCAAAACTGACTCAAGAATTTGCAAAGCTAATGAATGGTGAGTTTGAAATAAGTATGACGGGAGAACTCAACTTCTTCCTAGGACTTCAAATTAAGCAAACCTAAACTAGAACCATGATTCACCAGCAAAACTATGTAAAGGTGTTTCTTAAAAGGTTCAAGAGGGAGGAAGCCAAGGAGATTGACACTCCTATTGCCACTTCCACTAAACTAGACCTGGATGAAACAGGTCCATTCGTGGAGGAAAAACTGTACAGAGGTATGATTTGGTCTCTTTCGTATCGTACTGCAAGTAGACCTGATATAGTCTTTAGTATGAGACTGTGCAAGATTCCAAGCTAGTCCAAAAGAGTCCCATCTTGAAGCAGTCAAAATAATCTTGAGATATCTCAAGGGCACCACTGATTTAGGGTTAATGTACCCAAAATGAATCAACTTTGAACTTATGGGATATGCAGATACTGACTATGTAGGTTATCTAGTTGATAGAAAGATAACCATAGGTACGTAACACTTCCTTGGATCATATCTGATCTCTTGGTCCACAAAAAAGCAAAATTTAGTAGCATTTTCAACGGTTGAGGCTGAGTATGTAGCGGTTCGATCATGTTGTGCTCAACTCTTTTTAATTAAGCAGCAACCACTGGATTTTGGTACAAATGTTGGATGCATTCCTATTTTCTGTAACAATACTTAGTGCCACTAGTATTGCTAAGAACCCGGTTCAACATAAAAGAACTAAGCATATTGACATACGACATCATTTTCTCAGGGATAATGTTGAGAAAGGTCATATTTCAATCATGTTTTGTCCCACTGAGTAGCAAATTGTTGATATTTTTACCAAGACACTCAGTAGAGAGCATTTTTAAAAAATAAGTTAGACTTGGGGATGATTAAGATTGCCTAAAACCTCCCTCAATGATTGGCTAGTACTGTTCATGCTAAAGACATTTTTTAGTTAAGATGTTACACTATTTAGCCTTGCAGATTAAGTTTTGTGTCCCAGTACCAAGTTATTGATTTTATTAACGTAATTGGCATGAGTTTTTGCAGTTAATCACCTCAAGCAGGATACTATGACCAGGCTTCACCACCTATCAGGTATGTTCTGCATTAATACAAGTTAATCTTATGATAGGCTGAACCAGTCGGGCACACGTGTTACAAAATTTGAAGCCTAAGTATTAAATAATATTTTTGTAAATTCAAAAAGCTATCGCCGAAGTCCTATCAGTGTCAAATCACCTCCTTTTAGACAATTTCTCACCTCTGAAACACTTTCACTTCCCAATCCTTTTCACATTCGTCTCCCACCATTATAAAACCCTCTTCGTCCGTCTCTCAAATGCACAATCTCAAAATTCTCTCCATAACCTCAAGACAAAAAGGGTTATGTTTATTTAAGTACGAATTCCCAAAATTCATCATCTTCTTCAAACCCAACTGAAAACCCACCACCATCTCCCATGGCTGACCCGCTTTCATCCACCACTGATGAGTCATCTCTCATTGATGAATCCTCTATGATGGTCCTAGTTCCCTCAGAGCCTTAGCCTCCGCCCACTCCTTCCTTCACCATAAACCTAAAGGATTTCGTTGCTTGGAATGAGTATATCACTCAGTTCCCTCGGCATTACCCAGAACGCCCCACTCCTTCCACATCTATGCCTCATATTACTAATCATGTTCCTCTTCAAATTCATCAACTTGAAGATGAACCCCTTGTCAATCTTGTTCCTAAGTGTCTCCTCTCCCGTCTTAAGAAAACCAATGTAGCATCTATTCCTATCCTGGTGGATGATATCCCCGATTAACCATCTCCTTACTTTTCTCAATGACGTGTTCCACACACTCGAAATAAAAAGTATCAGGAAGATGCTTCCCTTGAGACTTCCCTCAATGCTAGCAAAAGGAAGCGCCCTGCAACCAAGCCTTCTGAGGAGGATCTCTTAATTGGTCGAGTCCATCATAATGAGGTCATCTTTTGATCCCATTCTAAAACAACTTCTCCTCATCCATCCAAGACCCCACAGTCATCAAAATATAACCCCCAGAAAAAAGCCTCCACTACCACCAAAAATCCTTTAAAATCGACTCCCATCTCTGGTAAGAAGAGACGGGTCTCTCGACCTATTCCACCTAAGCAATCTGACTTAGAGTCTACTGAGGATACCTCTCCTACCAATATTGACCCCCCTATCTTACAGATGAGGAGCTTATGGACATCCTTCACTTCTAGAGGAGGGTTGTCATAAGGGGGCATGTTGTCACGGGCCTTGGTGGTCCTAAGATGGCTATACTACTCCAGAAGCTCAAATTTTAGGGCTGGTCGACCCTCTTTCTTCAGGGTAATGTTCAAAGGCAGTTTGGAAGGCCTGAAGTGACTGAATTCTATACCAATAGTAATGAGAAGGGGTCTGTCTTCTCTACATCTGTCAGGGGTGTTCCTATTGATGTGACGGCTGAAGATGTTTCTCAAATTCTTAACATCCCTACTGGTGGCTGTAGTCACTTTTTTAAACACGAGTGGCCTCCACTGAACAATATGGCATCTGCCCTTGACATCACAAGAAAATTCTCCGATATGCCAAATCTCACTCACCATTGCCGCGTCTTGATATGATAAATGTCTCCCCTCCATATGCTCTATTTTGATATAGTCCACAAAATTCTCACTTCTCGGAAGGAGAGGCACGCTGAAGGGAATTACTTGGACATGACAATGATGGAGTTGTTGGACACCAATGTCAAGATTGACCTTCCCCGCCTAATTATTCAGCATATGCAGAGGGTTCTTATTAAGGAAGAGCATAGTCATGCCCTTCCCAATGGGTTTTGGTTGGCCCCAATCTTTGATGAATTTTTTATTCCAGTTTAGGTATGGTCCTTTCAAACCACCAAAGATGTTCTTGGGGGAGTGGACCATGCTGCTCTTCCTATTTCAATGAAGCGAGCAAATACTCCCCTGCAACATACAAAGAATGCCTTAGCAAAGAGGGCTGCTGAGTTGGCAGTTGTTATGGCTGCTCGTGAAGTGGAAAAGGGAGCCCTTTAGGCTTAAATTGCAGTGCTATTGGAGAATCTTGCTCGTGAGAGAGCTAAAAATGTATAGACTATTCGCCACCTCTCCCTACTGTTGCCTATATCCCCATCCTCCTTCTCTGTTCCTCCATCCTAACTTCCCCTTAGCCTAACTCTATCTTGTTCTAAAACCTTTGTTCTTTTTGTTCGTGCTCAATATGTTTTGGCTTGTCTAAGTTTATCTTATGTTTTTGTAAGAGTTGCTTGGTTTATGAATGAAAAGGTATTTTTGCTATGATCCTGCTCTTTCCAATGCTTTTTATGCTTATATTTTCTTTAATTTGTCTATTCTGGTGATAACTCGAGTGGCCATGAATTGCTTAACTTCCATTCTTAGCTATAATGTCTTTGCACATTTAAAACAACTTTTCGATGATGCCAAAAGAGGGAAGATAAGGTTTGTGTGATGTTTAGAACCCATAGACTAACATTTTACATTTAAGTGATCTTCACTCTAGTACACAGGTTTGTCATCACCAAAAAGGGGGAATTTGTGGGTACCTTGCAGTTTTGGTGAACAACAAAATAGAATGAAACATGTCAGTCAAGTTGGTTCACAGGCACGATGTCTCAAAGCAGATGAATGCATAGTAATATCACCAAGTGTCAACAGAATTAAGGAATGGATGAAGTCACTTGTGATAAACCATGTGCCAAAATCAAGAGTTGAAGTTCCACTACAACACTTAACAAAGGCACGAAGTTGAAAGCAAATAAGAGTCTCACTTGAAGTAGAACTTTAAGCAAGTAGAGTTCGTATACAAGAAGGAGGTTGATCGATAGAAGAACTTCTTGAGGAGTTGTGTTTAAATAGCAGAGTTTCTATCCAAAAGAGGTTAAGAACTTACAGAGCAAACAAAGGAAATTGTTAAATTGACTTTAGCAAGTGCAACGGAGGATATTGAAGGAACACATTAAAGACCCTAGCCTAAGTACAAAGTCTAGATAAGGTATCTTAGTAGTGATGTATTAGGAGTTGTTCTTGAGTTGTAATCATAGTTTAGTGTGTTATAAGCTGAAGTAGGATTGTTGTATTCAAGTTAGGTTAACTCAAAGATTTAGGAAAAACAAACCTTGGGAGGTTGGTGTTGTGAGGAATTAGAGTTTATAATTCCTAGATTACATCAAGTTGTAATCATTTCATTGAGGCTCATTGTGTTTGTGAAGTTAGGTTTAAATCCTTTAGAGGTACATTTTCTTACTGTTGAAACACGTTAGGCAACTTGTTTCATTAACAGGAAACTAATAAAATTAACTAATTAAATCAGTAGGTCGTGCAGACTATCATTCTTAATTTTCTAAAAATTAAGTGGCCACTCTTTATTACTCTAACTCTTTTTAAATATTTTTTACAAATTAAATCAAATTAAGTGGTCACTCTTTATTACTCTTTTTAACTCTCTGACTAATTCTCTCTTTTCTTCCTCAACATGCAATTCGCTACCCATAGATAGTCTGCTGAGAGCATCATCCACCACATTGGCCTTACCCGGATGGTAAAGCACATTCATGTCATAATCTTTGAGGAACTCAAGCCATCTCTTCTAAAGAAGATTGAACTCTTTCTTGGTGAACACATACTAGAGGATCTTTTGATCTGTGAACACATCAATATGAACACTGATAACGCTCAAACTACACCTCCAATTAGGAAGCGTAAGCGATCGTAGTCAAGTAAAGAACCCAACAAGGTTGGGGTCGAATCCCACAGAGGATATGGTGAAGATTAAGCCTTTAGTGAAGTACGTGACTGATGGTCAATAGTTTCCGGTAAAAAAGGGGGGTTTTGTGTGAACAAATCGTAAACAAACAAGTAATAAACGTGTGAGTTTTAATCAATATGAGAGAATGCGAACTAGGGACGTGTTCACCATGGCGTTGTAATAATCGATTCTAGGCGTTACAGGGTTCTTTCTATATGCGTGTCACGATGTGATTGCGTCAATGGTATCGTCTAAACGTCTCTCGACCAAATAAACAAATTTCCTTTTCTATTCTCTCGACCACGAAAAGATGTGCTTTTTAGCTTTCAATCCTAAACATCAAGTAGATTAATCCAGTTACGGCATTAATCATTAAGACGAGAGTTGGTAGTCTCAAATCCTTGTCGTTAATCAAGTTTCCCGGTTTTAATCTCTTTACTCAAGCAAATTAAACCTAGGCATGTTCTAATGTTTGCAACCACTAGAAAACGTGACATAAAGTATGATTAACAACGTGACTACATGTAAATTGACCCCGTCGCTACCCGGAATCTATATTGTTACTTTAGCCATGGCTCCCACAACCCTAGTTGCGGGAGTTTTAGTTACTCATGCTCGAAGAAGAAAAGAAGAAATTCATAATAAAGGAAAGACGATTCTTACAATATGATGAAAATACCCTTCAATAATCCAAGAACAAGAAAAACCAAGAACTCAAGAACGAATCAAGAACACGAATTCAAGAATACGAAAACGTGTTGTTGCTCTCAAAACCGACTAAAAACTATGCTAAAACTATTGGATGAACAACATGTAAAATAAACTTATCATAGGGTATTTATAGGAGTCAAAGAAACCAAATCCAAAACGGGCTAGGAATCCCTAAAACGCGGGCAGCCGCTTGACGCTACTGTTTTGGTGCGACGGTCAGGCTGACGGACCGTCACTGCCTTGACGGACCGTCGCCTGGACCGTCAACCTTAGGCAGTGGCACTGCCTCTATGCGACGGTCTTGGTGACGGACCGTCACATGTGTGACGGACCGTCACTCAGGCCGTCACTCTTAGGAAGAATCCTCTTTTTCTCATATTTTCTTCCGTTTCACGTTTGTCTCGATTTCCTGAAAATACAACATAAAAACATCAAAAACGACAACGGTTGCTTGAAAACGTACGATTGTTCTTTGTTTAAAGGAGTCGAAAGTGACGTAAATTAGCGGCACATCAACACCCTCAACTTAAAACGTTCGCTTGTCCTCAAGCAACATAACATAAAACAATAAGACGACTCAACTAAGAACACGAACTCATGTCTCTAGCAACTCATGGTCATTCCACATCTTAATCCATTAAATCAAGCTCCCTCGTAGCACACGAATGTATGAAACACTAACTAGCAAGGATCCAAACATGTCATTCCGATATGATAGAACATTCTACATTCACACGCGCAGCTATCCTAACAATCAATAGACAATACAGACATCTTGGTGCCCTCACCACAAAGAAATCCCATACACAAGATTTGGGACTAGGTAAGCGCTCACACTCACAAACGATTTCAAACAATGCACATGCGATATCATAGGCTTGCCCTTACTATTCTATTTCAGCTCTTCAGAAAGCCGCTCAGAATCATTACAGGACTTGTTTAGGCTTGTAATGAGGCTTCGAGTGCAGGTAGGATACATTTAGGGGTTAGTGACTAAGCCCTCCTTGGAACTACCGACGTCTTATTACCACATAACTTACTTTGTCCATCCTTATTCACCTTTATATTTCCTTCTTTCTAGCTACAGGTGCGGCCTCTTTATTTTGACAATTCTTTTTATTTCTTTTTCGATCTTTTTCATCTCTTTTTTTTTTCTTTTTTTTTCTTAGGCACACACCCGACTTTTCATTCTATTCACAACCAATCTTCACTATCCTCTTTTTCTTATCATTCACCTCTCTAGTAGCCACCCTCAACTTAGGCTGATTGCCTGCGTTGAGGTGCACAATGTCCATGGGAGGACCAGGGCCAAAACAGGGTTTACCTCTATAGTAGCCACCCTCAACTTAGGCTGATTGCCTGAGTTGAGGTGCACGATGTCCAAGGAAGGACCAGGGCCAAAATAGGGTTTCAAAGTTAAACAGGAACGGTGATAGGTTATTGAAAGAATAAGATCAATTATGGCTCAAACAGGGATCAAAGGGATTATTTATATTTGGACGGTCTTTTAGGTTAAGTGGACTGCACACAAAAAGGGCCTGTGATCCTTTCCTAAGCAACCAAACTTCAAACTTAACAAAATAGACCGGGCAAGTTCTAGATGCATGCACAGAGTAAGAATTTATAACAATTAATCTCACACACTCTTAGTACCAAGAAACCATATCGCTACCAACTATCAAACAACCGCTCGGCTTAAGCATACTCATTCTATCATATTCACACAATGACATCTAAAGATCCAGACAGTCAATTGTTTCAACATAAGTACAAAACCAGAAAAATTTTAAAGGGGCCTCGTTTTAGCCAAGAAAAATGCCATGCTCATCACTATAGACACTAAAAAAAAACAAAAAATTTAAAATAACAACCTAAACGTGCCAGTTCTACTAGATAGCACACCGGAGGGAAAAGAAACACGGCAACAAAAACCCTCGGTGGTGATTCACAGGTTTCCCAACACCCTCAACTTAGACTCATGCATTGTCCCCAATGCATACATGTGAAAGCGAAAAACTGTGAGAGAAAGGAATACCTGTGAAGTCGATCGGACTCAGAATCTGGAATGATGTTGGAGACCGCCAGGGTCTCCAAAACACGAGAACTCGATGGAGTGTGGCGTTCCAGCTTCCTCTTTGGGCTCCATCGCTAGTCGCGATAGTTTCTTTGCTCTTTCTTTGCAGATTCTCTTTCGGTGTTTTCGTTTTCTTGATCTTTCACCGCTTTCCTTTGTCTGCTCGTTCTTTTGCGATCGCGACTTTACTCTCATAACAGCTCGGGTTTCCACACAACCCTTCTCCTCAAGATACACATCAGCAGGGACTTCCTCAATAGCATTGATGACCGCGACTACC
>QJPP01000445.1:0-92208 GCA_003996215.1 Jaltomata sinuosa
GGAATCCCTCCAGAAAGGGAAATTGAGTTTGCCATTGACCTACTCCCAGATACTCAGCCAATATCAATTCCCCCTTACAGGATGGCTCCTGCAGAATTAAGAGAGTTAAAGGAACAATTAAAGGATCTACTCGAAAAAGGCTTCATTAGGCCTAGTACATCGCCATGGGGCGCACCAGTTTTGTTTGTTCGTAAGAAAGATGGGTCCTTGAGAATGTGTATCGATTACCGACAACTGAACAAAGTTACAATCAAGAATAAGTATCCGCTTCCAAGGATTGATGACCTTTTTGATCAGTTGCCAGGCGCCAAATGTTTTTCAAAGATTGACTTGCGGTCGGGGTATCACCAGTTACGTGTTAAAGGGGTAGATGTTCCAAAAACAGCCTTTAGGACAAGGTATGGCCACTTTGAATTTCTAGTAAAGTCTTTTGGGCTTACTAATGCCCCAGCAGCTTTTATGGACCTAATGAATCGGGTATTCAAGCCATTCCTAGATGTATTCGTGATCGTATTTATTGACGATATCCTGATTTACTCACGGTCCAAAGCCGAACATGCTGATCATTTACGTGCAGTATTGCACACACTTCAGAATCATAAATTATATGCGAAGTTCTCCAAATGTGAGTTTTGGTTGACTTCGGTGGCTTTTCTTGGCCATATAGTTACAGACGAAGGTATTAGAGTTGACGGCCAAAAGATTGAAGCAGTAAAGAATTGGCCGAGACCCTTGAATGCTACAGAGATCCGTAGTTTTTTGGGCTTAGCAGGTTATTATCGAAGGTTTGTAGAAGGGTTTTCTTCTATATCTGCACCATTGACAAAGTTGACTCATAAAGCTGCCAAGTTCCAGTGGTCTGATGCATGTGAGCAGAGTTTTCAGGAGTTGAAGGACAGGCTTACTTCAGCACCTGTCTTAACTCTGCCAGAGGGCACATAAGGTTATGTTGTTTATTGTGATGCTTCAAGGATTGGGTTGGGTTGCGTTTTAATGCAACATGGTAAAGTTATTGCCTATGCCTCGAGACAACTAAGAAAGCACGAACAAAATTACCCTACTCACGATCTTGAATTGGCAGCAGTTATATTTGCCTTGAAAATTTGGCGCCATTACTTGTTTGGAGTCCATGTAGACGTGTTTTCGGACCACAAAAGTCTACAGTATTTATTCAAACAGAAGGATTTAAACCTAAGGCAAAGAAGGTGGCTAGAGTTACTAAAGGATTATGACATAGATATTTTGTACCATCCAGGGAAGGCCAATGTAGTGGCCGATGCACTTAGCCGCAAATCCATGGGAAGCTTGAGCCACGTGGAAAATAGAAAGATTGAGATGACAAGAGAACTACATCAGTTAGCTAATTTGCAGGTTCGACTACTAGACCAAGGTAATGGGGGAGTTGTTATTCAAAGCACAGCGAATCCTCACTTGTGACAGAGGTAAAGGAAAGACAATATGATGATCCAGAATTAGTAAGATTGAGGGAGGAAATTCCACAACAAAAGCAACCACTAATAGAGCTTAAGGAAGATGGGGTTCTGAGATATCAAGGTCGTCTATGTGTACCTAACGTCGGGGAGCTTTGGGAGAAAATTTTGGCAGAAGTTCACTATTCCCGCTATTCAATCCATCCAGGAGCGACGAAGATGTATCATGATCTTCGACAGATTTATTGGTGGAATAATATGAAGAGAAATATTGCAGAGTTTGTAGCCCAATGCCCGAATTGTCAACAGGTAAAAATTGAACACCAGAGACCCGGAGGTCTAACTCAAAGTATAGTGATACCTACCTGGAAATGGGAGGTGATCAACATGGACTTTATTACAGGCTTACCCCGTACTTATCGGAAGTATGATTCCATATGGGTGATTGTAGATAGACTTACAAAATCAGCTCACTTTTTGCCAGTCAGGACAACTTATACTGCTGAAGATTATGCCAAGTTGTATATTAGTGAAATAGTTCGACTTCATGGTGTCCCAATTTCCATCATTTCAGATAGGGGTGCTCAGTTTACAACAAATTTCTGGAGGTCTTTCCAGAGAGGCTTAGGTACTCAAATATGTCTCAGTACAGCTTTTCATCCACAGACAGATGGACAAGCTGAACGCACTATTCAAACACTCGAAGATATGCTACGAGCTTGTGTACTAGATTTTAAAGGGAGTTGGGATGACCATTTGCCACTAATTGAGTTTGCTTATAATAATAGCTTCCATGCAAGCATTCAAATGGCTCCTTATGAGGCTTTATACGGGCGAAAGTGTAGATCACCAATTGGATGGTTTGAAATTGGAGAAGCAGGATTATTAGGGCCAGACCTAGTTAATCAGGCAATGGAGAAGGTAAAACTAATTCGAGAAAGATTACTAACAGCCCAGAGTAGGCAGAAATCATATGCAGATGTGCGACGTCGGGATTTGGAATTTAATATTAGTGATTGGGTTTTCCTAAAGGTTTCGCCCATGAAAGGCGTTATGCGATTTGGTAAAAAGGGAAAGCTTAGTCCAAGATATATTGGACCATACAGGATCATTCGGAGGGTAGGAAAAGTGGCATATGAGCTAGATTTACCCACAGAATTGGAGACAGTCCATCCTGTATTTCATGTATCGATGCTACGAAGGTGCATTGGAGATCCTTCACGTATTATGCCTATTAAAGATGTTCAACTTTCTGAAGACTTATCCTATAAGGAAGTACCAATTTCTATCCTAGATCGTCAAGTTAGGAAGCTCAGAACCAAAGAAGTAGCCTCAGTAAAGGTGTTGTGGAGAAATAATAATATTGAAGAAATGACGTGGGAAGCCGAGGAAGAAATGAGGAAAAAACATCCCCAGTTATTTATGACTTGAAGATAGTACATAGGTAAGTCATATTCTTATATTCTTCATACTCTTCCTACTATGCAAATATGATCAGGTTTGAACATGTGAAAATGATTACATTTAATTGTATATAGTTGTATCGCCCTGTGAGGCATCGTGCTGGACTTTTGCTGAGTTTCAGGTTTTTGGATAGTCCCAATTATAAAGGAAACTCTGCCGAAATTTCAAAAAAAAAAACTAAGGGACTAGAGCTCTATATGCATTACCCTCATTCGAGGACGAATGATTCTAAGGGGGGAAGGATATAACACCCCGTACCTTTCAAAACCTATGTGACTAAGTAAATATCGACGAAGGTATTTGAGCTCGAGATTGTGAAGGGGTACTTTGGCCTAGAATTTGAAATGGTCAAATGTATATAAGTGTTAAGTTAAATTATAAGGAGGAGGGTTTTGAAAATGAGATAAAACAAGTGAGGTACTTGCTCGACTTATCTAAGCTCTTAGGTGACAAGTAGGTGCATCACCTACCTACGCTAACGAACTAAGTTCCGAGGGCCGATTACGGGCAGCAACACCATGGATTATTAGACCTAATGGTAGCCCAAATGAAGCTTAAAGTTGGCCCATCAAAGCACAACCAAATCTGGCCCAAACAACTACAAAAGTTAGCCACCAATATTGACCACATTTTGACCCAAGAGAAGCCCAAAATCAGCCCCAAAACTTAACCCTTTTGAGGCCCAAGCAAAGGGTAATTTTGGCCCAAGTTTCTTGACCCATTTTGGCCTAAATATACTCAAAAAAGTCGGCCAAAAAGGTCCCTTTATATAGTCCATTTGCTGATCAATGTTGATCACAAAAAGCTGGAAAATTCTCTCTTATCTCATTTCTTTTTGGCAGCCCTTCTCTCCCTTTAGGGTTCTAAGAAGACCAAGATTAATTGAAGCTTAAGGTGAGTTAAACAACTTGTTATCTTGGTATTAATCTACTACATATAGCTAGGATATCCTATGGTAAGAAAGACATGAACTATGGCAGCCCCTTTCTTATGATTTAACACATGGAAATTGTGTAACAATTAAGAGATTTCTTTTTCTCTTGTTGGTGTATGTGTAGGGGGTACTTAAGCTTTTAAAGCATCAATAAAAAGAGGATAAAAACACCCCTTCAAGTGTGGTAAGTACTCTGCCCATGATAATATTTTTGGATTGAAGTTCGGATAGACAATTGTTGTTGAATTGTTGTTAAGAACTCACGGGACAGCGATCGGAAGCCGTGGGTTCAATGTGTTGCTATTGTATTTCGACATGGTGAGTTGTGTAGGGGCTGTTTGATGTGTTTTGTATTATTGGAGGCAGTAGGTTGGTGTGTGTGTGATGTGTATTGGATAAGGGGAGAAAGGTGTGACGATACACCTTTAATTAATGCAAAATACGTAAATCTGCCCGGGAAATGTTTAGCTAGTGTTTTGGGAGTGTTGCAGCAGGTTTAAGAGCTAATATTAGCTTCATTATACCCTTGTGTTGTAGATTAACTTAATAAAGGAAAGTCCAAGTTGTGGTAAGCGCAATCTTCGGAAAGAACGAGGTATGTTAAGGCTTCTTTATTCCTTATCGGCATGAATCTAGAAATAGAACTCTAAATCTCCGAAAGAAGGAATTTGAGTATTTTGTTGAAGAGAGCTGATTTGGTAACTCAACAAGTCTTAAGGAACTAATTTATACATTATGGTGATTCAAGTCGCCTTCTTATAAAAATCCGATTCTTTTTGCACGAAACGTAAGTTATCCTTTTGTCGAGTTTCTTCTTTGTATTGTGATCTCTAATCAAGCTTTAGAAAGTATACAAGGAAAGTTAGAAAGTCAATCCCCATTTATATGTGTTTGGTATGTTGATTCCAACACCTAGTAAGCCAAGGCTAAAGACGTTATCTAAATGAACCTTCATAAATAACAAGAATAGCTTTGAAGGTCAATCTAGTAATACACTTATTATGCGTGGTTTGCGTGTTAGTGTGCACCGAGGTGCTACTACCATATTGAGGCTATTATATACATAGTGTGCACCGAGGTGCTACTGCCATATTGAGGCCATTATATACATAGTGTGCGCCGAGGCGCTACTGCCATATTGAGGCTATTAAATATAGGGTGCGCCGAGGCGCTGTTGTGGTTCAGTGTGGGTTATAAAGAGTGAGTTGCAGCATGAGTTAATGCATGTGTTGTGTTCTAAAAAGAATAAAGGAGAAAGAGCTTAACGAGTCTTACCAATTACAGTTTACAAGTTTCATATTTTATCTTGTTCAGATTTACTACTTGCGACTTGCTTTTATGCTTCTACCTTACATGCCAGTACATTATTGTCGTACTGACGCCCCATTGCCTGGGGGCGCTGCATTCATGCATGCAGGTCCAGACAGAAACCCAGATAGACCTCTTCAGTAGGAGTTGCGGAGTTCAGCCATTTTGGTAAGCTCCATTCTTCCTGGAGCTGACGAGTCAGAGGTCTAGCTTATATTTTGACCAGGTTATGTATATGTACAGCTTATGGGTAGTCCAGGGCCCTGTCCTGGATATGAGATATTTTACTTACTCCTAGAGGCTTGTAGACGTGTATATGTACATCAGTGTTGGGTATGGCCTTGTCGGCGTTGTTATTAGTTATCTACTATGATAATAGCCTGATAGGCCTTGAGTTGCTTAACTACTATTGAGCTTTCAGTGTTTCAAATTGTAATTCTTAGAGACCTTGTCGGTCTCAGACCCCCAGCAGGTTCAACAGAGATACACTCTATTTTGGCACCCTCGGCCTTTTGGGGCTCCGGGTGTCGGTCATGTCTCCCATGGTTTGGGGCGTGACATTTTTGGAGCAAGTTTTGGAGAGAAAACTCGACACTATACGTTTTCCTTCTTCATCATCTTGTTCTTGATCGTTCTTGGGATCCTTGTTTTCTTGTTCTTGGATAATTGAAGCTAGTTTTCATACATTGTAAGAATATTTTCTTTCTATTATGAATATAATCTTCTTCTCTTTTCCCAATAGCATGAGTAACTAACTTTCCACAACTAGGGTGTTGGGAGCCATGGCAAAAGTAGCAATATAGATTCCGGGTAGCGTAGGGTTCAATCTTTATGTTGTCACGTTGTTAGTCATTCATCTATTAACGTTTTCTAGTGGTTTCAAACATTAGAACATGCCTAGGTTTAATTTGCTTGAGTAAAGAGATTAAAACCGGGAAATTTGATTAACTACAAGGATTCGAGACTACCAACTCTCGTCTTATGATTAATGCTGTAACTAGATTAATCTACTTGATGTTTAGGATTGAAACAAGAAAGTTCACCTTTTTAAGTTCGAGAGAATAAAAAAGGAAATTCGTCTATTTGGTTGAGAAACGTTTAGACGATACCATGAATTCAATCACATCGTGACATGCATATAGAAAGAACCCGGTTAAGCCTTGAGTCGAAATTGTTACGACGCCATGGTGAACACTTCCCTAGTTCACTCTCATATTGATTAATAATCGTGTTTTATTATTTGCTTTGGTTAATTATTGTTCACACAAACCCCTCCCCAAGTTACCGGAAACTATCGACTACTAGTCATCTAATTCACAAACGACCTAATTTGCACCTTATTCCCTGTGGGATCGACCCCAACCTTGTTGGGTTCTATATTTGACAGCGACCGCTTACGCTTCGTATTTGGAGTCGTAATTTGGGCGTATCAAATTTTGGCGCCGTTGCCGGGGAATACGGTTGTTTATTAAGTCCGGTGTGTTTATTTGACTCTTAGTCATATTTCCTGCTTTTATTTTTATTTGTTGTTTTTGTTTTTACAGGGTACATAGTTGTGCATGCCAAGTACCCGAGGCTCGGGTGAACCAATATTACCCTACGACCCCGAGCTTGCAAGAACGATAAGGCGAAACATGAATGAGCAACAACAAGAGGCAGCGAGACTCGCTGCAGCTCAGCAAGCCCAACAACGTTTGAATGTTGGTGGTCTTGAGGTCGACATTGAGTTGAATGATGAGGAGGTCGACTTAGATGGAGTTGGTGCCACGGGGGCTATTGCGTTTCCTCCGCTAGCACCCGGGGCCAAGTTCAACATCACTAGCACAATGATTCAGCTATTGAATTTGAGAGGAGTGTTCCATGGTGTTGCTGGTGACGATCCAAACCGACACCTGATGAATTTAGTGAGTATCTGCAAGTCGTTCGAATTGCCTGGAGTAAGTCAGACAACGATCAGGCTCAGGTTGTTTCCGTTGTCTCTGTCTGATGAGGCAGCGTTATGGTTGACAGAGCTAACCCCCGATTCTATCACAACCTGGGGAGAGTTGAAAGGAGCTTTCCTAGAAAGGTTCTTTCCTCCCTCTAGGATGATACAGTTGAGGGATGAAATTAGCAACTTCAGACAACAACCTCATGAGGCGTTACATGGACTTGGTTGCGGTTCAAGAAGAAGCTGACACAATGCCCGAACCATCAGTTGAACGACAAGTTTTTGATGCAGACATTCTACAGGGCACTAAATTCGGCTACCAAGCCGACACTGGATAATGCAGCAGGTGGAGCGTTCATGGGTCTCACTTTTGCCGATGCCACAACTATTTTGGACAGGCTCACCAAAACCAACAGGGCATAGCATACACGTGATACAGAGGTAGCAGCTAGCACTTATGTAGTTGGTATGTCAGCAGAGCAGCGCAGGAAGGAAGAAGAGTGGGACCAAGATATGGCCCATCTGAAGACGCAAATGGACCTACTGACAAAGCATTTGTTGTCAGGAGGTATCGAAAAGGTGAAAGCTGTGGGTTCCCAAGGTAGGGTAGCAGAGTTTGAATCTGATGAGGAGGCGAATTATTTGGGTGGTTTCCAGGCCAACGGCCAAGGAAACCAAGGTCGGAACTATCAGAAGGACAACTACTATGAAAATGCTGGCTACAGAGATCGTGATCAGGGGAACTGGAAGAATAACACTGATAGAGGTGGGTTGTATGTACCACCTGGTAACCGGGAAAGAGCTAACACCGAGATAGGGACGTCCAAACTAGAGAACATGATGGCTAAGATGCTGCTGAAGGTGGAATCTACCGACTCCGCGGTAAAGGAGATGAGGACGGAATTATCAACAATGAGTCAGGTAGTGGATTCACATTCCACCTCGATCAAGCAATTGGAATAGCAAGTGCGTCAAATCTCGGCATCTCTAAATCAAAGGAGGACAGGTACCTTGCCGAGTGACACCGTTCAAAATCCGAGAAGGATGGGAGCTGTTTGGCGATCACTACAAGAAGCAGTAAAACGTTACCGGAATCAGATCCGGTAATTCAGACTCAAGGTGATGTTACGGATGACAATGTGGCAGAGGATGCTACGCAAAGGCTCACGGATAAAAGCAAGGAAGTTAAAAAGCTTCCAACTATGATGCCTCGGCCACCACCTCCTTTCCCCTAGCGTTTGAAGAAGAAAGCGAACGATAGCAAGTTCCTGAACTTCATGACCATGCTGAAGCAGATATCAGTCAACATCCCTCTGGTGGACGCTCTTGAACAAATGCCCAGATATGGCAAGTTCATGAAGGACTTGATTACCAAGAAGAGGTCAGTAAGCTTTGAACCAGAAGATAACCTCCACCACTGCAGTGCTATTTCTTCAAGATCATTAGTGGAAAAGAAGGAAGATCCAGGTGCTTTTACTGTTCCATGTAATATTGGAAAAATCAACTTTGAAAAAGCCTTATGTGATCTTGGTGTTAGCATCAACTTGATGCCGCTAGCAGTATACAAACAATTGGGTTTGGGAGCGCCCAAACCAACTACCATGAGGGTGCTAATGGCTGACCGTTCAGTAAAGCGACCACTGGGAATATTGTCTGATGTGCTGGTCAAGGTTGGTAAGTTTATATTCCCGGCCGACTTTGTGATCTTAGACTGCGAAGTGGACTTTGAAGTTCCCATAATCTTGGGATGACCATTGTTAGCTACTGCAAGAGTGTTGGTCGACATGGAAAGAAACGAACTGACGTTCAGATTAAACAATGAATTGATCAAGTTTGATGCGTGTAAGTTGATGAAGTAACCAAGAGTCATGAGAGTGGTCGCGGTTATAGAGGTGGTTGATGAAGCCCCTGCGGAGTTGCATATTGAGGAGAAGGGTCCTGTCGAGACCCTAGCGGTTACAAGAATGAGGTTACGATCGCAAGAAGGGAACATGTCGAGGAAGGCGGTGAAAACAAATCAAGGAAGAGAAAACACCGCAAGAAAACCAGCAAAGAAAGAGTAAAGAAGCTGCCGCGACTAGCTGTAGAGCCGATAAAAGAGGAAGTTGGAGCTCAACGAGATGGGGTAGCTGGCACCTATTCCATCAATTTCGCCTGCTTTGGAGACCCTGGCAGCCTCCAACATCATGCCAGACTCTGAGCCCCATGGACTTCACAGGTATTCCTTTCTCTCACAGCTTTAGTTTTCACATGTATTCATTGGGGACAATGCATGAGTCTAAGTTGAGGGTGTTGGGTTACCTGTGAGTCTTTCACCACCGAGGGTTTTTGTTGCCATGTTTCTTTTCCCTCCGGTGTGCTATCTAGTAGAACCGACATGTTTAGGTTGTCATTTAAATTTTAGTTGTTTTCTGGTGTCTATAGCAAAAGCATGGCGTTTTTTTTATGAAAAAAATGTACTAAAAGGAGCCCCCTCTGAAAAAGTTGATTTTGTACTGATGTTCGATATGATTGACTGTCTGGACCCTTGGATGTCATTGTGTGGTTATGATTGGAATAAGTATGCTTAAGCCGAGTTGTTGTCTTCATAGTTGGTAGTGGTATGGTTTCTTGGTGCCAAGTGTGTGTGAGCGTATTGTTATAAATTCTTACTCTGTGCATGCATCTAGAACTTGCCCGGTCTATTTTGTTAAGTTTGAAGTTGGTTGCTTAGGAAAGGATCACAGGCCCTTTTTGTGTGTAGTCCACTTAGCCTATAAGACCGTCCAAATGCAAATAATACCTTTTGAACCCTGTTTGAGCCATAATTGACCCTATTCTTTCAATAACCTATCACCGTTCCTTTTGAAATAAAAGGGTCAATTACCGCAACCAAGTCTCATGTAACGCCTCATGAGGTTGTTGTCTGAAGTTGCTAATTTCATCCCTCAACTGTATCATCCTAGAGGGAGGAAAGAACCTTTCTAGGAAAGCTCCTTTCAACTCTCCCCAGGTTGTGATAGAGTCAGGGGTTAGCTCTGTCAACCATAACGCTGCCTCATCAGACAGAGACAATGGAAACAACCTGAGCCTGATCGCTGTCTAACTTACTCCAGGCAATTCGAACGATTTGCAGATACCCACAAAATTCATCAGGTGCCGGTTTGGATCGTCACCAGCAACACCACGGAACACTCCTCTCAAATTCAACAACTGAATCATTGTGCTAGTGATGTTGAACTTGGCCCCGGGTGCTAGAGGAGGAAACGCAATAGCCCTCGTGGCACCAACTCCATCTAAGTCGACCTCCTCATCATTCAACTCAATGTCGACCTCAAGACCACCAGCATTCAAACGTTGTTGGGCTTGCTGAGCTGCAGCGAGTCTCGCTGCCTCTTGTTGTTGCTCATTCATGTTTCGCCTTATCGTTCTTGCAAGCTCGGGGTCGTAGGGTAATATTGATTCACCCGAGCGTCGGGTACTTGGCATGCACAACTATGTACCCTGTAACCAACAAAAACAACAAATAAAAACAAAAGCAGGAAATATGACTAAGAGTCAAATAAACACACCAGACTTAATAAACAACCGTATTCCCCGGCAACGGCACCAAAATTTGATACGCCCAAATTACGACTCCAAATACGAAGCATAACCGGTCGCTGTCAAATATAGAACCCAACAAGGTTGGGGTCGATCCCACAGGGAATAAGGTGCAAATTAGGTCGTTTGTGAATTAGATGACTAGTAGTCGATAGTTTCCGGTAAATTGGGGGGGGGGGGTTTGTGTGATCAATATTTAACCAAAGCAAATAATAAAACACGACTATTAATCAATATGAGAGTGAACTAGGGAAGTGTTCACCATGGCGTCGTAACAATTTCGACTCAAGGCTTAACCGGGTTCTTTCTATATGCATGTCACAATGTGATTGAATTCATGGTATCGTCTAAATGTTTTTCAACCAAATAGACGAATTTCCTTTTTTATTCTCTCGAACTTAAAAAGGTGAACTTTCTTGTTTCAATCCTAAACATCAAGTAGATTAATCTAGTTACAGCATTAATCATAAGACGAGAGTTGGTAGTCTCGAATCCTTGTAGTTAATCAAATTTCTCGGTTTTAATCTCTTTACTCAAGAAAATTAAACCTAGGCATGTTCTAATGTTTGCAAGCACTAGAAAACGTTAATAGATGAATGATTAACAACATGACATCATAAAGATTGAACCCTACGCTACCCGAAATCTATATTGCTACTTTTGCCATGGCTCCCACAATCCTAGTTGTGGGAAGTTAGTTACTCATGCTATTGGGAAAAGAGAAGAAAATTATATTCATAATAGAAAGAAAAGATTCTTACAATGTATGAAAACTAGCTTCAATTATCCAAGAACAAGAAAACTAGGATCCCAAGAACGATTAAGAACAAGATGATGAAGAAGGAAAACGTATAATGTCGAGTTTTCTCTCCAAAACTTGCTCCAAAAATATCCTAGAACTATTGGGTAATGAATGTGTAAAATAAACCTAACATAGGGTATTTATAGGAGTCTAGGAAACAAAGTCCCAAAAACATTCAGAATCCGCGTCGCGCACTGCCTCACTTTGACGGCCAGGCTGACGGACCGTCACAAGCTTGACGGACTGTCACGGTGGCCGTCACCACTAGGCAGTGGTACTTCCTCAAGTTGACGGCCAGGCTTACGGACCGTCACCTTGGTGATTGGCCATCACTCTGGCCGTCACTCTTATCCAGAACGTCGTTTTGCTCGTATTTCCTTCCGTTTCTATGTTTGTCTCTCTTTCCTGAAAACATAACATAAAAAATCAAAAACGACGACGGTTGCTTGAAAACTTATGATTGTTCTTAGTTTAGAGGCGTCGAAAGTGCCGTAGAATGGCGGCACATCAACTACGGTTCGTCATTTGGATGACGAGTCATAAAATTGAGTCATCATTTCAGAGGGACTTGCCAACCCTATGATCTGAGTTCCTTGAGTGGACAGGACAGACTCATGGTTTGAACCACGGTCCGTAGAACTAACTCGTGGTTCCAGACCAGAGGCCGAATCAATCAGAAGGGAATCACAATTCCATTCCATGACCCATGGTTCAAACCACGGTCCGTGGTTTGGACCCGTCATTCCTGAAACATGAAATTTTTCTGTGATTTTAACTTAGATAGCTGGTTTGATTTTGGAGGTGTTACAATATCTCCCCCTTGGGATCATTCGTCCTCGAATGAAGACTAAACAAGGGAAAACTTAAGATAAAACAACCCAACCATGAACAAAACATGGAAATCAAAGAGTAAACATGAAAACCAAACTTCTCAACTTGAAAACATGATAAACTAACTTTGTAAAACATGGTTGCATGCTAGGCTCATGAGAGAAAATGGTGGAATAGGATCAGAGGAACATACTAAGGATGAAACTATTACCTCAAGATGGAATGGAATCGGAAGGAAAGAGATGAGGGTACTTGGCTTTAATGGATGATTCCGCTTCCCAAGTAGCTCCTTCAATAAGTTGATTTCTCCAAAGAACTATTATCGAAGCAACTTCTTTGTTCCTCAACCTTCGAATCTGACGATTAAGGATTTCCATGGGGACCTCCTTATAGGTAAGATTATCCTTCACACCTACATCCTCCAAAGGAACAATCAAGGTCGAATCACCAACACACTTCTTCAATAAGGAAACATGGAAAACTGGATGAACCGCTTCCAAATCCGATGGCAAATCCAACTCATAAGCAACCTTACCAAACTTCCTCAGAATCCGATAAGGACCTAAAAAATAGGGACTAAGCTTTCCTTTCTTCCCGAATCTCATCACACCCTTCATGGGTGAAACCTTTAGAAAAACCCAATCATCAACTCCAAATTCTAATTCCCTTCTTCTCACATCCGCGTATTATTTCAGTTGACTCTGAGCGGTCTTTAACCTCTCCCTAATAAGTTTTACCTTCTCCATGGTCTCGTGCATCTAATCTGGGCCAATCAAAGCTGCCTCACCTACCTCAAACCAACCAATAGGAAATCTACATCTCTGACCATAAAGTGCCTTATAAGGAGCCATTTGGATGCTATAGTGAAAGATGTTGTTGTAGGCAAACTCGATAAGAGGTAAATGATCATCCCAATTACCTTTGAAATCAATCATACAAGCTCTCAATATATCCTCCAAAGTCTAAATAGCTGCCTGGCCATCCGTCTGAGGGTGAAAAGTTGTGCTAAGCTTCACTCAAGTACCAAAACCTCTCTGAAACAATCTCCAAAACTGAGAAGTAAACTGAGTACCCCTATCTAAAATGATGGACAAAAGAATACCAAGAAATTGAACTATATCCCGGATGTAGAGTCTGGCATAGTCGTCTACTGAATCCGTAGTCTTAACAACCAAGAAATGGGATGATTTAGTCATCCGGTCTACAATCACCAAAATCGAATCATGTTGCCTTTGAGTATGAGGCAAACCTGTAATAAAGTCCATTTTGATCGCGGTTGTGGCCGGGCAGCCTTGGAAGCATTTTTGAGATATGTTTTTCACAGTTTTAATTCTAGACAGGGTCTAGGGAGGTATATTTGAGACTTAGCCACTGGCTTGAACCCGGACTAGATTCCAGAGGACACATTTTGATAATGAGTTTTAGTATGGGGTCCAGGACCTCCATGGGCCTTGCTGCTCTGGGCCTGAGGCTTTGGGCTTCATGTGCCGAGGGAAGGGTATACGGTGGAGCAGAGGTATATGGGTTGTGTCCTTCTATGGAGACTGTCTGCTAGGCCCGATCGGCACCAGATGAGGTACATATAGAGGTTCTATTTTACCCTAAGGTTTTCATGCATCATATCATTCATTGTTTAAGATACCACCATTGTTTGCTGTGTATTGATTGTATGCTCCGATAGTATGGGATGTCGGAGGGTTTCTTTTTACTTGATTGTGCTCCTCAGTTGTATGGGTGGCCAAGGGGCTGTAGATAGACTCTTGTTACTTTATTCCAATATTGTTCCCTGTTACAGTTGAGTATGAGCATGATTACTTTGAGGTGGTGAGTTCCTGGATTGAGTTTTGTATGACTTGATTAGGTATTAATTCTTGTATGTCAAGCATGTATACCTTTATTCTTCTCTCCCTTTTTCCTTATACTTGAGGGTACTGGTATACCGCCCATTTCTAGAACTTATTCTTAAATATACTATTTTTGCAAGGATACCAGGTGCGTTGTCCTTACTTTCACCTGTGCCAATTGTGTGTATATATTCTATATGCTAGCCTTATATATTGTTTCTAATGTCTTCCTTCTAGGCTAGCTCCTATGTGCTTATCGTTGAATTCTATGATTCTTTGTTCCTACTCTTCCTGCTATTGCTCTTTTACTTTATATATGCCCAGTCGGCCTATGATACCTACTAGGTACCTTATGCTTTGCATTTGGTGCTCACCCTATCCTCTGCATCTTCAGGTGCAGATCCTAGCATGGTCCATCACCATTAGCGCATCAGAGACTCATGCGAGGTGCAGTTCTTTATCATCCAGGCTGAGGGTGAGCTCTTGGCATTCAGATCTTAACTTTAGTTATCCTTGGTGTATTTTGTACTCTTATAGTTTCAGAGACATTCTGTATATATGACTTTAGGATCTTTGTACTCCTTATGTAGTTCGGCTCTTATACGCTTTGATACTAGATTTTGGGTTGGTTTAGATTCCACTTGTTTATATCTCTCTTGTATCTATTTTCTTCTCATTATGCCTTTGCTTCCGCTTATGTATCGAATCTTCCACTTAAACTGTTATAAGGTAGCCCATTACTAACCGTTCCAGGCTATGAGGATTGGTTCACCTATTGGGGGGTTGTAGGTGCCATCATGACCGAGAAATTGAGTTGTGACAACTTTGTATCAGATCCATAGGTTCACCGGTGTCATTGGTATAGGATCCAATGTCTAGTAGAGTCCTGCGGATTGGGGGAAGACATCCGTACTCAATCTTCGGGAAGCTATAGTGACATCTTAGGAAAATGGTCGGTTCTTGTTCCTCTTTCATGCGTAGTATCCTTGAAAGTTTATAGAAATCTCACTTATTTTGGTTCACTCTTCCACAGATGGTTCGTACGAGATCTTCAGCTTCTAGCGGAGGAAAGCCTCCTGCCCCTGCACCTCCGACTCCAGCTAGGGGCCAGGGTGGTCGCCGAGGTAGAAGTAAGGGTCGAGGGCACCCCAAAGTAGCGGCACCTACTAGAGCTGCCAGAGTTGATATAGAGCCTGAGTATGACTATGAGCCAGAGTTAGCCCCAGAGCAGCAGCTTGTGGTCCTGTGGAAAACCCAGGCACCACCAGCTCAAGTACCAGTTCAAGCATCAGTTTATGTGCAAGCTTCAGCTTCAGCCCCAGCTCAGTCTTTAGATATTCAGGGTTTGTTACTTCAGATATTGGGTATGATTGGGGAGCGTCCTTCTGAGACTGCCCAGACATCCGCTCAGGGGGCAGCCCTGGGTGTTTAGAGTTCAGGAGTGTAGCCTGCTACTGTGGCTCCCCGTGCTGAGGTTGTTCTAGTTACATCGGTTGCCCAGTCTCTTGCTCCTCGCCCTACTGTGACAGAGATGGAGCAGAAGGCCATGGGTAGGTTTTTGAGATTGGCACCTCCAAGATTCGCTGGTACATCGGGTCAGGACCCACATGAATTTATCATTACCTGTGAGGAGCTATTGCACTATTTGGGCTTATTGGAGACTCACAGGGTTGGCAACACTTCATATCAGCTGGAGGGTCCAGCAAAGTTATGATGGAGGGCACATGTTGCTTGCGGGACTTCTACATCACCTCCCTTGACCTGGTATGAGTTTTATGAGGCCTTTATGGCCAAGTTATTACCACAGAGCGATCGAGAGCATCTGAGGGAGGAGTTCACTAGACTTTCTTAGGATACCATGATCGTCTCAGAGTATGAGGCCCAGTTCCATAGCTTACTACATTTGGAGCCATGATTATGCCTACTGAGGCCTACATAGTTCGTAGATTTGTTTGGGGGCTACGGAGAGAGTTCAGGGAGCCTGCAGTGATACTAGTTGGTAGTGGTCGATCATTCTAGGTCATTGCAAACTATGACCACACAGTTGAGGATTCAAGTCGTCATGACACCGGGGCCAGAGATAAGAGGCCTCTCCATCAGGGTGGTTAAAGTAGTTCTAGGAATAGTGGTAGAGGTTCAGGCTAGTAGGTCCAAGGTTATCAGCCGCAACAGTATCAGGATCAGTCTAGCCGATTGGTACAGGCGTCACTTCAGGCTTTTAGTTCTCAGTTTGAGCTGGGTCAGGGCAGTTAGCGAGGTCACAGTCGTCAGCCATCAAGAGGTACAGATTCTGGGGCATTAGGCCGTGGTGGCCATTTGGGTTTTGCTAGTTAATCCGGACTGAGTAGGTCATCATGGGCTTGCTATACTTGTGGTGTGGTTGGTCACTTAGCTAGAGATTGCCCCCAGCAGGGTATAGTTCAGCCAGTCGAGCCGCTGCGAGCAGTTCAGCCTCTGGCTAGAGGGGGTTGTGGTCATGCTAGGGGTGGTGCCCTACATGGCAGTGCAGGTGGTAGGGATGGCAATCGGGCAGATGGAGGTCATCATCAGTTCTATGCGGTCCCTGGGAGATCGGAGGTAGAGGCCTCGGATGCTGTGATCATATGTATAATTTTTGTATGCCGTCATCCAACTTATGCTTTGTTTGATCCTTGATCCACTTGTTCATATATATCTTCCTAATTTCTGCCTTGTTTGGGTTTGGCTAGTGAGCCATTGTCTGTTCATGTTTTTGTTTTGACCCCAGTAGGAGATTCTTTAGTAGTGGATCAAATTGTGAGATCCTATGTGATATCTGTTGGTGATTTAGACACTTGGGCTGACATGATGATACTTGATATGTTGGATTTTCATGTGATACTGGGCATGGACTGGTTATCCCCTCACAATGTAGTTTTGGATTGCTATGCTAAGACCGTTACCATAGTCGTGCCCGGTGTATCCCCGTTTGTGTGGCAGGGTTCTGTTAGCCATGCACCATCTGGGATCATTTCTTATCTTCAAGCTAGCAAGTTGATATCCCGTAGGTGTTAGCTTATCTAGCATATGTCCGAGATGCTAGTGCTGACCCTACATCTCATAAGTCTGTTCCTGTGGTTTGATACTTCCTAGATGTGTTTCCTACCGACCTTCCAGGACTTCCACCTGAGAGGGATATTGATTTCACCATTGAGTTAGAGCCAGGCACCATGCCCTTTTCTATTTCTCCCTACCTTATGGCTCCTGCTGAGTTGAGAGAACTTTAGGAGTAGCTCCAGGATTTGTTAGCTAAGGGGTTTATTAGACCGAGTGTGTCTCCTTGGGGTTCTCCTATTCTCTTCATGAAGAAGAAGGATAGGTCAATGTGGATGTGTATTGATTATCGGCAGCTGAATAAGGCGCATGTGTTAAGAATAGGTATCCGATGCCCAGGATTGATGACTTATTTGATCAACTTTAGGGTTTCATTGTGTTTTCTAAGATTGATTTGAGGTCAAGCTACCATCAGTTGAGGATTAGGGCGGAGGACATCCCTAAGACAGCATTCAGGACACGTTACGACCACTATGAGTTCCTGGTGATGTCTTTTGGGTTGACCAATGCCCCCGCAGCCTTTATGGACTTGAATCACAGGGTGCCTAGCCCGTACTTGTATATGTTCGTGATAGTCTTCATTGATGACATCCTGGTATACTCGAGGAGTAAAGATGAGCATGAGCAGCACTTGAGGACTGTACTTTAGACTTTGAGAGATCATCGGCTTTATGCCAAGTTCTCAAAGTGTGAGTTTTGGTTAGAGTCAGTTGCATTCCTAGGGCATGTGGTGTCTAAGGATGGAATTAGAGTTGATCTAGGTAAGATTTCTGCAGTTCGTGATTAGCCTAGACCTACTACTCCTACCGAGGTTCGCAGCTTTATTGGGTTGGCCAGGTATTACAGATGGTTCGTTGAGAGTTTTTCTTCTATTGCAGCACCCTTGACTATGCTTACTAGGAAGGATGTTCCATTTCAGCGGTATGATCAGTGCGAGGATAGCATCCAGAGGATTAAGTCCTTATTGACTTCAGCTCTAGTTTTGACTATGCCGCTTGAGGGTCAGAGTTTCTCCGTGTATTTTGATGCTTTAGGGGTCACTATTGGTTGTGTGTTGATTTAGCAGGGTCGAGTAATAGCATATGCATTGAGGCAGCTGAAGGTTCACGAGCGCAACTACCCCTCTCATGACTTAGAGTTGGCGGCGATAGTCTTCGCGCTCAAGATCTAGAAGCACTATCTATATGGAGTTCATTGTGAGATATTCACCGACCATCGTAGTCTTCAGTACATTAACAGTCAGCACGAGCTGAACTCGAGATAGAGGAGATGGATTGAGTTGGTGGAGGACTATGATTTAACTATTTTATACTATTCGAGCAAGGAAAACATGGTAGCGGATGCCTTGAGACGAAAGGCGGTGAGTATGGGAAGCCTAGCTTCACTTTCAGTTTTTGAGCGACCGTTGGCCTTGGATATCCAGTCCTTGGCTAACCATTTGGTTAGGCTTGACTTATCGGATCCCAGCAGAGTTCTTGCCAGTGTTGAGGTTTTCTCTACTCTAGTTGATAAGATTCAGAGCCGACAATTTGAGGATTAGGTTTTTGTGTGACCTTCATGATCAGGTGGTTCGGGGTGAGGCCAGCCGGGCTACCTTCAGTTCAGATGAGATTCTGAGGTTTGAGGGTCGACTTTGTGTTCCGAGAGTTGGTGATTTCATAAAGTTGATACTCCATAAGGCATATTGTTCTAGATACTCCATTCATCCTGGCACAACAAAGATGTATAGAGACCTGAGACAACTTTACTAGTGGAGTGGTATAAAGCGGGACATGGCAGAGTTCGTATCTCGGTGCTTAAACTTTGAATAGGTGAAGTTTGAGCACATGAGACCGGGTGGTTTGATGCAGTGACTTCCCATTCCTGAGTGGAAGTGGGAAGGTATTACTATGGAATTTGTTGTTGGTTTGCCTCGTACTACTCAGGGGTTTAACTCAATTTGGGTGATTGTTGATAGGCTGACTAAGTCAGCACATTTCTTGCCGGTTCAGACTTCTTACGGGGCAGAGAGGTTAGCTCAGATCTATATTTGTGAGATTGTACAGTTGTATGGGGTCCCAGCTTCTATCATTTTGCATCGCGACACTCAGTTCACATCCAATTCTGGAGAGCTATACAGAGGGATTTAGGTACAGAGGTTCATCTTAGTACTTCTTTCCACCCTCAGACAGATGGCCAGTCTGAGAGGACTATTCAGGTCCTGGAGGACATGCTTCGCGCTTGTGTTCTTGACTTTGGAGGTTCATGGGACCAGTTTGTGCCATTGACTAAGTTTGCGTATAATAATAACTTTCATTCGAGCATTGGCATGGCACCTTTCAAAGCTCTGTATAGTAGGCATTGCAGATCGCCCATTGGTTGGTTTGATGGGTTAGAGTCCAGACCGCAGGGTATATATTTACTTAGATATTTCTTGGACTAAGTCCGTTTGATCCTGGACAGACTTAGAGCAGCCCAGAGTAGGCAGAAGATCTACGCTGATCGTATACTTCGTGCCTTGGAGTTTAGTGTTGGTGATCTGGTGTTCCTACGAGTATCGCCCGTGAAAGGTGTGATGAGATTTGATCGGCGGGGCAAGCTTAGCCCCAGGTTTATTAGGCCATTTGAGATTCTACAGAGGGTTGGTAGTGTTGCCTACATGTTAGCCTTGCCTCTGATGTTTTCAGCTATTCACCCAGTTTTCCGTGTTTCGATGTTGTGCCGGTATATGCCAGATGAGTCTCATGTGTTGCATTGGTATTTGGTTCAGTTGGATGAAAGGTTATCATTTGTTGAGGAGCCGATAGCTATTTTAGCCAGATATATCAGGAGTTTGAGATCTAGGGAGATTCTGGTTGTGAAAGTTCAGTGGAGACATCCTCTGATTGAGGCGGCTACTTGGAGACAAAGAGTGAGTTGCATGCTCAATATTCGCAGTTGTTCGAACCTTCAGGTACTCCATTCTTCTTGACTTTCAGGGATGAAAGTCTTTTTAGTAGTGGATGTCGTGATGACCCTTACAGTCATCTTCAAATTTTCACATTTATTGCACTGTTAAAGCCTTTCTGTAGCGGCCCCAAGTCATTTATGGCTTGCTGGGACCGATAGTTTGGTGCCTGGTCGTTTGTTTGGTCGTTTTAACCATTCGCCTGTTTTAGAGCTTTAAACTTAGATATCGTTGACTTTAGTCAACATTCTTAGCTACCATGATTGGAATTGAATTCTGACAGTTTCGTTAGCTCCGGTGCGATGAGTTTGGTTTAGTTGGACCTTTAGTTAATGCTTGAGAACTTCCATTGTGGGTTTTGTGTGCTTTTCTCAGTTTTTAGGCCATTTGGAGTTGAAAGTGTAACTTCGAGTGACTTTTGATAATTGGAGTATCGGATTCGAAATCCTATGATTCCATCAGCTCCAGAATGTTGAGTTTGGGCTAGGAAGATGGTTGGTTCGGGTTCCGGGTGAGTCAGACTCATTTCGAGCCTTTGAGTTCCTTTTTGTTAGTGTTGACTTGGGTCAACATTTATCTGAAATGACCTCGTATGGAAGTTTTATCGATTCCATTGAGTCCGCAATATCTTTTCCACTCTATTAGCACTATTGATTATTGAATATCGGTTTTCGATTGTGTCCGGAATGCCCCATCGAGTTTTTTAAAAAGTACAGAAAATCAGCTGCGGACAGCAGCTATTTATTGCTGTCATTTCATTTTTTTCAGCCCTTCTCCTCACTTTTCTAACTCTAAAAATCAAAATTCTCTCCACCATTTTGCTCCAATTCAAATCTAAACATCGGAGAATTATTTGTTCGTCTATTATCCGTAGTTCTTCGCCTCTTGGTAAGTCATCTTCCCCAACTTGCCTTCTTCGGTTTTCTCTTAATTCCTCCATTGATGCTCATCCAAAGCTTGGATTTTTTGATAGATTTTTCCCCCTAAGCTTGTGCATGTTCGTGGGTGTGAAGTTTTATCCATCTTGGGCTGATTTTCCGTCATTTTTGTAAGTAATTCTTGCTTAATTTCCATTTTTATTTTTGAAATTTCCATTCTTTAATCCCCAACTTGGGCGGGCTATTTTGGTGCCCTTCCCTTGTCCAATTGTGCTCAAATTTGGATCATGCCTTCTTGGCAACGTTGGGGTCATCGTGATTCTTTTTGTTTTTGGTGTTTGGTTGCAGGCCTCGCGAACCCGCTTTTGACCCGGATATCGACCCGGTTACAATTGTAGCAATATGGGTATTGTTAGACTCATCTTAACATTTTATTCATGAATTTTATAGTTTGATTCTCATTCGGAGCTTCTCAAAGAAGCTCGGCCTCGAATATCATCGTTCCCGTAGCTTCTCATCGGACAACATGTAGGTTACGGCTTAACTCCCTAGACTTTGCATATATCGGGTAAAATTGTACTAGTTGGCATCCTTGGATTGGGTTATTAGGTTGGTACCACAAACCTTGACCGTTTTTCCATGATTCGTCCTATTTCCTTCCTCTGTTGTGTGTAGTATTTCTATTAGTTGATATATTTATTACCCTTGTGACCCCGTGAGATCTTGTTGACTCTTGAAATAGAAGGAGGGAGTATTGGGAATGTCCGCGAATCCCGGACATAGAAATATCTTTCTACGCTGTTTATGCTTGCTGAGTAGCTTCAGAGCCTGTGCAAGGGCGTTAGGTTGATTGTGAGCTGACGGGTAGCTATTTGGGTTGATCATATCATTTCCATGCATATAAAGAGGTTTTTCACATTTTATTATAGTTTTTGGCTTCGTGCCTACGAAAACTAATTTTCTAAACCATGCATGGCTTCGGGGGCTCGTTTTCGATAAAATTAGATTTGGAAATGATTTGACTTTATACGTGGATCTTCTTGGGGTAAAAGAAGGTTAAACATATGGTTTTATCTTGATTTACCACTATTGCTAGACTCGACCGGGTCGGAGTGCTATATGAGTTTTCTTACTGATTTGAAATGATATCAGGCTCGGCCGGGTCGAGCATCTGAGATGTTTTTACTATTTTTTTAGACCCGGTTGTGCCCGGGCACCCTTGGAAGGGTTTTTGAAACATCTTTTTCACTGTTTTAGTCCTAGACAGGGTCTAGGCATGTATATTTTAGACTTAGCCACTGGCTTGAACCCAAACTTAATTCCGAAGGACACGTTTTTATTCTGAGTTTTAGTATGGGGTCTGGGACCTCCATGGAACTTGTCGCTCTGGGCCTGAGGCATTGGGCTGCGTATGCTGGAGGGAAGGGTATACGATGGAGTAGAGGTATACGGGCTGTGTCCTTCTATGGAACCTGCCTGTTGGGCTCGATCGGCACCGGAGGAGGTACATACAGAGGTTCTATTTCACCCTGAGGTTTTCATTCATCATATCATTCATTGTTTGAGATACCACCCTTGCTTGCTGTGTGTTGATTGTATTCTCCAGTAGTATGGGATGATGGAGGGTTTGTTTTCACTTGATTGCGTTCCTCGATTGTATGGGCGGCCGAGGGACTGTAGGTAGACTCTTGTTACTTTATTCCAATATTGATCTCTGTTACGGTTGAGTATGAGCATGATTACTATGAGGTGGTGAGTTCCTGGATTGAGTTTTGTATGACTTTATTGGGTATTAATTCTTGTATGTCGAGCATGTCTACCTTTATTCTTCTCTCCCTTTTTTCTTATACTTGAGGGTACCGGTATACCGCCCATTTCTAGAACTTATTCTTATATATACTATTTTTGCAAGGATCCCAGGTGCATTGTCCTTACTTTGACCTGTGCCAGTTGTGTGTATATATTCTATATGCTAGTCTTATATGTTGTTTCTGCTGTCTTCCCTCTGGGCTAGCTCCTGTGTGCTTATCATTGAATTCTGTGATTGTTTGTACTCTTATATTTTCAGAGACATTGTGTATATATGACTTTTGGACCTTTGTACTCCTAATGTAGTGCGGCTCTTATACGCTTTGATACCAGGTTTTTGGTTGGTTTAGATTCCTCTTTTTTATATCTCTCTTGTATCTATTTTCTTCTCATTATTCCATTGCTTTTGCTTATGTATCGAATCTTTCGGTTAAACTGTTAGAAGGTAGCCCATTACTAACCGTTCTGGGCTATGGGGATTGGTTCGCCTACTGGTAGGGTTGTAGGTGCCATCATGACCGAGAAATCAGGTCGTGACAGGGCTGTCGATAACTAGTTATATAAGAGAAAGAATGTGAGGTCTGAGTGTATAATTATGTAGTGGGCCTAGTATAGGTTAAATATTGGGCCTATTTTGACCCAATAATTGGTCCTAATTTGAGAGGAACTAGGGCCTAATTTGAAAGGGAATTAAGTTGGGTAGATTTTGCAAATGTGACCATTTTTCTTGTAATTTTCAACAGTATTAAATTTTAAGATATGACCAAAATGATTCAGTTGGTGGATTTGGCAAAAAATTAAGATAAAGAGATTGACTAATTTAATTCAATTTAATTATTTGAGATTCTTAATTTAACAAAACAAAATAATTATTCAATCATGAAAGCGTAATATGTAAGGCTAAGCATTCTAATCAATTTTTAAGTGAAATAAATTGTTTATTTTGATTTAAACATCATTTTGATTAATTGATTTTCCATATATTTATTTAAGAGTGAAAATTATATAAATCTATATATTAGGATATAGAAATATGATCATATATTTAAAACATGGAAAAATTGTATTGAAAATGATTTGTTTTTTTTTTTTTTTTGAAAATAATTATTTCAAATGATTTGAATTTGAAGAAGCTCAACAATTAATTTAAGTGTGCAGGGAAAAAATTGAGTGTCAACAACTACCCTTTTATTTAGATAGGGTTGATGAAAGAGATCCTGGCAAAGGAAATGACGAATCCAATCATGTCCGACCCTTAATTCATCTCTCAAAAAGGTATTTCAAAGACTAGGAATTATAGACAGACTCCGGTAATGCGTTTCCTACATATCTCAGGATATATATTAATTCATGCCAATTGTATGTCATGACCTAAATGGACATAAGTAACACCCACACTAACCCTCCGGTGGGAGAACCATCCAACCCAACGATTAACTAATTTTTGAAGGAATAATAACAAAACCAACTCCAATTAGCAAAAAATAGTCAAAAACTAAATAAAACATTAAGTGAGGAAATATTCAAATATATATTACATTTTCTCAAGACCTGAAAGTCATCGTACAAAAACTATAAACATAGTCAAACGTCTAAGATATCCAAAAAATAAAAAAATAAAAGAGAGTTTTGATCGCTCAAAATAAACACAATGACCCAAGTGAGGATTCATGACAGCCTAAGATGTAGTACTCACCCTTGAATCATAATCAGTAGTCCTAGCTAGAGGTGAGGTCACGTCTGAGCCACAAGAACACGGTCTGCACTCAACAAAAGAAGAGTAGAAAGTAATATCAGTACAAACCACTATGTACTAGTAGGTATCATTGGTCGACTCAATTTAGCACAAGTATGCAGTTAAATCACATAACAAGCAAAATGGAATTCAACACTTAGCAAGTAGTGCAGTCAACAAATAATCACCTCAAGTCACGTCAACCAAATTTGTAACAAAATCATATAAGTCAATGAATATCACAACAATAATTCAAGTTCTAACACGTTCGAGTCTCATTACACAAGGATATTTGTCCACCTAACCTTAAAAAATGTACTCATTACCCTTAGTTTGATCTCATTATTCCTTTCTAACTCACAATATCAAGTGACAATGTAGAAGTAAATGTAAATGTGTATACACATACTAAAGGGACTTATTTCTGCCCAACTAGCCATGATCTATAGGAGAAACACCAGGGTCCATGTAATGTACCGACTCATGGTATCCAATCCATAACAATAAAATCAATATTAATATTTGTACTGTCTCATGGTACCCAATCCATAATAACATCAATAATTTTGGTACCGGCATGGTACCTTATCCCTTAACCAATGTGAACCTATGGTTCTAATCTGTGTCACTTAGGATAATACTGTGCACTAATCACATGTGCATTTTTCATTTCAAGTTCTTTAATCAAGTTCATAAATGTAAAACCAACAACTTATTCATTCAAGCAGTAATATGATGACAATGATCAATTCAATCATGTCCGAAGACAAATCACAAATTACCTAATTCACAAGATACAAGCACTAAAACAAGTCTCAACTTCAATTAAACTATAACCTACCTCGAGTGAAGAATTACAAATCAAACAAGTTCAGTCGCCAAATCTTTTCCATTCTTTAACACATCAACATGTTAAAAGTCTATAAACAATAATTACAAGAGTAATTAAGCATTTACTCTTTCATTTCAGGACTTGGGAATTCAACTCCCTAACTCTACCATTAATTAAGGTCAGTAGAATTCTCCAAGGGTTAATTAATCACATAATAGCCCCATATTATTCATATAATTAACATTCAAGGAGTTTCTAATCAAATATTCCTTTTTATGCTATTTTTATGCTAAAGGTCACGCCTTTATGGAACTCACAGTTTTCAATTCCTTTGAAACATGATTAGGACTATCAAATTCATGCTAGGAAGTAATAATTATTATCCTAGGATCAAGCCTAGGTGAAATTACACCTACCCATAGGGTTTTTCCCACTTTTCATACTTTTAGGGCTTTAAATCCACAATTCCACCATTAATCTTAATTTATATAATTCTATAATTGAAAAGGGATTAAACATTGATAAGAGGAATGAATTACTCATCTTAATGGAGGAAAATCATCTAGTCCAGGAGGAAAATCTCCACCCAATAAATCTAGAACGAGAGTTTGAGTTTCTGGAAATAAAAACCTAAAAATCAGACTTAACAGGCAATCTACCTCCTGTCTCTCGCCACGATGGTCCTTTTCTTGCTACAACAAGACTGTTGTGCCGAGACTTGGCTATCTATAATGGGCCTTGGTGGCTTGTCAAGCTACTTGATAAGTCGGTAACCTACCAACTTATTGAGCCTAAATCTATGAATTATTGCTATGTTTTGAATTGATTTAGAGGTTCTTATGTCGTTTATTGATATCTATGCAAGTGCTTTAGAAAGAAGAGGAAAAACAAGGATATGGACCCAAAAAGAATAAAAAAGGAGATAAGTGTGAAGAGTTGAGAAAAGCTAGAGAATCTGCCGAGAGCTACGGTGGCTGTGCGACACGCATAAGCCAAGGTGCGGTCACACCTCTTCCACATAGAGCTGCAAAGAGGAATGAAGATTCTGCTACAGCATGCGGTTGCCATGAAACGTGCACATCTCGTGGTACGAAACACATCACCCTCCGCAAAAGTCCTAACTAAGCGACTAAAGTCACTGGTCAACTTGAAGCCGGTGTGCTATGTGAACACTGTGACGTGTGAACCGCACACCGCGTCGCACATCACCTGGAGGGAAATTTTGTCCTAAATTTATGTGATGATTTTGGAAACATATAAAAGGCAATTTTAGGCGTGTTTTGTATATACAATTCAGAGCAGAGAACTTGGAGATATTCTTGGCTTGTAAACACTTTTCTCCATCTCCTTTGATAGAGGGTTTTCAATCCAATCTTTTGGTTAACTAACTTGTGTGCTAATTTGACTCTAGAACTTGAGAATCAACTACATTGGATGGGAATTTGATTTACCCGGCTGGTATATCTTCTACCCCTTCTATGAGGGGATAATTTCTATTGTTTAGGGGTGTATAGATGATGGGTGTGTAGCTAGTAGGTGTGGATTTTGCAAAATCACTCTTATAATTGCTTATCTTATGTGGGTCTAGTAATTTCACCATGTTTTATATAATAATTTGTGGTTGCAAACATGAATTTACCTTACTTGGCTACTTAGTTGCTCGAGAGAGGATTTTGTAGTTGTGGATGTGAAATTGCTAGTGGGTACTTGGAAATCCACTTAGATTGGAGGATAGACATAGCTCTAATCGCGGAATCTCCCATATAAGGGTCCGAGCTAGAAATAGGATGACCTCCCCAAGCAAATGTTGGTTGGTTATTTAGCACACCGAATGATGTTCTAACCAAAATCATCAGATATGTGAATGTTGATCGAGAGATAGCATTCCACACTCATGACCAACGTTACCCATGTCACTAGGTGAGAATTTGAGTGAATTAGTGATCACCCTATCCTATGGAAAATGCCCCATCGGAAATACACCCTAGTCATCTAGTTCTACTTGGTACACCCATCTCGATTTTACAGCTTTTACTTGAATTGAGTAAGTAGTGACAACTTTCCCAATTCCCCCATTTTATTGCTTTGGTTTCGTTGAACAACTACTCTCATTTTGAAATCATTTCGCACAATCTATAATGAATAAATCAGGTCCCTTGGGTTCGACCCCAACATCCGTTGGGTTATAAATTTTGTTTTGACTACACGATCGCTGTGACCTCCTTAATTAGAGAGCACGATTTGAGCGTTTATCAAAAATGGCGCCATTGAAGGGGACTTGAGTATTAGCTAATTTTTTGTTGTTGTTATGAAGTCAACTTGAAAGTGTTTGTTTTATTTTACTTTATGTTGTTTTTGAGTGTTGATTGAGCAGGTCGGCTATGGAAGAATCCGAGGATAATAAGGAGATTGGCAGCTTCGACAATGCCAATGCTGGTGAGACAATGATGCACGGAGGTGTACATGCAATCCACCTACCTCCCACGGTTGAAAATGATGTCTTCCATGTGACAAGAACCATGCTCCATTTAATTCAAATGAAAGGGCTATTTAGTGGAGCTGCCCATGAGGACGCCAACCGGTATATCAGGAACTTTGTGGAGATTTTCTAACCATACATCATCCATAATGTCTCCCAAGAGTCCATCCGATTGCGCCTATTCCCTTTCTCCTTAACGGGGGAAGCCACGACGTGGTTTGAAGAATTGCTGGATGGATCCATCATATATTGGGCTGAGTTGGTTGAGACATTTACCTCGTGATTCTTTCCTACATCCCGAATGATGAAATTAAGAGATGAGATCACCAACTTCAAGCAACTTTCAGATGAGCTCTTACATGAGGCTTGGCTACGCTTCAAGAAGAAGCTTATTTTATGACCGAACCATGAGCTATCAGACAACGTTTTGCTTCAAAGCGTCTACTGGTCATTGAATTCTATGAACAAAACATTGGCTAATAGCCTAGGGGGTGGCATTTTCATGGACATCACGTACCCTGTTGCCTTGACTTTCTTAGAACGGATAATTAAAACTCATCAAGCCTGGTATACCCAGTAGGCAGATGTACCTACCTCAGGAGTAACCCCCTCTATCTTGGCCGATGAAATTCGAAATACAGGCAGAATTCAAGATGAAACAATGGCCAAAATGATGCCCAAATCAACCTCTTGGCAAAGCATGTGATAAGTGTAAAGGGGGCGAGTGTAGTAGACACCCCAGAAATAAGAGCCAGTGATGAGGAGCTTATGATGGTGGTTGATGAGAAGTTATATTTTGTATCAGAGGGTTCTTGTCCCAGGTACTATCACCCAAGGGAAGAGAAACAAGGTTGGAAGCGAGATGATCGGGATAGGTACAGTGAGCGATACAATCATCGAAGTGTTTATGCAACCCCAAACAAATTGAATTCCTTCTACCAACCAACCACAAGCAATCCCGAGCATTCCAAGTTAGAGGACATGTTGTCCTTTGTGCTGAAAAAGGTGGATACAATACACGCCAGGGTACATGAGCTCAAGAGTGAAGTCTCCACACTTTACAGAACCGTGAGTTCTCATTCAACCTTCATCACGCAACTTGATGCCCAAATGGACCATCTTACTGTTCAAATGACTCTGATTGTAAGGACACCACTCCTTAGTGACACCAATCCAAATCCTAAACCAGATGGGAACATTATGGCCATTGTTACTAGGAGTGGTCGAGCAGCCGGTGAGATAAGGGAACCCATTATGGAACTGGTCCCACCACTAATAGAGCTGACAGTTGAAACATACAAGAAACTAAGAGATGACAAGGTGGAGCATGAGAATGTAATTGACACCCCAGAGGTAAGGAAAGAGCATGAAGCATTGAGTGAGCCGAGAAATGTTGGGAGTGACAAAGATAAGGATGAGGTCAAGACCCCTCCCCCCCTCCCCGAGAAATCATTAATGATAAGGTAGACCCTTCTCTTATACATAGCATTCCAACCACAATACCCAAAGGAATCCTTCCGTATGCTCATCGACTAAATAAAAAGAAGGAAGAGAAAAATTTAGCAAGCTATCTACAAACATTCCTTTGGTTGAAGCTCTAATAACGATGCCAGGGTACTCTAAGTTTATAAAAGAGTTACTTCAAAGGAAAGAGGTGGTTGAAGTGGGCATGGTTGAGATTTCACATAGTTGTAGTGCGGTGATGACTAGCAATAAGGCCACAAAGAGGGACGATCCAAGTGCATTCACCATACCATGTACGATTGGTTTGTTTGTGTTCCGATGGGACTTGTGTGGCTTGGTGGAAAACATCAACTTTATGCCCCTTGTGATTTTTCAGAAGTTAGGATTGGGCATTCCCAAGCCCACTTTTATGCGGCTATTGATGGCTGATAGGTCGATTAAGTGCCCTGTGGGAATCTTGTTTGATGTTCTGGTGAAAGTGGACAAACTATTCTTCCTGCGGATTTTGTCATCTTGGAATATGAGGTAGATGTAGAGGTGCCCATTATCTTGGGCCGACCATTGATAGCCACCAGGCAGGTCCTTGCTGATGTCAAACTCAGAGAACTCAAATTTCGAGTGGGGGATGAGATAGGGACCTTCAATGTCTTCCTACTGACTAAGCCCCCAGAAGATTTGGGAGTCATATCTGTGATAGAATTTGAGGGAAAAGAGGATGATACCCTTGGAGAGTGTGAAGTGTGCAAGGTGTCCGCAGTTGATTTACTGCAAGATGAACAGCTTGATGGCATCTCTAAAGCGTCAATGGAGAAAGTTCCCTTGTTGGAATGGGACCCTGCTAATCAGATTAGCATGCCTTCTGAAAATGGTTGAGGATTGAGGTACCATCGTTGAGCTGTGATGTTAAACCAAGCGCTTCCTGGGAGGCAACCCAAGCTCTTTTCCTTACATATTTTCTCCTTATTTTCTGCTTTTATCTTGTATGTTATTTTTGTTAGCATTGTAGTTGGAATGGAAGAAATGGTCAGATGATACGAGGCTCTATGCGATCACACCATGGAGGATTCACGTCATATATCAGAATGCATGAGTTTAACAAAATACCTGACGGTTTAGGTCAATTAATATGCAATCGGTGTGCGACTGCATGACCTAAAGTGCGGAACACACACTCATTTTGCACTGCATTCCAAAACACTGGCAGTTTCCCCCCAGAATTTTTCCCATCATGCATTTTCAGTGCGGACCGTATGATCTTAGGTGCATGTTGCACATCAGTCACAAAATCAACAAACATGCTTACCAACCTTAACCGATGCGATGGAGGTGAGGCCGCATCACCTGCAGTGCATTTTGTACTTCAGTTCAGGGAGTTTACCATCTCTTCTTTCGTGCTTCATTGGGGATAATGCTAAGTTTCGATTGGGGGGAATTGCTTGTATCACCTTGTTCATAGTAATGTAGAAATAAACTCCGAGGGTTTTCTTAATACCACGGTTCTTTCCCAAAGAGCAAAAGTTTTGATTATTTTCCTTTTCTTTTCTTTTATTTTTGTGTGTCGAACCGGGTTGGTGTTTCCCTATGATAGATTGAGAGATGACTTTCTTAAGGGAAAATGCCAAGTTTATTTTAGAATTGAGTCTGTAAATGCTTGTCTCGAAATGGGCCCACCAAAAAAAAAATTCTTGGTAAATTGCTTTTGAAAAGGAAAGGAAGAAGGAAAATAAATTTTTGAGGAAAAGCGTTCTCTTGTCATGACTTGCACACTCTCACTTTGGCTTGATTGACTCACAAACGAGTGTGTAATGAACTTGGAATAGCTTGTCAAAAGTAATTTTCCCCAATGGATTGTGGGACTAATGGATGAAGTCATGTGGCATAATGCCTTTTGCGGTGAGGCTTTACCTTGATTCTTGTGCATAAGTGTCATCTAGAACTTTCCCCGAATATGATTCAAGGCAAAATTCTAGGTGTAACCAAGCTTGAAAAATGACCTTAGGCCCTTTTTGATAGTCACTTCACTCAAATGACCTCCCAATGACATCAAATCCTAGTGAACCCCTTTGAGCTTGTGACCATTCTTTGACACCTTTGTAACACCTGTAACACCTTGACCTTTTTGGAAACCTCTAGCTTGGCACCCGTCCTCTCTAATTGCTTGAAAATGAAATGTAGGCTAAAAGCCTAAGTTTGGGGGGGGGGGAACAAAAGATAACATAGGCAAATGCCTAAGTTTGGGGGGTGCATATGATCAAAGGAGGAGAAGAAAAGGAATGCACTTCAAGTGCAAGGTAGCACCTTGAATTGACAATTGACAATTGCTCCAAAAGATCAATCCAAATGAGCAAATTAAAAAGCAAAAATAGTTGCTACCAAGTAAAGGTGATATAAGGTGTGAATAATCACGAGGTTAAAAGGAGAAATCTTGGGTTGTGTGAGGGAGAAACAAGGTGAAGTTAGAAATTGAAAAATGTGAGCGGCGTTTTTAATGACAAAACAAAGAGCATTAGGGAGGTGTAGTCACTTGAACCAAATGATATCCTCACCTTAACCCTAGCCAACATTACAACCCATAAGTCCTTGGAAATTCCGAGCTTGTCTACCCTACATTAGTGGCAATTTACATGAAGGGCAAGCCTATGGTTTGATGCGCATGCACTTGAACTTTCTTGAGAGAATGAAAGTCTTCTTGGTTCTCTTATAATCCCGTGTTTTGTGAATTGAATGATTGTGTGTGGGATTCTCTCTTGTGGTGAATTGTATCATGCACTCGAATTGAAGCATAGTTTCTCTATTTCAATTGAGGGGAATGAATGAGACAAGTTGTATGGCGAATCTCGAGGCAAACCTTGACGGTCCATGCCAATGACTTGAGAAACTAAAATATCTTCTTTTGAATCGAAAATTCCCTAGAGTTTTAAAAGAGATATGATGTCCAATTTAAAATTTTTTTTTGGAAATGAGCAACTACCTTGAGCATGTGGGAGACCAAATTGAGATAAGCATAGTAGTTGAGTCTTTTGTTTGTTTATTTTTCTTAAATTTTTAGTGTAGAATAGTTTTTTTTGTGCCTTAATTGAGCCATAGCATAATTCATTCCTTGCCATGTAAGTATCTTGCTTGAGGACAAGCAATAGTTCAAGTTTTGGGGTTTGATAAGTCGGTACCTACCAACTTATTGAGCCTAAATCCATGAATTATTGCTATGTTTTGAATTGATTTAGAGGTTCTTATGACCTTTATTGATGTCTATGCAGGTGCTTTGGAAAGAAGAGGAGAAACAAGGATATGGACCCAAAAAGAACCAAAAAGGAGCTAAGTGTGAAGAGTTGAGAAAAGCTGGAGAATCTGCCGAGAGGTGCGGTGGCTGTGCGACACGCACAAGCCGAGGTGCAGTCGCACCTCCTCCATATAGAGCTGCAAAGAGGACTGATGATTCAGCTAGAACATGCAGTTGCCATGCGACGCACACATGTCGTGGTGCGAAATGCATCACCCTCTCCAGAAGGCCTACCAAAGCGACTGAAGTCACAAGTCAACTTGAAGCTTGTATGCAACGCGCACACTGCGACGTGCGAACTGCACACCGTATCACACACCACCCGGAGGGCAATTTTATCCTAAACTTATGTGATGATTTTGGGAATATAGAAAAGGCAATTTTAGGCTTTTTTTGTATATACAATTCAGAGTAGAGAACTTGGAGATATTATTGGCTTGTAAACACTTTTCTCCATCTCCTTTGAGAGAGGGTTTTCAATCTTATCTTTTGGTTAACAAAATTGTGTGCTAATTTTACTCTAGAACTTGAGAATCAACTACAATGGATGGGAATTTGATTTACCCAGCTGGTTTATCTTCTTCCCCTTCTATGAGTGGCTAATTTGTCTTGTCTAGGGGTGTATAGTTGATGGGTGTGTAGATAATGGTTGTAGGTGTTTCTAAACAACTCTTATAATTGCTTATCTTATGTGGGTCTAGTAATTTCACCATGTTTTAATCTAATAATTTGTGGTTGCAAATATGAATTTACCTTACTTGGCTACTTAGTTGCTCGAGAGACAATTTTGTAGTTGTGGATGCGAAATTGCTAGTGGGTACTTGGAATTCCACTTAGATTGGAGGCTAGACATAACTCCAATTGCGGAATCTCCCATTTAAGGGTCCGAGCTAGAAATAGGACGACCTCCCTAAGCAAATGTTGGTTGGTTATTTAGCACACCGAATGATGTTCTAACCAAAATCATCGCATATGTGGATGTTGATCGAGAGATAGCATTCCACACTAATGACCAACGCTACCCATGTCACTAGGTGAGAATTTGAGTGAATTAGCGATCACCCTATCCAATAGCAAATGCCCCATCGAAAATACACCCCTAGTCATCTTGTTCTACTTGGTACACCCATCTTGATTTTACAACTTTTACTTGAATTGAGTTACTAGTGACAACTTTCCCAATTCCCCTATTTTATTGCTTTGGTTTTGTTGAACAACTACTCTCATTTTGAAATCATTTCGCATAATCTATAATGAGCTAAATCAGGTCCCTTGGGTTCGACCCCGACATCCGTTGGGTTATAAATTTTGTTTTGACTACACGATTGCTGTGACCTCCTTAATTGGAGAGCACGATTTGAGTGTTTATCACTGCTACGGCAGAACATGTCTGCTATGATGGACTCACTACAGAAGGAAATCCTCTGCTGCAGCAAGGACAAAAGCAGAACTTCAGAAACTCTCCCAAATCTCCCCATTTCACAAGACAACCTTAATTTCTAGATATCACAGATCAATCCTGACACAGTATCCACCATAACTGTAGTTTTATGAACCCATTTACCATTATAAAACTTCATATGAGACCCTACACCACTCAACTATGCACCATAGAACATCATAACATCAAATATTGTACCACGAATTAAAAATTACTACTTAAGCACATAACACTAGATCTCTATCAAAACTCACCCAAGCTTAAGATTTTATCAACTCTCAGCTTAAGGAAAAACTCTAATCAAGCACTTACACCCAAACACACTATAACAATGGAATAAGTCATTACATCAGATACCAATTAAACTATCATTCATCCCCAAATAACAAGAAGACCAAAAAGGGTAAATGAGGAGTTACCAAAATTGGTGAACAAATGCGGGTACATGCTACGCATGTACACTTTGGTCTCCCAAGTGGCCTCCTCACCAGGACAATTCTTCCACTAGAATGTCACGGATGCAATCTCCTTAGTCCTCAACTTATGAACATCTCTATCAAGAATCGCAACAGCTTCCTATTTATATGAGAGGTTCTCATCTAAAAGGACCAAATCCCTATGAATGATATAGTCACCATCTCCGTGGTACTTTTTAAGCATTAAAACATGAAACACAAGATGAAATCCCAATAAATTCGAAGGCAAAGCCAATCTATAAGCCATCAGCCCTATGCTCTTATCACGACCTAAACTGCCATGAGTGGAACCCACACTAAACCCTCGGTGGGAGAACAAATTAACCAAGCCAACACTTAACAAAAACTAAACAGCTAAAACCATTTTCAATAATAAAAACTAAGATTCACATCTTAAATAGAAAATAGAAAAACCTGCAAAAATAAACCCCTAGAATCTGAAAGTGGTGTACCAAAAATCTAATCAAGTCTGAAAGATGAGTATGCAACCCAAAAATATACAGACTCTAAGTCCGAACAAAGGACTAGAAATAATTGAAGAATTTATGGTAACCCAGAAGATACAGCTCACCCTTAAATTTAGAAGTCACCTAACTCACAAGTAAGGTCTTGAAGCAGATGCCGGAATATGCCCTATACTCAACAAAAAAAGAACAAGTGCACTATTAGTACACAAGAATAACAACGTACTGGTAGGATCATCGGCTAGCTCCAAAATAAAAAATATGAATATAAAACCTTAACAAAGTAACAAACATGCAATAAGACAAGTGATAAGTTGGTATTCTACCTACTTATTTAGCTTTTAATCTTATGCTTTTGCGAAGGTAAAGTGAGAAAATAATGCGACTGGCACAAATTACTTTTATTTTATTGGTTACTGTGTTCTAGAAGTGTTCAGGAAAGATTCAGATGAAAACAAGTCAAAAGGAAGCTAATTGGAGAAGCAACTAACTGGAAGTCGAATATGCCTATGTAAACACAGTATCCCACACGCGTACGTGAATGTCAATCAAAGCAGAGCTACACAGATGCACTGAAGTGACCACGTACACAAAGGTCAACAAAATGAAGACACTTCACGTACGTGATGAGCCTTCCATGTAGGAGAAGAAGAAAGCATCAGCTGCGGGGCAGATTTGGAAATTTCCATCTTTGGAAATCCCAATCCACATAAAAGCTCTTCTCAACTATTTTTAGAAGATAGATTGGATTATTCACAATTGTTCTTCAACCAATTCATCCTTAGTCTTAGAGTGAACAACTTAGGGCTAGCTTGGGGAGCATTTTCATCCTCCAACACCATTGGAGTGAAGATTGAAAGCTTTTATTGTAAAATCTTTTGTTCCTTTCTTCAACTCTTGCTTTGTATTGTTAAATCTATTGGTGTGTTGGTTGATATGAGATTTGGATATTGGGTTAGATATTTTAATGACCCCTTCGGTCATTTACGCGTGTTCACCTTTCTTGTACTGTTAGAGCTTGCATGTAGTGGTCCAAAGTTATTTATGGCTTTCCAGGACAGGTAGTTCAGTGCCCGGGCCATTTGCTTGGTCTTTTTAGCCATTCCTTATTTTAGAGCTTTTATCTTTTGAAATTGTTGACTTCAGTCAACATTCTTGGTGAACGTACTCGAAATCAAATTCCAATAGTTTTGTTAGCTCCGGAGCATGGACTTTGGTTTAGAGGGACCTTTGGTCGGGATCCGGGAGCTTTTCAGCTTGGAATTCTCTCTCATTCTGTGTTTTTAGGCCAGTTGGGCTGGTTTGGTTGACTTTGGTCAACATTCGGAGAATACGACCTCGGATGGAGTTTGTTTTAGGTAGTGCCGTTAGCTCCGGAATGCCGAGTTTGTTTTAGGTAGGTGGTTGGTTCAGGTTTCGGGTGAGTCGGGCTCATTTTGGGTGTTCGATTGGTTGTGATAATTGTTGACTTGGGTCAAAATTCCTCCTATAAAACCTCATATGGATGTTTTGTTGATTCCATTGAGTCCGAAATATCATTTCCACTCTAATAACACTATTGGTTTTTGAGTATCGGGTTTTGATCAAGCCCGGAATGCCCCGTAGAAGTTTTGGTTATTGCTGGTTTTTCTGGTTCTGGTGTCCTTCAGCGTGATCATGCTCTCTGAGCATGATTGCACTGGCCTGTCATTTCCCTTCAGTGCGATCACGCTCCTCTAGCATGATTGCACTAGTCTGAGTTTCTCCCTTAAATGGGATCGCGCTCCTGCAGCGCGATAGCGCTGGTCTTGTACTTTCCCTTTAGTGCGATCGCGCTCCTTTAGCGCGATAACACTGACCAAAGACCAGCAACTATATAATTCTTTGGCCTTCATCTTTCCAGCTCATTTCTCACATTTTTCCCAACTTTAAACTCAATTTCCTCTCTACCAAATTGCTCTAAATCAATTCTAAACATTGGAGAGTTGATTGTTCATGGATTTTTCGTTGCCCTTCGTCTCTTGGTAAGCTTCTTCTTCACTTGGATTTACTAAATTCCTCCATTGTTGCCTTATTTCTAAAGCTTGAGTTTTGTGGTAGTTTCTGCCCATTGAGCTGGTGCATGTTTGTGGGAGTGAAATTTTATCCATCTTGGCTTGAAACTCCATCATTATGGTAAGTAATTCTTGCCCAACCCCCATTTTATTTCTTGGAAATTCCACCTTTAATTCTTGACTTGAGCTTGCTGTTTTGAGCCCCATTTGTTATCCGTTTTTGCTCAATTTTTGGGCATGCGCTCCCGGGTTGGTAAGGAACACAAGTGTATTTTTCATTTACGGTTTTGGGTTGCGAGGCATACGAGCCCGTTTGTGACCCAGATTTAGAACCGATTATATTTATGGCATTATGGGTATTGTTAGTCTTGTTTTGACGTATTGATTACTATTTTGATATTAGTTTTGCTAATTGGAGCTCCCGGAGCAGTTTGAGTCTGGACGGCGCCATCCCCGCAGCTATTTGTCAGACGACAGGTAGGTTATGGCTTTCCCTACCTAGACTCTGCATATATAGGCTATAACTACATTAATTAACATCCTTGGGTGGGTTGTTATAGGTTGGTACCCCAAACCTTGTCTGCCTTAATTCGTTTAATTTAGACGTTGTTTGTAATATTCACGTAGTATTGTATATTACCCCTGTGGTCTTGTGAGGCCTTGTATTGACCCTGGAACATAGATGGTGGGTTATTTGGGGAATATCCGCGAGTCCCGAACAAAGAGATGATCCTTCTAGGCTGGTTATGTCTACTGAGTAGCTGTTGGGCCTGAGCAGGACTGATAGGAATTGTTGTGAGCCGCTGGGTTAATTTTATATTTGTTTGTAAGCATATCATACATGAAAAAGGTTTTCCCCTGCATGTTTTACTATAGTTTTGGCTGCGATCCACTACAGACGGTTTTCCTAAACTTGCATGGCCCTGGGGTCCCATTTTTGGTACGGTTGATGATAGAAAAGGGGATTTTGGATGATTTTGCACTGATTTTATTACTAGTACTAGTCTCTGCCGAGTAGAGCACCAGACTTGATTTTATTACTGATACTAGTATCTGTCGAGCGGAGCCCTAGACTTGATTTACTAAAGTTTTAGACCCGGCCATGCTCCGAGCACCCTTTGAGAGGGTTACTAAGACCTTGATCACTGATTTAGACCTAAGTATACTTCGAGCACCCTTTGAGAGGGTCTTTTAAGATTACTACTACTATTTTAGACCCGGTTCGATTCCAGGCATGTACCTCGAGGTTTTGATTTCTGAGATTCCATGTTCATTATTGTATGTGGTTAGGGACCTCCATGGGCCATGCTATTCTAGGACTTGGCCATTGGGCCGAGCATGTCGGAGGAGAGGTATACGGTGTAGGATGAGGTATAGCGGGCATGACCCACCATGGGTCCTCCTGCCAGTACGCCGGGTGTACCAGGGGAGGTGCATACAAAGTTACTATTACTGGTTCCATCATATCATCATCATGCATATTTCACTCAGATTCCACCCTTGTTTGCTGTGTGTTCAGTGTACGCTCCGGTTTATGGGAGGCCGGAGGGTTTGTTTTCACTTCATTGTGTTCCTAGGTTTTATGGGCGGCCATTGGGACTGTAGGTAGATTAAATTTTCTCCTGTCTTTATATAGAGCTTGTCTTGGCATTCGATTCTTGAAAGATTAGTGATGGTTGGTTTGTTGAGGCTCCAGTTGTGGGATTTTTATTATTGAGAGGGCTAGGGAGTCCTACCTTATAGAGGCACTTTTGTGTGGCATTCTGAGCAGATTATGAGATTCTGGCTCCATTTCTTATCGGGAGTTGAGTGGTATGTCTCAGTTATTGTGGGTTAGTTATTCCATCCTAGGGTTGTACTTGTGAGGTGATTTCCTGATTATGATACCATTTGATTGTATTGGTATTATGATTTCCTTATACTTGTTGATTCCATTTTGAGTATGTTGGAATGCTTTCCGTCTTTTCCTTTTACTTGAGGTTACCGGTATACCGCCATTTTCTCAACTCTCTCTCTCTCTCTCTGTCTTTACTTACTTATGTTATTATGCAAGGACTCCAGGTGCGTTCTCCTTTCCTTCACCTGTATTTCTGTGTGACTATATTCTCTGTGCTAGCATGTATTACTTGTAGCTTTTGGTTGTCTACTCTCTATGCTAGCTCCGTGTATCTCCTTTATTACTTCAGTGGCTTCTTTCTTGCTATCTGTTACTTACTGCTTTTATATCTTATATGCGCTCAGTTCGCCGATGATACCTACTGAGTACCCATTGTTTTGGTTCTCATACTACACTTCTACACTTTCTATACAGATATTAGTTGAGCTTTCGCCATTGATCAAGTTGGAGGCTCGTGCAAATTGTGGATATTCGAGACTAGGGTGAGTGCATGATGGTCGAGGCTTGACTGTATCTCATCTTTTGGCACTGTTACTCCTTGTACTTTCATAGACAAATTGTATTGTATTTTGTTACTTCTAGCACTTGTAATCTATTAGAAGCTTCTGTACTATCGATACCAAGTCTTGAGGTTGGTGTAGCTTCCTTTATGTATATATTCGGGTTTTGCTTCCGCTTTGTCTACCTTTTCAATCTGCTTCCACTTATTTTTGCTTGTTGGTGCATTTTGGTTAGGTAGTAGCCCATTACTAACCGTTCCAAATTACGGGGATTGGTTCACCTACTGAGGGATTGTAGGTGCCATCATGACCTGAGAAATCGGATCATAACAGGTTGGTATCAGAGCTAGGTTCATCGATGTCATGGTAACGAGACAAGTGTCTAAGTAGAGTCTCGTGGATTGGTATGATGACATCTGTATTCTATCTACGGGAGGCTACAGGGCAATGTTATGAAAAGTTTCATCTTCTTGACTCCTTATCATGCATTCCTGGCTTTATTGACTTCTAAAACTTTGGTTGTTCATTCATTCTCAGATGCCTAAGACAATTTCGACAACAGTTGGTGTCGAGGCTTCTGTGCCTGTTGCTTTAGTGCTTCTGTTAGCACCAGGTCTTCAGAGTGAGAGTTTAGTGCCTCAGATAGGGGGTGTGGGAACAGCCCAGCCTCTGATAGGATTTGTAGCAACCCCAATTCTTTAGGACACCTTGGCTAGGACTCTGAGTCCTTCGGTGAGTGTTTCAGTACCTGGCTCTGCGAATGGTGCTTTCGTTAGGGTTAAGCTTCTAGTTCTTTAGCAGGGTTGTCTATCGATATTGGAGTACGTGTCAAGATTTCATGACATGGTTAGGCGTACTGCTAGGGTTGTACCTTCAGATCTTGATAGGGTTCAGAGTTTTGTTGGAGGTTTATTTTACCGCTCCATTTGGTGATCGAGCACTTGGTTACAATTGGGACTACCTTCCTTTAGGTAGTGGATCATGCTTGGGCTACTGGGGGTTTATGCTGTGAGGCTTATTGAGGTAGTTCTAAGAAGCGACGTCGCCAGGATAGTTTTCGAGGTTTCCAAACTCGAGGTAGGGGATTCTCTCCTAGAGACCAGTTCCATTGTTTTTTATCTACCGGGCCAGTTTCATTTGCTTCATGGGTTCCAGAGGGTGTTGGTACAGGTTATTTTAAGCAGAGTAGGCAGTCTATAGGTCATGTTCCTCAGGATTTGCCTTCAGAATGTGCAGGCCATGGTAGCCGGTCAGCTCCGGTTGGATCATCCAATCAGACTCCACTTGGTAAGGTTTGTTATTAGTATAGGGAGCATGGGCACTTGGTTAGGGATTGTCCCGCGATTTTGCCTTCTAGTCAGTAGGGTCAGCAAGTATTATCTCCCAGGGCTTTAGTGCCACCGGCCAGAGGTGGAGTGCAGGGCAGTAAGGGTGGTCCCCAGATGGTTAGACGTGGATCTTGTTTTGGTGGTTCAGGTATCCGTCCAGAGTCGACAGGCACCATGCGTCGGAGTAGAGCTCCTTTGGGTTGCTATGGTTGTGGGGTGATGGGACATTATGCTAGAGACTGTCACCATCAAGGGATGACCGAGCCTTCAACTTTGACTACACAGTCCAGAGTTAGACCCCATCAGGCGGATGCTCCTCTTGGTAGGCCCGAGGTAGAGGTTCCTGATATCATTGCTCCAGGTTAGGCTTTTTCTATCTTCGGCTTGTGATAGTGCTGCTCGCATTATGATTCTTTCCCTTCTACCATTAATTTGTTTATATGCCTACTTGCTACTTGTTAAGTTGCTTGCCTACCCAAATTGTAGTATCTGTGTTTTATTTTATTGGTAGTTTATTCTTTAGTAGTGGATGGGGTGAGATGTCCTTGAGAGTGTTTTCTTGAGATTGTAGCTTATGGGTAGGCTTTGTAGAGCGCGCTTGCAGTTTGTTGTGGTTCTAGGCTTGCGTTGGGTCTTCTTTCCTAGCAGTCCTAGATGGTTTTTACCTAGGCCGTTATCTAGCATGGCTAGAGATCTCTGTGTGTTAGTTCAGTGTAATATCGGTAATTGTGCCAGAGTGGAGATTTTGCCTTAGTTTGGAGGTGTTGGTTATGCTAGCATGCATAGATTGGTGTGGTCTCTCGAGTGATTAGAGTCGACCCTCTTTGTTTGAATAGTTTAGAAGGTTGGCAGGTATGTGGGTTGTTCACATAGTCTCCTCCAGTTTCTTATCCGTTGGGTGTTTTGTTGTATCCCCAGTTCCAGTTGGAACGAATCCTGATCGTAGTTCTCTGGATGAGCTCTTAATTTTGGCATGGTGATTGGGTTTTGACTTTAGCACTTCTGACTAAGTGTTGACCATAACGTTATGGTTGTGTTGTATTCATAGAATTTTGGGCGAGTCGAGCATCCGACCCCTTTCTCTTCTGCCTTGTTGAGTTTTGACAATGTAAGTTTGGTAGCTAAGGTAGTGGCTCCAGATTTTTATCCTTGAGAAAGAAATTGTAAGGTTCTGTATATGCTACAGAAGGATTTTTGTTTTGTTGAAAAATGAGGGAGATGACTCCTTGTTTGTGTTTATGTGTCCTAGTAGTTGACTGAGGTGGCAATGAAGGTTCGCTTTGGGATATTGTGTTTGTGATTTGATTCAGCCATCTACACATTGCAGTGGGTTTTCCATCGATTGGTTTGTGTTTTGGTAGCAGCGGCGGTGTTGACAACTTGCATATTCAAGCCTAGTTGGCTTGAGTTCTTAAAGGTTCATTGGTAGCATACAAGTTCGACAAAGGCCTTGGTTGGCAGTTTTGAAAGTTGGGGTTCAGAATCATGGCTTGGCAGTTTGCATCGGATGGTTCGTGGCAGTTTCTATTTGGTTGTAACATCCTAGTGCCGGGAGGCAGTGGGTGTAGGAAACTTAGCTTCTTTACTTCAGTTGCGGATCCGACTATTTGGCCTTGGACACTTAGTCCTTGGCTAACCTCTGCAAGAAGTGGGATATTCCAGATTTCAGCAATATTCCAGTTAGTGTGAGGTCCTTCTACCATGGTTGGACAGACTCAGTGGCATAAGTCCAAGCTTCAACAGTTGTGTATGCTTCATATGGTCAGCTTGTGTGGGTTGAGGCTAGCGAGGCTATTTTGAGTTCAGATGATACGTAGAGACTGGTAATCACCATTCGTTTGTTGAGGATTTGAAAGCTTGTTTAGTTGATTCTTCTGGAGTTGTTGTTTATGTGGGGTTCCAGCGTTGGTTAGACTCAGCCAGTATGGAATATAAGTTCATTATGATATATGCTTTGAAGTGGTTGGTTGTGTGCAGATCCGGTTGAGCGGTTGGTTTGAGCCAAAGGAATGAGTTAAAGGTATATATAAAAAAATTCTATCGCTAGATGGTAACTTTGAACCCCAGGCACCTTTTTTCTTTGCCTTCGGGGTGTTTTGACTTGGTACTCATGGCATGGTGGACTTCTTCCCGAGGTGAGCTTGGTAAGATGACTTCAGCTAAGAATAGTGTTCAAGTATTCAGGGTTGCAACAGTTTTCTCATAGTTTGGAGCTTAGCCGGTGATTTTGAGCTTCGTGGTAGGCTTACCACCCTTCTTGCAGAGGCTTGGTTTTGGTTTTTGTCTGTTGGGCAGGTTTCCCTAGTTCATTCACTTCCAGTTGACTCAAACTTGGCATGTTATAGAAGTTGGGTTTGTTCTACAGTTTAGAAGTTTCTCCGTCAACACAAGGTATTCATACATGCCTCTCCTAGCTTTGGTGTGCAGATTTTGGTTAGATTAAGATGGGTTGATCAGTTTGGGTTAGCAGACCCTTGGAGTTAGGTTTGGGTTTTAGCCTATCTAGTAAGGAGGTTAGGCTTGGTTGCCTTTGTTGGTTCTGTTCTGTTAGGTACCATTCGGCCAAGGAGGCTACCCGAGTTGTCTGAGAGAATGGTGCGGGCTTGGTACCCGCTGTTCTTTTAATCTCTAGTCTATCTTTCTTTCCTGACTTTCGGGGATGAAAGTCTTTTTAGTAGTGGATGATGTAATGACCCCTCTGATCATTTACGCATGTTCACCTTTCTTGTACCGTTAGAGCTTGCCTGTAGCAGCCCCAACTCATTTATGGCTTGCTGGGACTGGTAGTTCGGTGCCCGGGCCATTTGCTTGGTCTTTTTGGCCATTCCTTATTTTAGAGCTTTTAGCTTTTGAAATTGTTGACTTCAGTCAAAATTCTTGGTGAACGTGCTCAGAATCAAATTTCGACAGTTCCGTTAGCTCTGGAGCATGGACTTTGGTCAAAATTTAGAGAAGACAGCCTCAGATGGAAATTCTGACAGTGCCGTTAGCTCTAGAATACCGAGTTTGGGTTAGGTAGGTGGTTGGTATGAGTTCCAGGTGAGCCGGCCTCATTTTGGGTGTTCGGTTGGTTGTGATAAGTGTTGACTTGGGTCAACATTCCTCTGAGACGACCTCATATGGAAGTTTCATCAATTCTATTGAGTCCAGAATGTCGTTTCCACTCTAATAGCGCTATTGGTTTGAGTTTCGGGTTTCGATCGTGTCTGGAATGCCCCATAGAAGTTTTGGCTATTGCTAGTTTTTCTGGTTTTGGTGGCCTTCAGTGCGATCGCGCTCCCTTAGCGCAATTGCGCTGGCCTGTGATTTCCCTTCAGTGCGATCGCGCTCCTCTTGCGCGATTGCGTTGGTCTGAGTTTTTCCCTTCAGGGAGATCGCGCTCCTGCAGCGCGATAGCGCTGGTCTTGGATTTTTCCTTCAGCGCGAACGCGCTCCTTTAGCTCGATAGCGCTGACCAGCGACCAATAGCTATATAATTCTTTGGCCTTCGTCTTTCCAGCTCATTTCTCACACTTTTCCCAACTCTAAACTCAATTTCCTCTCTACCAAATTGCTCTAAATCAATTCTAAACCTTGGGAAGTTGATTGTTAGTGGATTTTCCGTTGCCCTTCGTCTCTTGGTAAGCTTCTTCTTCACTTAGATTTCCTAAATTCCTCTATTGTTGCCTTCTTTCTAAAGCTTGAGTTTTGTGGTAGTTTCTGCCCATTGAGCTGGTGCATGTTCGTGGGAGTGAAATTTTATCCATCTTGGCTTGAAACTCCATCATTGTGGTAAGTAATCTTGCCCAACCTCTATTTTATTTCTTGGAAATTCCACCTTTAATTCTTGACTTGAGCGGTCTATTTTGAGCCCCATTTGTTATTCTTTTTTGCTCAATTTTTGGGCATGCGCTCCCGGGATGGTAAGGAACACAAGTGTGTTTTTCATTTCCAGTTTTGGGTTGCGGGGCATACGGACCCGTTTGTGACCCAGATTTAGACCCGGTTATATTTATGGCATTAAGGGTATTGTTAGTCTTGGTTTGACGTATTGATTACTATTTTGATATTAGTTTTGCTAATTGGAGCTCCCGGAGCAGTTTGAGTCTGGACGGCGCCATCCCCGCAGCTATTCGTCAAACGAAAGGTAGGTTATGGCTTTCCCTACCTAGACTCTGCATATATAGGCTATAACTGCATTAATTAACATCCTTGGGTGGGTTGTTATAGGTTGGTACCCCAAACCTTGTCTGCCTTGTTCATCTGTTTAATTCATACGTTGTTTATAGTATTCGCGTAGTATTGTATATTACCCCTGTGGTCCTATGAGGCCTTGTATTGACTCTGGAACATAGATGGTGGATTATTTGGGGAATGTCCGCGAGTCCCCATAAAGATAATAATTTTATGCTACTTATGTCTGTTGAGTAGCTGCTGGTCCTGTGCAGTGGTGATAGGAATTGTTGTGAGCCGCTGGGCTAATTTTATATTGGTGTGTAAGCATATCATCCATGAAAAAGGTTTTCCCCTACATATTTTACTACAGTTTTGGCTGCGAGCCACTACAAATGGTTTTCCTAAACTTGTTTGGTCTCGGAGGCCTATTTTTGGTACGGTTGATGATAGAAAAGGGGATTTTGGATGATTTCACGCTGATTTTATTACTGGTACTAGTCTCTGCCGGGCATAGCACCAGACTTGATTTTATTACTGATACTAGTCTCTGCCGGGTGGAGCGCTAGACTTGATTTACTATATTTTTAAACCCGATGATGCTCCGATCACCCTTTGAGAGGGTTACTGATACCTTGATCACTGATTTAGACCCGAGTATACTTCAGGCACCCTTTGAGAGGGTCTTTTGAGATTACTACTACTGTTTTAGACCCGGTTTGATTTCGGGCGTGTACCTCGAGGTTCTAATTTTCTGAGATTCCATCTTCGTTATTGTATGTGGTCAGGGACCTCCATGGGCCCTGCCATTCCAGGACTTGACCAAAGGGCCGAGCGTGCCGGAGGAAGGGTATACGGTGTAGGATGAGGTATAACAGGCACGACCCACCATGGGTCCTCTTACCGGTGCGCTGGTCATGCCGATGGAGGTGCATACAGAGTTACTATTACCGGTTCCATCATATCATTATCATGTATATTATTACTCGGATTCCACCATTGTTTGCTATGTGTTCAATGTACGCTCCAGTTGTATGGGCGGCCGAAGGTTTTTTTTTCACTTGATTGTGTTCCTCGGTTGTATGTGCGGCCGTTGAGACTGTAGGTAGATTATATTTGCTCCTCTCTTTATATAGAGCTTGTCTTGGTATTCGGTTCTTGAAGGATTAGTGATGGTTGGCCTGTTGAGGCTCCGATTGTGGGATTTTGATTATTGAGAGGGCTAGGGAGTCCTACCTTATAGAGGCACTTTTGAGTGGCCTTCTAAGCAGATTGTGAGATTCTGGCTCAATTTCTTGTCGGGAGTTGAGTGGTATCTCTCGATTATTGTGGGTTAGTTTTTTCATCCTAGGGTTGTACTTGTGAGGTGATTTCCTGATTATGCTACCATGTGATTGGATTGGTATTATGGTATCCTTATACTTGTTGATTCCATTTTGAGTATGTTGGACTGCTTTCCATCTTTTCCTTTTACTTGAGGTTACCGGTATACCGCCATTTTCTCAACTCTCTCTCTCTCTCTTTACTTACTTATGTTGTTGTGCAAGGACTCCAGGTGCGTTCTCTTTTCCTTCTCCTATGATTCTGTGTGACTATATTCTCTATGCTAGCATGTTTTACTTGTAGCTTTTGGTTGTCTACTCTCTGTGCTAGCTTCGTGTATCTTCTTTATTTCTTTAGTGACTGCTTTCTTGCTATCTGTTACTTACCGCTTTTATATCTTATATACACTCAGTCAGCCGACGATACCTACTGAGTACCCATTGTTTTGGTGCTCATACTACATTTCTGCACTTTCTGTGTAGATATTAGTTGAGCTTTCACCGTTGATCGCATTGGAGACTCTTGCAGATTGTGGATATTCGAGACTAGAGTGAGCGCCTGATAGTCGGGGCTTGACCATATCTCATCTTTTGGCACTATTACTTCTTGTACTTTTGGAGACAAATTGTATTGTATTTTGTTACTTCTAACACTTGTACTCTATTAGAAGCTTCTGTACTATCGATACCAAGTCTTGAGGTTGGTGTAGCTTCCTTTATGTATATATTCGGGTTTTGCTTTCTCTTTGTCTACCTTTACATTCTGCTTCCGCTTATTTATGCTTGTTGGTGCATTTTTGTTAGGTAGTAGCCCATTACTAACAGTTCCGGGCTACGGGGATTGGTTCGCCTACTTGGGAGTTGTAGGTACCATCATGACTTGAGAAATCGGGTCGTGACAGCTATAAATAATATTTGGGTGTGATTTCTTATCTTGTGCTTTTACAAATTATTAAATATTCTCTAGTTTATGAATTGGGTCTTTGAATCTATAATTAATCTTTGAATTGAATCTAAAGAGAGTGATCAACCCTTGGACTTGCCCTATTTACTTTGATTTGACTTGAAAGAGTGAACTAAGGTGGGGAAAGATTGATTAGCACTAACTTGAGGTTCTATCCCTCATTTAAGGAATTGGCTAGAAATAGTAATTCTAGTGTGGCCATAATTGAAAAAGCTTTCTTAATGCTTGGCTAGGTTCGATCGAACTAGTTGAGGTTTATTTGTCGATAGTCGAGAGACATTGGTAAATTACCGATACTTCCAAGGCTTGTTTCATTTGACGCATGATTAATCTAGTTTATATTTGGTAAACTTGTAATGGATCGTATGGATTTGAAGTAATACCCATTCCTAAATCTCCCTTGCGATTCTTGCATTGGAAAGAGTTGGTCGACCTCATAATTGAATCATCGCTCATGTTTTGACTACAAACCCCTAATCATTTTACTGATTTTGATCCTTGAACTTGAATAAGTTTATTTAATTCGTTGCTATCTCAATCGTAATTACATTATTCTCGGTGGGATCGACCCCGACTTCCATCGGGAATATAAATGTGTTTTTCTTAATGATCATCAATACCTCCTTCTAGGAGAGTACATTTGAGTGTTATCCAAAATGGCGCCATTGCCGGGGAACAATTTGGCGTATTGAGTTAGTTTAGAATTTGAGTTTACTTACTGTAGTTCAAATTTGTGAATATTTGTTTTAGTTTTAGTTAGTTTTATTTTGTTAGTTGATTCTATGGCATCTCGGAATGTTAGAAGTGTTGGTGATTGCAACCCTTATTATAATGAACCTTGTTGTTATTGTGGAGTACCCCACCTTTGGAGAAAATGCAAGATTGGCCCTACGAGAGGGAGGTATTCACTTTATCACTTCTATGATGGGCATAATTGCTATTTGTGTGGTGGTCATGACGGACATTGGAGCGATTTCCCTAATGATGATCGTCCCCCTCCCCCCTTTTATGCTAAAAAAGTCGCTAGTGGTGCTTGTGATCTTAATAGAAACCATGATTTATCAAGCGAAGAAGGCATATGTGCCAATCTCAAAACTCTCTTGGCCAAGCAATATAGCATAGAGGAGGGAGTAAACTCCATAAAACAAGAATTCTTGGATGCTAGAGCTAAGGAGGAAAGGGAGAGAAATAGTGCTGCACAATCCATGGAAAATTTGTCTACTCCTCTCGCTCAAATTGATGAAGAAGGTATCCACCCGAGAGGTATATATGACAAGCTCCGAACTCTCTTTGTCATGTAAGACAACTTAGAGGAGGGTGTACAGTCCACAAAGCAAGGCTTTATGGACACGAGAGCTAAGAAAGAAGAGGAGAGAAATTATGCCACACAATCTATGGTAGAATTGCCCACTCCTCTTGATCATATTGGTGAAGGAAACCCTCCAAGATTATCACATTAACATATCTCAAAAATTAAGCTGAATAAAATTTACTTCGGGGATGATGATGATTATTTGAAAAATATGGAATTGCCCAAAATGATTTTGTACTGGTAGTGGTTGAACCTTAACAAGAGGAAAATATTGTATTAGGTGACGTTGTGAGCCTAGAATGGGTGTTAAATCAAGCTCACCAACTTGAAGCCTATGGGGAACAACGTGAAAAAATGCTACCAATGTTTGAGATTTTGTTGAAGAGGCATGCCAAGAGAAGTAAAAAAGAAGGGTTACTTGTAATTGCTATCCAAAATTTGCACACCGATGTAAATGCTCATGTTGAAACGTGCACAATTGTGGGCAGTAGTTTTGAGTTGTTCCCTATTGAAGAGGAGGACACAACGGATGCTTATGAGTTGAAGGCGTTGTGGCAACCAATCACTTCATACATGAATCATGATGCCCAAATCAAATGGATGATACTAGAGTTGCAATGCAAAGTCCAACGGTTCATCTTGAAAGACTCTAGTTCATTTAAAAGTGAGGATGTTATGAATGAGACAAGTTTGAAGGTGGAGACACCCAAATCATACTCCAACCATTTTTCAACCTTGAGTTTGGTTGAATGGACGAAAGTCAAAATAATTAAGCTTTTGGAAGACATTGGAAGGAGGATGGATTGAGGTTTATCCAGTTTTAAGTTTGTCATGGATAGAGGGCAAAGTGACCTTCCTCAATTGAAGGCAAAAAAGTACAAAATACGACACCTAGAAAATAGCCTTCTCATGTTCTCACCTTCACCACATGATTGTCATCGGAAGTTTGATTCAAGTTTGGGTAAAAGGTTCAAATCTTCAAAGTGGAGATCCAAATGGTGACAAGACTCACGTCGTACCGCGATGTTAAATTGAGCGCTTGATGGGAGGCAACCCATCATTTTTTTCAAAAAAATTCTTCTTTGTGTTTTACTTCACCTTTTTTTTTCTTTTTGATTTGTTTTTAGGTGCTGAAGGGAATGAGAAAAGAAACAGTGTTGAGAACCACCAAAACTACACTTGAAAACTCTATGTTTCCCAACTGGAGGAGTGCCCGTCGCACATGCAATCACACAAGGAACCAGTAAACTCAGCAAAAAAGTCATCCCATGCGAAGTTGGTGCATTTAGAACCTCTAATTGTGCGGGTCGCACTAACCATTCACCCCAAAATAGAAAACTGGGCAAAAATTGTCAAAACTAGGCCAACAACCTTTTTTCGCGTACGCGGTGGATCGGCTATGTACGCGAAGGACAAGCAAATAGCATACTAGCGCGTATGCGTTGGACCACCCGCGTACGCAGAAGTATCATCAGTCTCTAGGTATTTAAAATATTCAAAATCATAAAAGGCCTCAAATACTTCTCTAAACAAAGCTTGCTCTTTTTCCTCCTTTGGCATTCAATTCTTCCATTAGTTGCTTCACGAATTGCAACCCATCAGGTATGAACACTGCCCCTCCTTGTATCTTGAAATTTTTTATCTTTCTTCCCCATCTTGATGTTGTAAGAATGGGACAATGACATTTTTGGTTGAAACTCCTCTTGCTTTAAATAAATTTTTATTTGTGCCTAATTGTTAAATTGATTGGTGAAGTTGGTTGAGAGTATGTACTAAATTGTGGGACTAAAATTTGGTGCTTAAATTAGTCCAAATACCTTGAGAAATGAAAAAAGAACAACTTGCCTCCCATGTGTTTGAGAAAATCCCTCAAAGGACTTCTGAACTAGGCAAATGCTATGACCTTCAAGTTCGCGGTTGCCTAGCCGCGTACGTGAAGGAGGAAAATTTTTGAAAAATAAAAGTTGTCTTCGCGAACGCAGTCACCTGGCCGCGTAAGCGAAGAAGGAATAGCTGGCAGTGCCAAAACAGTAGCTTTGCATAACCTACCTCGATTTTTTTAACCATTTCTTTTGCCTAAGTGCTTCATAATACATTGTTTTAAGTGTCCCCAAGAACTTGTAACATGTTGGTTTGTTTTGTAGGTACTTTTATCCTTAAAATGGTCTCCAATGGCAGTGACAATAAAGTTGAAAGTGTTTCAGAGGTAGAAATGGAGGAGGATTATGATCAGGACAGATTCCTAGCGGCATAGTATGAGCGTCGGTATGACGAGCTCCTATCCAAGCCCTTTGTTAAGGAAAAAGGAATCAACATGGATAAAGTTGAAAGAAAAATGCCAAAATTCTATAGAAGATTAGTGGAGCGTAGGTGGATTTGCTTTGCTCCTCAAGCTATAAAGGCAAATCACACGTTGGTCACAAAATTCTATGCCAATACTTTGACTACCGCTTCAATGGTGCGTTGGTTACTATCATTAGGGGAGTCCAACTGAGTTTCAACTCTGAAATCATCAATGCACTGTACAACCTTATGAATGCAGATAATCAGGCTTATTTGACAAAATCAAAAGAAAAAGGACACCAGTGTTTGGTTGACAAGTTTTATGATGGGGTGACTCTGAATTAATTAAGTTCGAAAAAGGGGATTGACTCACATGAGTTCACTGCAGAAGCCAATTCATGGCTTTCGATTATCTGTGCAAGGATCAAACTATCCTCTCATGACACTGATGTGATCCCTGATCGAGCATTAATGATTGCAGCACTCATGGATGGGTTAGATGTGAATGTTGGGGTCGATATAGTGAACCAGATGGAAGAGGTAGCTATAGGGAGATCGAAGAGCCTCTTCTTTCCATAACTAGTTACACAATTGTGCTATGATGCTAGGGTGTCAAAACACCCAACGGACAGTGAGAAGAAGCCAGGGGCCTTGATCCATCCATTGTTGAAAAGGGTACCAGAGGCAAAGCTTAAGAAAAGAAAAATTGATATGAAGTCTCCATCCTTCGGGTAGTTTCAAGAGTATTCTACTCTACCGAGCCCACTGGCATTTCCACAGCTGCATCCAGGTCATCCCACCTTGTGGGACCAGTATAGTCTAGGCCTTACATTATGTGCCATGTCTCTAGCCAGATTAAGGGAGTGGATGCACATGTTCAACAGTTGTTAGCTGGCCTTCCTAGTAGCTCATCTGGAGCTAACACACCCACAGGCACTGAGTCTCCCCCATCCCTTTCCAAAGTGGCCACAAAGAAGAGATTGATCAATGGGTGACTAAATGCAATGAACACCCAATTAGAGCACATGAGCCAGAGGCAAGGAAAGGTTTAAAAGCGATAAAGGAAGTTTAGCGAGTATGAGAAGAAGAAAAGCAAGTTTTTGAACAAGATGATAGATAGATTGAAATCATTTCGTGGGTCGAGTACACTCGAGGATGATGAGGATGAGGATGAGGGGAGACTTCAGTTTCCTTTCTCCTCCAGTTCAGATTGAGCCACTTCAGAGAGCCTCCTCAAAGTTATTTCTTATTTTATTGCAGTGAGGGCACTGCCCTATATTAGTTGGGGGTGGCGTATTGGATTGCACTCTATCTAGATTAGCTTGATTTATTGTTTGATATTATTGTACCCTCGTCGGGCTTGTTTTGTCATTTTGGATATTATTATGTCCTTGTCAGGCTTGTCTTGTCGTTTTGGATATTACTGTGCCCTTGTTGAGTGTGTTTTGTGAATTTATACGCTTGTCGGGTTTTGGAATTGATGTTTTAGTTTTATTATGTGTAGATTCTTTTGTTTCTCTTGGTTTAGTACTTTAGTTTCTTTATGTGTAGCTTCTTTGGTTTCTTTTGTATTGGGTTTATTGGATGTTTTGGAGAAAAGGGAAGTCTGAGTACCCAATGGGCTAAGTTGAGACTTGTGTGTTGGGTTGAGTCTATGTGTTGGTGAATTCTAAGCAGCCGTATCGATGTAGATAGATGAATTGGCCCAATTATCACTACCAGAAATTGGGCCTATGGGAACAGACATGCTAGTAACCATTTCAAAACCGTTGCTATAACTAGTCTAGTGCAACGGTTATGACAGTTGCCATAAGTTTTGGTTCCTATTGACATGGCTTAGCCATATGACCGTTGCCATTAATATATGACCGTTGTAATAGGACTACCTATAGCAATGGTCTTGTGTGCTGTTATGCTAAAAGTATCAATGGTAACGGTTGTTTGAAATTTTTTATTTATTGGAATGGTTAATTAATCCATCAAATTTCCCTCCACATTTTCCCTCAATAATTTTGGTCACCCACCAATGAAAAAAATATTTTTCTTTCATTGTTCTATTTTTCAGAAAATACAATTTAGAAACAATCTCTTTTAAGCTTGTCTCATTTTAGCAACTATACTCATCAGACAACAAATATCTCACTCTCTTATCTCTCTAACCTCTCTCTAGGTTGAATCGAAAATTCTCTCTTCTCTTACCTTAGCTTCACTGCAAATCTGAGCAAATGCTCTCAGATTTGTGGAAATCTCTGCTCGTTTTTTAGTAGTAGGAGCTAAAATATGTAAACCCCTCTCATCTCTTTGAGGGTTTGTGTGATTTTAGTTGGTGTTTTGGTTATTATAGTTGGAGGTGGAGCCGTTTTAAGCTAAATCTCTGAGATTTTAGCTAAATCTGTTTGTGACTGTAGCTGAAACTGATAAATCTTAAATTTCTTCCACAAGTTAGATCTTTGAAGGTATTTTTCTTTAATCTCTTGTTTTCTCTTCATGTTTTGAGCTATGAGGTTAGTGAAAATATTGGATTTTCTTGTTGCATATGCTGTTAGATTGTTGCTGTGAGTGGATGTTACTTTGTTTATTTTAGGGTTAGTGAAATTGTTGGATTTTGCTGTTGGAATTTAGTTGTTGTTGTGTGTTAGTGTGTATTTGTTGTTGGTAGGTGTGTTAAAATTGTTGTATTTTTCAGTTGCATGTACGATTTAGTTAGTTTCTGTGTGTTGGTGTTAATTTATTGTTGTTAGGTGTGGTAAATTTGTTGGATTTCTCAGTTGCATGTACGATTTAGTTGTTTCTGTGTGTTGGTGTTAATTTATTGTTGGTAGGTGTGATAAAATTTTTGGATTTCTCAGTTGCATGTACGATTTAGTTGTTTTTGTGTGTTGGTGTTAATTTGTTGTTGTTAGGTGTGATGAAATTGTTGGATTTATCTATTGCATGTATGACTTAGTTACTGCTATGTGTTGGTGGTAATTTTTTATTGTTAGATCTAGTATAATTGTTGGATTTCTCTGTTGCATTTGCTAATATTTTTGGTGTTAATTTATTGTTGTTAGGAATGGTATAACTGTGAGATTTTGCTGTTGTATATGCTATTAAATAGCTACTGTTTGTGGTCTTAATTTGTTGTTGATGGAATCTTTTTGGTAGATTGTTAAATGTGGACATTGATGTTGGATTTTCTATTGAACTAGTTATTTATAAATCTGGTAGTGTTTTATTATTTATAATAGATTTGTTTGACTGAATTTTTGCTGGCAGCTTTGGTGAAATTGGTTGTTGTAAACCAGATTACACTTGCTGTTGATCTTGAATTTTTGATGCATGATTTACTAAGTTAGTGTTGTGTGGGTTAAAACTGTATCTTTTTGTTTTTTTGATATTAGTTTGTGTGTCGCCTTTCTCGAATGTTTATAAAATTAGATTAAAATGTATCAGCTTTTTTGTAAGAAATGACCATCGTTTGTTCAAAAAAGTTAATTGTGGAATCTGTTTTCTTGAAGTGTCCAAACATTATCTAAGCTGTTGGTTTATTTAGTGTGACATCTCTTTTATTTATGTTACTGGTTTTGGCTAGGCTGTATGTATTTAGTGTGTCATCACTTTCATTTAAGTTACTGATTATGGATAAGCTATTGGTTTACTTAGTGTGTCATCTCTTTCATCTACTTAGTGTGTCTGCTTAAGTGTGTAATCTGTTTTATTGAATTGTCATCTACTAATTTTGGCTATGTTTTGCTCAAGACTTAACTGAAAAATGGTGTTTTATTAAAAAGGGATTGTTTGGTCAAGTATTGACTCGGTGTAATATCTTAAACTGTAACATATATTTTTATGGGTATGGTTAGACTTATTTAATTGGTTACTCAGTCAAAGTTAAAAGACATCAATTATCGTGTCACGCCTCACTCATATTTTGGGCCTTGACAAAAATGATATTCAAAAGAAAATGTTGAACTAGTTTATCCTTTTGCCAAAATTTATATGTAATGTATTTGTGGCTTGGCATGGATGTAAAGCTTCTAATTGTCAGTTGAATGTAATTTGGCCTCTTGTTATTATGAAAATCTACATATGGCAAGCATTTTGTTCTCTGTTTCTCGAACTGTCCAAATATATAACTGTACTTGTGTTTGATCCTTCAAAAATGCACTACTTTTGGAGGAACACTGATATTCTAGAAGCGTCCGATCAAGATAGACTTTATTCTTATTTGGATTGTATAAAGCTTTTGCTTACTATTTTCATGTCACAAGTATTTTAATTAGGACTTGGACATGGTAATTTTAATCACTTTCCTTGCCTATTTTATGTTTTCAGGCAAGCAACTCACATTTTCCATAATTTCATCATTTGTGGATTGACTGTTGAAGAACTTTCATCGGACAGAGATTTGCAAGTGATTTTTATCCGCTGATCCAACAAATTCTTGATCTGGTTAGTTGAACCCTCAATTGTTCCCTCTTGAAATTTGTGCATTCTTAATATATACTAATCTAAGTTTGGTTAAAGTGTTGCTACTGTGGGTCTTAATTTTATTGGTTACTGTAGTGAATTTATTTACTCTGTCGTTGATATTGGATTTCATGTTGCATAAGTTATTAATAAATCTGGTAGTGTGGTTTATCTTTGTTTCCTTTTGTTTTGTGATAATGTATTTTATGACTAAATTTTGATAGTAGGTATGGTGAAATTGTTCACGGTAGACCATATCTCTCATGCTATTGATGTTGGTTTTTCTGATGCATGAACTATTAAGTTTGGTAGTGTGGGTTAAATCTGGATTTTTTGTTTTCTGATAATAGTTGTTGTGTCTATCGCCTTTCTCGAATGTCCATAAGTCGTTGACAACATAAATTTGTGAAGCATGATAAACTTATGGCTATTTTAATATAATTAGTTATTACCTTGAGAATTTTTCTTTAAAATGTCTTTGTTAAGCCACTTTGATGTTATTATGACTAAGAGTTTGTATTTGTATCTACTGGAATGCTTTCCACCCCTTTAGAAATGTACATGTCTATTATAAGAATGTGCAACATCTAGTTATGTCTTGATAAATAAAATTAGATCAAAATGTATCAGTTTCATACTAAGAAAATGACCACCATTGTCTGTTCAAAAAACTGAAGTCTGAAAATGTCTTTTCTTGAAGTGTGCAAACATTGGCTGAAAAGTTTGTTTGCTAGTGTGTCATCTCTGAAACTTTAAGTTACTGATTTCCTAGTTTTTAAGTTATCTTGTTTTTGGGTTAACTATGTGTAATACTGTAAAGTGGTTGATAAAAATGATATTGTGCTTGTTGAACATTGTTGCCTTTTATGTTTCATAGTCTATCATAAATCATAATGTTTTTGATTTCTTATGTCATATAGATTACTATGAATAATTTAGATAGAAGTTGGATGACTCTAAGAAGAAGCTCTGATGAGTTCATAAATAGAGTGAAGGATTTCCTTGATAAAGCGTTTGAACGAGCTTCTAAAGGAAATGAAATATTGTGCCCTTGTGAGGATTGAAAGAATCGATATTGGCATTATAAAAATGTGGTGAATGATCGCTTATTTGCAAAAGGATTTGTTGAAGGATACAATAGGTGGATTTTTCACGGGGAAAGAGTATCCTCTAGTACATACATCCAAGCAGTAACGATGAAGATGTAACAGTCATGATGATATTGATGGACTACTTCAAGATACATTTAGAAATATAAAGGATGATGCAGGGCATGGAGAAGGAGTGAGAGAAGATGCAAAAAGATTTTTCAGATTAGTCAAAGAAGGGAAAAAAGAGTTATATCCAGGGTGTGAGAAGTTCAGCAAGTTGAGCTTCGTCATTCAGTTATACTTGCTTAAAAGCCTACATGGATTGAGTAATGTGGCATTTTCAGATCTGTTAGACTTGTTAAAATAAGATTTTCCCTTTGCTAAACTGTCTGAGTCTTTCAATAAGGCTAAAAAGATGATAAAAGATCTAGGTCTCGGTTATGATAAAATACATGCATGTCCTAACGATTGCATGCTATTTTTGAAAGACAATGCAGAGGGAGATAATTTCACTGTTTGTGGGTCTTTTAGATGGACAAAGGTTTGTGACAGTTTGACTAGTAAAAACTCTAAAATACCCGCAAAGGTTTTGAGATACTGTCCTTTAAAGCCAAGGCTTCAGAGAATGTTTATGTCTGCTGAAACAACATTTGCAATGAGATGGCATGCTACTGAATGACCTAATGATGGGAATTTAAGAAACCCTGCTGATGAAGAAGCTTGGAAGCATTTTGATTCTTTGCATCCAACCTTCTCAAATGATCCTTGAAACATCAGATTGGGTCTTTCAAGTGATGGGTTCAATCCATTTCGAACCATAAGCATTTCCCATAGCGCATGGACAGTTATATTGAAGAATTATAACTTGTCTCCATGGATTTGCATGAAGCCGGAGTACATAATGCTGACAATGATCATTCCAGGTCCATATTCTGCAGGAAATGATATTGATGTGTACCTACAACCATTAATTGATGAATTGAATGAGCTATCGGAAATTGGGGTGGAAACATACGATGCTCATTCAAAGAAAAAATTTCAAATGTGTGCAGCCTTATTATGGACAGTTAGTGATTTTTCAGTGCTAGAAATGCTGTCCGGATGGAGCACTAAAGGAAAATTGGCATGCCCAACTTGTAACTATAACATATGCTTTCAATACATCAAACATAGTCGTAAGATGTGTTACTTATGTCATCAGGCATTTTTACCTCCTGATCATCCATTTAGAAGAGACAAGAAATCATTTAATGGTGCGGAGGATCATAGACCTGCACCTACACCACTGTCGGGCATAGAAGTGCTTGAAAAGTTACAAGATTTCAATAATGTCTTTGGAAAGGGCAAAAAGAGAAGGCGTCGGACTATTGAGGGTCCATGGACGAAAAGATCCATCTTCTTTCATTACCATATTGGTCTACAAATCTGTTGAGGCACAATCTGGATGTGATGCATATTGAGAAGAACTTCTTTGACAGTTTTCTTGCTAATTTACTGGATATAATAGGAAAGTCAAAGGATCACATTAATTCTCGCTGTGACTTACAAGAAATAGGGATAAGGAAGGAGCTTTATCTAGTAAAAGATAATACAAGGGGAAAAGTTTATTTAGCTAAATCCTATTTTTCCATGAAACCAGAAGAAAAAAAATTATTCTGCAGTGTGTTTAAGAATGTCAAATTACCAAAAGGGTGTGCCTCAAACATATCAAAGCATGTAGACGTGGAAAAGATGAAAATATCAGGCTATAAGAGCCATGATGCTCATATTATCATGCATTACTTAATCCAAATTACAGTTCGAAAAACGTTGCCCAAGAATGTTGCAGTAGTCTTGATTAGGTTTGTAAACTTCTTTAAAGCCATATGTGGTAAGGTTATAAAGTGGGCAGATCTAGAGGGATTGCAGGCTGAAATCGAAGAAGTTGAATGTGAGCTTGAAAAGATTTTTCCTCCAAGTTTTTTGATATAATGGATCATTTGCCTATCCATTTGGTAGATGAAATTAATTTGGGGGGTCCAAATCATCTTCATTACATGTATCCTATGGAGAGAGAATTGTGTGAGTTGAAGGACTTGGTTCGTAATCGATTTAATCCAGAAGCATCAATTGTAGAGGGGTTTGTTGGCCAAGAGTGCTTGACCTTTTGTTCGAGATACCTACATGATGGATTGAAGACAAGATTCAGTAGGTACCAAACTGATCAAGATGATGAGGATGATGAACAAGAGCAAGATGATCTACCAACTATATTCCCTAAGATAGGTCATCCAATTGGAAATGAGAAGAAAACAAAAGGAAAGGCTTTGAAGATTGATCAACAGTTAGCAAGTGAAGCACATCGATATGTTCTGATCAATACTGGAGATGATCAAGTAGAGAATTTTATCAAGTAAGTCTTTATGTTTTGAACTTTATATATTTTGTTATTGTACTATATAAATGTTTAATGACTGTATTTGAATTATTCATACTTGCAGGGAACATAAGGTTTTAATTGAGGGTAGTGTTAGATCAAATGCATGGACAAGAGCAAGGATTCATAGTCAAGAATTCAACAATAGGTTAAAAGAGAAAGTTAAAACTACTAAAGTTCCTAATCAGTTAAGATGGCTAGCAAAAGGGCCTAATAGGGTGGCAACCAGAAGCTATACGACATACTTTTTAATGAATACCGATTTCATACATTAAAATGATATTCCACAAGGAAGTCTCAAAACAATGGAGTGTCTTTGGCTGCGACAACTGACAGTTTTGCTAGTGCTCGAGATCAGAATCCCATTGATGGAGAGGTCATGTATTATGGTGCAATTGAAGATATTATTGAACTTGATTATTATGGTTGTTTTGGCGTTGTTCTATTTAGATGTTCTTGGTTTCATAATGAAAAAGATGAGTATGGGTTGACCCCTGTGTACTTCAACAGATTAGGTAGTACAAATGTCCCTTTTATGTTGGCATCTCAAGTGCATCAAGTTTTCTATTTGGAGGATCCCACTGAGATGGATGTTTACTATGCTAGAAATAAAGTCCCTGTCGATTTATATGATTTGGAGGAAGAAAATTGTCCTAATATAGGAGAAACATTTTGGAGGGAGCCTACTGAATACATTGGTCCCTCGAACAGATTACCCGATGATGACATTAGATGGTCAAGAGAAGATATCATTGTTGATGTTATTGATATGCCACTTGATGCACAATATTCAGTAGAAGCAATTATGCAAACATCGGAAGAGGAGGATGATTATGATGATACTGATTGCGATTGGATAGAGGCAGATGATTAAACTTGTTTTCCTGGAATGTTATGTCTCCTGTAATTGACACTTTAGTCGATTTAGTTACCACTTTGACTTTAGATTAGGATCTTGTACTGGTGCTACCTCTCCGGTAGACTTTTGACTATAAACTCAACCTGATGGTCCTTATTAATCATATTTATTTACTTAAATTTTTTTTACTGAACTTGTTGTAATAAATATATATTGATCATGTGTATTTAGTTTGTTTTGAGTGATTGATAAAGGTCTTTTGACATAAATACTTTGGTTATATTTCTTACCTATATCTCATTATTCAATTTGTATTAGTTCTTTTTTCCTTAGAATTTTGTTATAAGTTGCTTAATTTTTATAGGACATTCAATATCTGGTCTGTGAGCTAGCTAGTGAATCATTGAGTCTCGACTTCAGTACTGACTGACTGTACTTACTGGAAGGTTTGTGTTGCTATCTTATTAACTATATGCAGTGTTATTTCAGTTTTGGTTGTGGAAATTTAAAACTGTGGTATTAGAGTGATCATGTTCTTGCTGCATCTGTTTCAGGTTTTTCATAGACCAAAATGTAAAAATTTGACAGTACTACTTGGTTGTTTCCTTTGTATGAACAATGAAATACTACATTACTGCTGCTAGCATGGCTGTTATTTGAGCCATTTGTAAGGTGTTCCTTTTGAGTCAAGTTATTAGTAAGACTTAATATAGGAACAACAGGTTTAAGCTTATTTTGAAAAGGGATGATAGACTAACACTTTCACTGTATGTTAAATTCTGCATATTGATTGCTCAGAAAGATTGCACCTGTTGAATCAAATTTAAGTCTCTTGCACTATTTTTTTTAATTTTCAAAACTTGGACTGTAATTATCACTTTATAAGTATGATACTTACGTGTAGTATTGTTTTGCTAGATTCATTAATCATGACTCCAAGAAAAAACAATAATGTGAAAGAAAGGAAATACATGGCGGCAGGAAGTTTTTCAACCATGGCTTGCAAATGGCTTTCGTCATTGAGAAGTGATGAACAGATTCTGTGTCCAAACTCTTCTGTTGATCTAGTAGCGCAAGCTATGCAAGAACTGATACCTCGAAAGTATCCTTGAAAGAATTCCTTTCTGAAAGCACAAGTTATGCAGGAACAAGTTCCTGGAAAGTCTCCTCGAAAGTCTGCATCTCTGATAGAACAACCTTTACAAGAACAAGTGCCTCGAAAGTCTCCCCTAAAATCCACCACTCTGAAAGCACAAGTTGTACAGAAGCAAGTGCAATAAATATCTCAAAGTTCATCCAATATAAAATCACAGGCTATGCAGGAAGCAATTCAACGGGTGAATCAAAAATCTTCCACTGTAGAATTACAGGCTGTGCAGCAACCATTGCAACGGGTGACTCAAAGTTCATCCACTCTCAAAGCACAAGCTGTTTAAGAACAACCTCAACAAGTGCATATGAATTCTTCCACTGTAGTAAGAGAAGTTGCAGATGAATAATTGTAACAATTACCAAGAGATTCTTCCACTCTTGAAGGAGAAGATGTACATGATCAAATGCAATAAGAACCACTGAATTCTGAAGAAAATGAACTATGTGGAGAAGAAGGCAAGAACATTTAAATTTACTTTTAAATATTGAAATGCATTTTATTATAAAATTAGCTTATATTGTTGTATCGTATGTAGTTTAATTCTAATTTGTATTATTATAGGCCTTTCGAGTCAAAAAAGAAGAAGAGGAAATATAATAATGCAGCATGTACATACGCAAAAAGATCGTAAACCCATTGCTCTAAATAGGTACAAACAGCCGGTTGGTCCTACGAAAGAAATTGTAGCAGAGATGGGTAGTTTTCTTGGAACTTTGGCAAAAAATGCAATGCTTTGTCCCCTTCATATACACAAGTGTAATCATGTGGATACAAAAAAGGACTTGTGGGAATATACCGTGGTTTGAGTTCTTACTTTTCTGATTTTGGTTAAGACTATTTTGTACTTTTTGTATTACTAACCCAAGGAACAAATTGTAGGAGAAATATGATATTCCTGATGTCGGAAAGGCGTGGGTTTTGAATGGAATTCAATCTGCTCGGAGGAAGTACAAGAATCATTTGTATAAGAAGCACTTTAAGCCCTTTGATAATGATTAACTTCGAAAAGAAAAAAAGTCCGATGATGTTTCAAAATATGATTTCAAGGATCTTCTCAAATATTGGCACTTCGACGAGTTCAAGGTTAGATTATGCACACTTTAAGATTGTTCTGTTTCATTTATATCGATATATTAGATCATAATATAATGAAACATACCATTCTAAAACTGTAGTAAGACAGTTTTGTATGATCATTGTGAATCCGATCACTCAGTTTATTTATATTTGCATTGACTCACTTTACTATTTTTGGTTTATTGTTTAAGTAGATTTGATGGATCATTTATTTGCAGAAAATGAGTGAAAAAAATACCAAGAATCGAAGAAAATTGAAGAATCCACATACTACTGGTAAAATAAGTTTTGCTGTGATACGTGATCAATTAGTTTATTCTATTATTAATCTCTCATTAAATATAAGATTGCTATCATTACAAGATTTTTGACTGTCATTACAAGCTTTTTGATACTAAATTTTATGTAATTAGGAAAAAGAGAAGGAAACCCCTAGTGAAGTTTCACTTAAAGAAATCTTTGTGGCTACAAGAAAAAGAAAAGCTAGACGAGCATACAAGGACACTAATGAGGATACGATCAATAAAATTGTATTATTAATCTTTATTGTTGACATTCTTTAGTTGTTCTTATATAGGCTCAGTTTGATTTAATTGAATTCTCGTCATTTAAACATTATTTGTAGGCTGAAATGGAGAAAGTTCAAAGTCATGAACAAACTGAAGATGGAAGTCAATCTGTTAATGCTTGTGCAGCTATCATGGGACCTGAACATCCAGGATTTATGAGATTATATGGGCGTGGAGTTACTAAAACCTCCCTGAAAAGGAAGGCACATCTTGAACCCTTTGGAAGTGCTACTACCGGGAGGCAACAAAAAATGGAAGACTTAAAAGATAGGATGCTGGAAAAATTAGAACAACAAAAAAAGAGCATCCATCATGAAGTTATGGTTGACATCCTTAAATCACTTAATCTTATATACCCTGGGATTCAATTGGATGCTAACAGATTGGCAACAACTTGTGATCAGTCACAACAAGAAGATATCCAACCGATTAATCGGCTGTCTGCCAGTAGCAACGACAAAGGTATGATTTTCCTCTTCTTCCAAATTTTCATCTTCTTCTTCTTCTTTATTTTATTCTTCTTCTCCTTTTTCCTATAATTATTTATGCTAAGCATTATTCATAGCTATAATTCTGGAAGGTGTTGGCAAATATTTTTCTTTCAATTCTTTCTTTTGGTTGGTCTGATATATCTGCCAACTGTCACAAAGTTATTGTCAAATAAAATGGTTATATGGTTATGTTTTGGAAATGGTTATATGATTATATTCTGAAAATGGTTATATGGTTATGTTCTGGAAATGGTTATATGGTTATAGTGGTATGTTGTAAATTTATATGGTCATGTTATGCAAATTAAGATTGATATTATTCTGGCAATTGGTTATTTGATTATGTTGTCAAATTCAAGGTCAAATTATATGGTTATGTTCTAAAAATTAAGATGATAGCGTTTGAAAATTAGTTATATGGTTATGTTGTCAAATTCAAGGTCAAATTATATAGTTGTATTCTAAAGTTAACACTATAGTGTAATCCCTTAAAAATCCAAACCAGGTCATGGGGTAAATGTGATGTAAGATATCCCATCTCTTGACTTATTTTCAAAGTGTTTGCCTAACTGAAGTATGTTTAGTATGTATCTTCACATACATACATTTGGTAATGAATACTGTTAGCAACATAATGAGCTCTTAAAAAGTTACTTATATCATGTTGAATTTTGAGATTCAAATCCCTAATGCTACTATAAGGGTGATGCTTTAATTGTATTTTTTAAAAACTTAATATATATGCTTCCTAAAGGGGATAAGTTGATTTGTCTGCAAGGTAGTTAGTGTTTTGACTATATCTTGAATAGTATGTAAAGTTAGTTTGCTTAAAAATGTGAGACCTCGTCAGCCATGGCCTTCAAAGTTTTATTGAGTAATTGAACTACTACTAAGCTTTATTGAGTAATTGAACATCAAAATTTATTTTTTTGATGTACAAATTTATGTTCAAAAGTTGTACTTTGGCAGAACTATGGTGTGAGGCAGGAGGATAGGAGTTCGTGGTAATGAATCTGTTAAAAGCTTGACCATTATTTTTAAGTGTTGAAGTATGTTTTGCATTTGACCTTGACATTTATAGTGTGTTAATCTCCATCCCTATTATAGTGTTTTTTTGGTACTTAACATGCATTGGCAATTCTAGTACTACTCCAATCAAAACTTTTAAATTCTGAACTTGTGAATTGAGATGGTAATATTTGTATAACTTCTGGATGTTTATACTTTTTTGATATACAAATGTAAGTTCAAAATCTGTACTTTGGCAGAACTATGGTGTGGTAAAGGAGGATAGAATTTTGTTGTAATGCATCTGTTAAAAGCTTGACCATTGATTTTAAGTTTTGAAGTATGTTTTGCATTTTTCCTTGATAGTATGTTAAACTACATCGATGTGATAGTGTTTTGCTGGTACTTAACATGCATTGGCAATTCTAATGCAACTCCAATCAAAACTTTTAACTTTTGAACCTGTGAATTGAGATGGTAATATTTATAAACTGTGGGATTGACTAACAATCCATATAATTATTGGCTCAAAGTTTTCGGGAGCCTAGATATTGGTTTCATGTTGTAAAATTCTCTCAGATACACATTGAAGAAAATTTTATTGGCTTTTTCCTTTTATCTCACTGCCTATCTTTAACTAAAATTGAAGTTTCAGCAGATACGAATTAAAAGTTATTCATAACTTATATTTATCGACTTTTGTAGGTGGAGATACTAATAAAGGAGATGATGAAAGCATTGATGAAGAAGGCAGTTGAGAGATTTGGTTGCAAATTGTCAAAAATATTACGGCTCTTCACTTTTTGTTCATTGTACAGTTGAAACATGCATGTGCCAACTGTCTATATTTTTCCTATTAATGGATAAGTAAGACTGATATTTTGTGCCTATGGCGGATGACACATTATGACTAGGCTGTTTTGTATATTTTGCGCTTATGGCAAATGATATTATGTGACTGATCCTATATTTTGAAATATGATCATTCAGTTTCATTTAGTAACTATCATCTTTCGTGGTATATATAATTTTGTGATTCCAAATATTTATATTTACAGCTCAGCTAATTAGAACATAGATGAAATGTTCCAATAGGTAAAAGAGAACTGTTGCAATAGTTTTTTTCTAAAGCATAGTCTACCAATTGTTGGAACATATAAGAACTGTTACAATTGGTAAAATATAATAGTTTCTATATCATTTTTGGTCACTGTGCAAACCCGTTGCAATAACTGTATTAATTGTCCCAATTGAGCTAAAAATTCATTGCAAAATAGATAAAATAACTATTCCAAAACAAAAGTAGCCGTTGCAATTGAGCTAAAAATTTCATTGCAAAATAGGCAAACTAACTATTGCAAAACTATAATAACCATTGCAATTGAGCTCTTTTTTTCGCAACAACATAGACAATACAAACGTTGCAAATTATTAATTGTAATGGTTTTAACTGTGCCAATTGATATATAAATTTGCAATTATAGAGGAATGAATAACCGTTGCAATAGGTGAGTTTTAAGCAACACTTTAGTGGACTGTTACAGGGAACCATTGCCATAGATCTATGGTCACGCGAGCTGGTGGGGCGGGCATAACCCCCATTGCCATAGTATGACTGCAACAGTTTTAAGGCCTACAGTAACGATTTCCTTGGTTTTGCAATAGGCCCATTTTTCAGTAGTCGATAGACTGAGTGACGTCATTCTTAAAGGCAATTTGTCATCTTTTGAGATATTGGGAAAGCTTGGACTTGTTTGGTACTAATAAAGTTAGTCTTGCGTGCTTAGCGAAATAGGCATATCCTTTCAAAAAAAATTATGAAAAGTGCATGGCAAAGAATGATGTTTGTTACAACTCCTTTAATCTTTTTGTGACTCTTAACACATTAGTGGTGATAATTTGTAATTGGAAAATGTGTCTCCATTTGTGCTTGTTTAGGTAGAAAAATTGACACTTCTTGAATGATTCGCATGCCGTGTGTGGTGAGGTTTAGTTGAATAATTCTTGTACTCACTTGTGTTAATTAGAACTTGCCTAGTTAGTCGTTTTAATGCTAGTCTCAATTGTGTTGGTTGGATAAATGATCTTAGGTCTTCTTTGTGATTGTTGAAGCCTACTAAGCCTTAAAGTCCACCATTGCACTCAAATTATATCATTAGTCACACCTCTTGAGCCTAATACCTTTTCTTTGGAAACCTCGATACAATCTTTGAACCATTTTGAACATGAATCCCTCTCTTGAACCTGTCCCTCCTTGAACTCTACAAGTGTGAAATCGAGGCTAAAAGCCTATGTTTGGGGGTTGATAAAAGGTACCTTTGAGGTGTGCCAAATAATTTTTATCTTGGTTTGTTGCCTAAAAAGAATACTCAAAAAGAAGGAAGAATGTGAAAAAGAAAGCAAAGAAGAAAGGAAAAGAGGAAAATGAAAGAAAGGAAATGAATCCTCCAAGGTGAATAAAATGAAAAAATTTGAGCCCCAATTGAAATGAGTGAAATGATGTCTTGTATTGAATGAAAATGAAAAGAAATGACTTTGGTTTCGAATTGAAAAGTTATGTAGAGTTTGAGGAGGATGTAGTCACTTGAATCCAAATACCTATCCTACTCTTCCCCTAGCCCACATTACAAGCTTAGAAAATCCCTTTGGGATTTCTGACCGATTATTTTGAGCTAGTGGCGAGCGAAAATAAGGGCAAGCGTATGGTTGATATATGTTGGTACTTGAAATTTCTTGTGAGTGTGAGTGTTTGTGCATTTGTCCCTTCTGATTGTCTTTGTACTTATTGTGTTTTTGGGACTTTCTTTCTTGTGAGGGCATACAAATTAGGATAGTTGGTGAAATTGATAAACTCCAAAAATGAGTCAAATGAGCATGTTTTGGTAAGCTAGTTGTTTGAGTCACTTCTTGAAGATTGGTTATTGTCACTTGGTTGTTCTTATAATTCCATTGTATCCTTGAAGTGTGTTTTGAATAGAGGAGAATACTTAGATTAAGTTACCATATGATTGACTAATCATTAGTACCAACCAAAGTCATTCTTGGTGCTTGAAAGTGGGTTTCCTTGGCTTATATTGAATGTCATTGCACTTGTGTTGTCTGCCTCTTAAATTAGGATTTTTAGTTGCTTGAGGACAAGCAATAATTTAAGTTTTGGGGTTTGATAAGTTGGTATTCTACCTACTTAATTAGCTTTTAATCTTATGCTTTTGCGAAGGTAAAGTGAGAAAAATAGTGCAACTGACACGGATTACTTATATTTTACAGGTTACTGTGTTCCAGAAGTGTTCGGGAAAGATTTGGATTAAAACAAGTCAAAAGAAAGCTAATCGGAGAAGCAATTAACTAGCAGTGGAATATTCCTATGCGAACGTGGTGTCCCACACATGTACGTGAAGGTCAATCAAAGCAGAGCTCATCGGATGCACTAAAGTGATCGCATACGCGAAGGTCAACCAGATGAAGACACTTCACGTATGCTATGAGCCTTCCGTGTAGGTAAAGAAGAAAGCATCAGCTGCGGCGCAGATTTGGAAATTTCCATTTTTGAAAACTCAAATCCACATAAAAGCTCTTCTTAACAATTTTTAGTAGATATACTAGATTATTCGCAACTGTTCTTCAACCAATTCATCCTTAGTCTTAGAGTGAACAACTTAGGTCTAGCTTAGGGAGCAAGTTCATCCTCTAACACTATTGGAGTGAAGATTAGAAGTTTTTATTGTAAAATCTTTAGTTCCTTCCTTCAACTCTTTCTTTGTATTGTTAAATCTATTGGTGTAATGGTTGATTGGTGATTTGGATATTGGGGTAGATATAAAAATATTTGGGTGTGATTTCTTATCTTGTGATTTTACAAATTATTAAATATTCTCTAGTTTATGAATTGGGTCTTTGAATCTCTAATTAATCTTGTGCTTGAATTGAATCTAAAGATACTGATCAACCCTTGGACTTACCCTCTTTACATTGATTTGACTTGAAAGAGTGCATTAAGGTGGGAAAAGATTGATTATCACTATTTTGAGGTTCTAACCCTCATTTAAGAAATTTTCTAGAAATAGTAATTCTAGTGTGGTAATAATTGAAAGAGCTTTGTTAACAGTTGGCTAGGTTCGATAGAACTAGTTGAGGTATATTTGTCGATAGTCAAAAGACATTGGTAAATTACTGATACTTCAAAGGCTTATTTCATTTGACCTATGATTAATCTAGTTTATATTTTGTAAACTTGTAATGGATCGTATGGATTTGAAGTAATACCCATTCCCAAATCTTCCTTGCGATCCTTGCTTTGGGAAGAGTAGGCCGACCTTGCAATTGGATCATCACTCGTGTTTCAACTACAAACCCCAAATCATTTTACTTATTTTTCTCCTTGAACTTAAATAAGTTGCTTTATTCTTTGCTATCTCAATCGCAATTATATTGACTTAACAACCATATAAGACATGTCCAAAACCACAAGTAACAGACCACATACAAGTATGTCATATCCTTCAAGTAACACAGACCACCCAAGGATCCCTAGGACATCATCTATGGAGCTTAACATGTAATCCGGATTTACATAAGAAACCACCATAGCACTTAAACACACCAACCCGACCACTCAAGGATAAACATGTAAGAATAACATCACAACAGATAAGACCGGTTCACTCAAGGAACTAACACACATAAATAACAAGTTAATGTGTACCATGCGAGGTACCTGATAATGCTCAAGTAACACTCTCTATACAGAGGTTATAACATTCATCAGAGCAAAATAAAATTTATATTCCCGATGGGAGTTGGGTTCGATCCCATAGAGAATGGTGGAGTCGCCTATAAGATTGTCGTATATCAATCACCAATAGAGTAATCATTCAAATAAAAAGTGAAATGAGAGGAAATCAGGGAATTGGGAATCTGTCACAATTGCAATTTGACAACAACAATAAAGTAAACAGGGAGGGATTTGTATAAAGATAGAAGACAATTAGGGGTATGTTTCCGATGGGACTTAAGCATTGGTTAAGATAATTGCTTAATTATGAAAATTCTTAATAAACGATATGGATAGCATTGGTTTTAGATATGTTTTTCAATCTTTTGATCTTCCAAACATATTTCCCACGGTCTTTATTCAAGAACCATGGGTTCATCACAAAATAACCAATACAAGCTTGGGAAAGTCCTACTATTTCTAGCTTAGACTCTTAAATGAGTGTTTTTTGGCAATTAAGCTATTTCTAGCCTCAATATAGGTAGAAATCCCAAGTACCCACTATTGAATTCTCATCTAAAATCATAAACTTTTCTTTCAAGCAAGATCCCAACCAAGTAAGTTCAATCAATGTTTGCAACCATCAATTTTACAGTTAAAACATAGAGAATTCAAGAGACCCACGCATTGTGCGCATCATACGACTTTGTTTTAGCAAACCAGTGACTTTAGCCAATTTTGGGTGTCATACAAAGGGGGTGCGGTCTGCACCATCCATTGTGCATGTCTCACGACGGCCACACCTCTCAGCAGATTCTTCTTCTCTTTTGATCACCTTCACTCTTTATCTCTTTTTGAGCTCTTTTGGGTCCATATCCTTATTTTCTACTTGTGACCATGAGTAGCTGCATTTGCATAAATAAAGGCAATAAGTACCTCTAAACTAATCAAAGCATGACAATAATTCATAATTAAAGGCTCACTAAGTTGGTGGATTACCAACTTATCAAACCCCTAAACTTTAACTATTGCATGTCCACAAGCAAGATACTCAAAAAGTAAGGAATGAATATGCTCTAAAACACATGGGTTGCACTCAAGATTACTCTACTCTAAAAACTAGGAAAAATAACAACAAAAAGACTCAAACAAAAAACTCAACTACAATACTCATCTCAATTTGGACCACCACATTCTCAAGGCAATTGATCATTTCACAAAATTTATTAAAAGGACTTCATTTCTCATTCAAAAATAGGGGAATTTGCCATTCAAAATAAGATAAAGCTTCTCAAGTCATTGGCATAGACCTTCAAGGTTTGCCTCAAGATTTGTCATACAAATTGTCTCATTCATTCTTCTCAATTGAAATACATCATTCCTTTCAAGTGTGTGATGCCACTCACCACAAGAGAGAATCCCCACTCACATCATTCAATTCATAAGGCAAAGGGATTATTAGAGAACCAAATGACTCTCACACTCTCAAAGAAGTTCAAGTGTACACATATTGAACCATAGGCTTGCCCTTCATGTAATTTACAAGTAATGTAGAGTTACCGAGCTAAAAATCACTAAGAACTTATGGGTTACGATGTTGGATAGGGCTAAGGTGAGGATTGCAGTTGGCTCAAGTGACTAAACCTCCCTAACACTCCTTGTGATTATTTAAAAAACTTCTCACATTTTTTGAATTTTTACTTTAGCTTACTCCTCTCTCACACAACCCAAGCTTTTCCCTTCAACTTGAACATTCAACCTCCTTGTATCACCTTCACTTGGTGGCACCAATTCTTTGCTTTTCGTTTTGCTCATTGCATTGGACTTTGGGAACCATTTTCAATTCAAACATAAGGTGCTACCTTGCACTTGAAGTGCATTACTTTTCTTCTCCACATTGAGTACATACACCCCCAAAATTAGACTTTTTCCTATGTTATAATTTCAATTCCCCCCCCAAACATAGGCTTTTAGCCTATATTTCACTTTCAAGACATTAGGGAGGACGGGTGCAAACAAATAGGTTCATAAAGGTTCAAGGTATAAGGGGCCAAAGAAAGGTCACAAGCTCAAATGGGTTCACTAGGATCATTGTAAAGGGAAGTCATTTGGGTGAAGTGGCTATTCAAAAAGGGCCTAAGGTCATCTTCCAAGCTCGATCACATCTAGTATTTTGCCTTGAATCACATTTGGAGAAATTTCTAGATGACACATGCACACAAGAACTAGGTATAACCTTACCACACAAGGTATCATAACACAAGAATTATCACAACAAGTCTTACAATTAATTGGGACAAATGACTTTTGACAAGCTATTCCGAGTTCTCACACACATATTTGTGAGTCGATCAAGCCAAACAGGGAGTGTGCAATTAATGACAAGAGAATGCTTTACTCAAATTCATTTTCCCTCTTTCCTTCGATCTTCAAAAATATCTTGCAAACAATTTTTTTCTGGTAGGCCCATTTCGAGACAAGCAAAGCACAAACTCAAATATAACTAAAATTTGGCATTTTCCCTTAAGAAAGTCTCTCTCAATGTCATGCCACGAGGCTATCCCCTAGATGTAACACAGTGCTTAGTGTTACAAGTGACCCAAGCTAACCCATGGTCTGGCATGACTAGACAATTTTCTGATAAAATATAAACTATGTGGAAAACTGAAAATATTTAAATATCTGAGTTGGGAGAGAAGCCCAAACATGTATGAATATAAAATATATATAAGAGTATAATGATGTCTGGAAAACAACACTAACAACTCAATAGCTGAATCTAGTCTATGTCTGAAAGCCTCTAACATATATGAGTTGCTAGGACATGTCCCCAACTAACTCAAATAATCTGAAACTGAGACGTAAATACTGAAAGATAAAAGCATATCTAGCATCCTCGAACTATGAGGACTCACCACTGAAGCTGCCAACTAAGGACTGGAAGTCGAGCTAAACGTGATCCGGATGCTGAACGCCTGAACCTACATCATACAATGATGTAGCAAAAAAGTATGTGTCAGTACTTTGAATGTACTGAGAATGCGGGATATATTAAAGGCTATAACACATGAATACTGAACATGGAAATACATACTGAAGCATAAACTAAAAGATAAGGTGGAGACAGTAACCAAGTACTCACATGAACATATAATTTGCTAAAATGAATGACTTAAATGGATACTGAGTACATGGTCAATGCAAAATAAGTCTGACTGTGGGAGGTACTATTAACCGATATACCCCAAGCTGAGCTAACTATGGGGCTAACCTATAACCCTAGATGGAAGGGTGTTCATACCTTGCCAAGGGTACAAACAATTCTAACGTGGATCTACTAAACTGATGTCCACAAAGGACAAGGGTGTAAGGCGTAATATGACGGGTGACTCCTTTAGAACCTATGATGATGCTGTAGTTCTAGGACTCAGGGAATGCTACCAAAGGTCTCAGCCTAAACTTGTAGATTAGCCTTCATCCCTTCATCCACTCAGTGCTAAGTCTACTCCCAACTGAATACATAAGCAATGAAATATAAGTTGAAATACTGGATAGCTTAAATAATGATAATCATTCTGAGAATGCAACATACATATACTGAAATGGATGGCATTCTAATTTTAAAGCATGATTATCTGAATTTTCTGTCTAGCAAGTATAACTTCTGAATAATAGATTTTACACAAGTTAGGGTTATCGAATTCTATACATGTGACCATGCTAATTGTTAAAGAAACATGTAATTTATATCACATAAGCAATAATATCTAAATTGCAATGAATCCCTAAGATTTAGGAACCCTAGGTCTGAATAATTCATGGAGAACTGAAGAACTGAACTGAATCTAGGGACTCAATGGGTGAAAGGAACCCATTGATGAAATCCCACATACCTGGATGAGAGTATACGGAGAAATCCTTGGATTTTAGGGTCTGAGCTTGAAGAAGACCTTCTGCTTGTTCTTGAGAGAAAACTATCGCCTTTTTTATACTTTTCTTTCTGAGTGCCCGATGATTTTAGGAGAATGAGTGATTTAGGTATGTTTTGACTTATTAACTAGGATTAGACTAATAAAAACAATGTAGATTAGGCCTTAAAAGATAAAGGGAAAGTCTAGAATACCCATGGGAATTTTAAAAGAAAGCTGCTGAAAATCACAACTCAGGTACCACGACTTAATTGATGAACCATAGTCCTGGACGATGGACCATCAAATGAGTCATGGTTTTTCCATGAGCCTTGGGGGTTTTCTGATCTAAGGAAACCACAAATTACAAGATAGACCGTAGTTCTAGATGATGGTCCATGGTCTGACTTATGGTCCCTGGGGCCACAACTGCGGGTCCTCTGATGTTTTGATTCCACGAGTCCAAAGGATGGACTATGGTTCTGAATGATTGTTCGTTGTATGACTCGTGATTGCTAGGCCCTGAACTGATGGTCCTTTGATTAAGGGGACCACGAGTTTACAGGATAGACCGTGATTTTGAATGATGGTCCATGGTTTGACTCGTGGATCTTGGACCCTAAACTGAGGGTCTTCTGGAAATTAAAACTACGGTTGGGACAACGGACCATGGTTCCAAACTACAATCTGTGGTCTTGACCATAGTTTCTGGATTCTTGAATTTTTCTGAATTTTTTTTACTGAGTACAGTCTAGAAGCTGGATCAGATCATGGGGTGTTATAATATCTCCCCTTTGTGATCATTCGTCCTTGTATAAAGGCTAACTAATTTGAGTTTGGAGGGAAAGAGCTGCAATCCCTATCAACTGAATACTAGAAGCTGATATCTGGCTGAGTATAGTCATGAGTTCATGGAAACATGCTAAAAATATTGGAAAAGCTGGGAAAACATGATACTGAGACTGACATGCATATGAGGAAACTGAGATTTTAGAGAGGAACTATTACCTCAAACTGAAAAAGGATTGGAAGGAAAAAGGTGAGGGTACTTTGCCATCATGGTTGCTTCTGCTTCCCAAGTAGCTCCTTCGACTGACTGATTCCTCCACAAAACTTTTACTGAAGCAATTTCCTTATTTCTCAACCTAGAAACCTGATGGTCAATTATCTCAACTAGAACTTCCTCATAGGTGAGGCTATCCTTCACTACCACACTCTCTAAAGGCAGTATCGATGTCGGATAACCCACACACTTCTTCAACAAAGAAATGTGAAAAATTGTGTGAACCACTGCTAGCGCTGCCGACAACTCTAACTCATAAGCCACATTACCAATTCTTTTCAAGATTCTGTAAGGACCCACATATCTGGGACTGAACTTCCCTTTCTTGCCAAATCTCATCACCCCCTTCATGGGTGACACTTTTAGGAAATCCCAATCCTCAACCTCAAACTCTAAGTCCCTTCTCCTCACATCTGCATAGGACTTATGATGACTCTGAGTTTTCTTAATCTTTATCTAATGAGATGAACTTTCTCCATAGCCTCATGAACCAAACCTGAACCAATCAAGGCTGCTTCACCTATATCGAACTAACCAACCGGTGACCTGCATCTATGTCCATAAAGTGCCTCTTCTGGGGCCATATGAATACTGGAATAAACTATTATTGTAGGAAAACTCTATGAGAGATAGGTGATCATACCAACTACCCTTGAAATCAATCACACACACTCTCAGCATGTCCTCTAAGGTCTGAATGGTACACTATGCCTGACCATCCGTCTGTGGATGAAATGCTGTACTGAGATTCACCTGGGTACCAAGACCTTTCTGAAATGATCTTTAGAAATGAGATGTAAACTGAGGACCCCTATATGAGATGATAGACAAGGGTAACCCATGCAACCTAACTATCTCGCTGATGTAGAGTCTGGCATAGTGTCACGACCCAATTTCTCGGTCATGATGGCACCTACAACCCCCGGTAGGTGAACCAATCCCCGTAGTCCAGAACAGTTAGTAATGGGCTACTATCTAACAAATAAGAGAACAAGACGAAGAGAACAAATAAAAGGACTATAAATATATACATATGCGGAAACTAAACCAAACCCCAAGACCTGGTATCATAGTATAAAGCCAAAACTACATACATGGAGTGCAAACGATCCAAACAATATATACAGATGTCTCTGAATGGTAATAGAGTACATGAAGAAAAAGATAAATTAAAGCTAAGCTCCGATCGCCAAGAGCTCACCCTCAGTCTGAAGTAGTCCCCAACAGATCTCCAAGCACTAATCACAGCGATCTAACGACGATGGCCCACGCTAGGATCTGCACCCAAAGATGTAGGGGGTAGGGGTGAGCACCAAATGTGAAGCATAAGGTACCCAGTAGGTATCATAGACCGACTGGGCACATATAAGATAAAAGCGTAGTAACAGACAGAATAGAAGCAAGCAGTCACAGAAATCAACGAAAGGTACACAGGAACTAGCCCAGAGGGAAATCAACAGAACCACATGTGAGGCTAGTAAGCAGAATATACACACCATAGACACAGGTGAAAGTAAGAAACAACGCACCTGGGGTCCTTGCAATAACAATGTACACAAAATAAGTTTACAAAATAGACGGTATACCGGTAACCTCAAGTGTAAGAAGAAGAGAGAAAGAGTAATGATAGGCATGCTCAGAGACATGAATCAAACTCAACTAATAATATCAATCTCAAATCCAGAAACTAACAGTCTAGCAGTAACCAATTTCATACTTAACCGTAACAGGGAACAATTCTGTAAGTAAATAGCAAAAGTCTACCTACAGTCCCCCGGCCGCCCATACAACCGAGGAACGCAAACAAGTGAAAACAAACCCTCCGGCGTCCCATACTACCGGAGCGTACAATCAACAAACAACAAACAAGGGTGGAGCCTCAAACAATGAATGATATGATGCATGAAGGTCTCAAGTGAAATGGTATCTCTTTATGTACCTCCTCCGGTGCCGATCCGGCCCACCATGTAGGTTCCATGGAAGGACACTGCCCGTATACCTCTACTCCACCGTATACCCCTCCTCCGGCACACGCAGCCTGTAGCCCCTGGCCCGGATGGCAAGGTCCATGGAGGTCCCAGACCCCATACTAAAACTCAGTATCAAAACATGTCGTCCGGAAGCAAGTCCGGTATCAAGATAGAGACGCAGTCTCGAATATGCATGTCCAGACCCTGTCCAAGACTAAAGTAGTAGGAAAATATCTCAAGAAAAAACCCCTCCAAGGGTGCCCGGGCATAACCGGGTCTAAACAGTAGAAAGTCATCTCAGGTGCTCGGTCCGACCGAGGTTAAAAATCATCTCAAGTAGCAAGAAAACTCAACTAGCACCCCGGCCCTCCGAGTCTAGCGTAGTAGTAAAACTGGTGTTTTAAAACATAATTTTACTTCTTTTTACCCAGGAATATTCACAAGTTAAATCAAACCATTTCAAAATTATTTCCATCAAAAAACGGGCCCCCCGGGCCATGCAAGGTTTAGAAAATGGTGCCAGTAGGCCCGAAGCCCAAACCGTAGTAAAACATGTATAAAACCTCTTTATATGCATGAAAATGGTATGATCAAACACAATAGCTGCCCAGCAGCTCATAATCAACCTATTGACCCTGCACAGGCCCACAACTACTCAGCAAGCATAACCAGCCTAGAAGGATAATTCTATGCCCGGGACTCGCGGACATTCCCAAAATCCCACCTTCTATGTTCCAGAGTCAACAAGGCCTCACAGGACCACAAGGGTAAATTAAATATATCGGCAAATACTACAAGCAACAGAGGAACAAAAGTAGGCGGACATGAATAAAGCGGTCAAGGTCTGTGGTACCAACCTAATAAACCAACCCAAGGATGCCCATTAATACAATTTTATTCTATATATGCGGAGTCTAGGGAAAATAAACCGTAACCTACCTGTCGTCCGATGACAAGCTGCTAAGATGATGTCCAAGCTCGAACCACTCCGAGAAAATCCAAAACTAAAACAGAATCGGATTTGGGCTTGAATAACTTGACGTCGATAATTGATTTTCTTTATCAAATATATTTTTCTCAAAAATAAATACTCTCACGTGAATGAGTATCTATGAATGTGCAGGGATCTTAACAAATTAAAGTTGCTGAAATTTTCAAAGTGAAAAATGGGAAAATGCAAAAGTCAATTAGCATGTAAATGGATAGCACATGACTTATATCATACTAATTAATTACTAGACTAATGGTGGCACTTTGATGGGGTGATTAGTGGCAGCACTCATTTGTTACATGTCTCCACCACTTTCACGTGGAAGTGGTGGTACCAACACTATTCAATCTCTCTCCTATTATGTAAATACTCGGGTATTGCATAAATTCATGGTATAATAAATATAATTTTTGAATATACCATAATCATTAGAAAATTATTTCGAATAAAACCTACTATATTATAATAATAATTTTTAACATAACTAAATTTACTATCTCCGTTAAAATATTACAATGTATAAAAACCTTATAAAATAAATACATATACAATTATATCGTAACAAAAATATTTTTCATAAACCTTTAAAATATTTTTAAAATGTAATAATAATATAACTTTTTACCAAATTCAACTTTCAAATAAAATATTTTCAAATACACGCGATGTTAATAAATTCTCAAACTTAAGTTTGCAACTCACCATCGCACGATTTAGATACTAAAGAACTCTCTTGGAACCCTCCCTTATGTTTTCTCACTGTTTCGGAACTGAAATGGCGTTGTAAAACGTGAAGTTGAGGCTTAAATCGAGTTTAACCCGACCCGGTTCGCTACCCGGTTCGCAACCCGTTTTCTGCCAGACAGTCCGCGGTAAAACAGTCATAACTTTTTACTCCGAGATCAGTTGGACGTGAGGTTTTGTGCGTTGGAAACTAGACTCGTAGACCTTAGATTTGATATTTCGGGGGACTTCTAACTCTTTATATATTTGGAGAAAAGCTCCGAGAAATTTTACCCAAAGTTCAGGAAATTTATTAAAGAACTTACGATAACTTTTGCCGACTTGCTTGGCTTCAAAACTTATCATACGACCAAACAAATGGACCCGGCACCGAAATACCGGTCCCAAAAATCCTTAAGTGACTTGGGGCCACTACAAACAAGCTCTAATTGCACAAGGAAAACGTATACGTGGAAATGACCGGAAGGGTCATTACATCATCCACTACTAAAAAGGACTTTCGTCCTCGAAAGTCAAGGTCAAGGGGGTACCTAAAGGCCAAAATAGCTGTGGATACTAATCCTGCATATCTCTCTTGGTCTCACAGGTAGCCTCCTCGAGTGGACGGTGCCTCCACTGAACCTTAACAACCGGGATCTCTCGAGACCTCAATCTCCTGACATCTCTGGCCAAAATAGCTGCCTGCTCCTCAATAAAGGCTAAACCCTCATCCAACTGAACTGAATCCCACTGAAACACATGAGACTCATCTGAGACATACCGACGCAACATTGAAACATGGAATACAGGATGTATAGCTGAAAAACATCGGAGGCAAGGCTAGCTAATAGGCAACGCTACCAACCCTCTGAAGAATCTCAAACGACCAAATGTACCTGGGGCTAAGCTTGCCCCGCCTACCAAATCTCATCACGCCCTTCATGGGAGATACACGGAGAAACACCAAGTCACCGACACTAAACTCCAAGGCATGAAGCCTACGATCAGCATAACTCTTTTGCCTGCTCTGAGTTGCCCGAAGTCTGTCCTGAATCACTCGAACTCGGTCTAAGGAATCTCGAAGCAAACCTGTGCTCTATGGCCCAGCACTAAAACCATCAAACCAACCTACCGGTGATCTGCAACGCCTTCCATACAAAGCCTCAAAAGGTGCCATGCCAATATTCGAATGGAAGCTGTTATTATAAGCAAACTCTGCCAAGGGAACAAACTGATCCCAAGAACCTCCAAAGTCAAGAACACAGGCCCGAAGCATGTCCTCTAGAATCTGAATGGTCCTCTCGGACTGGCCATCTGTCTAAGGGTGGAAAGCGGTACTAAGATGAACCTCTGTACCCAAATCTCGCTGAATAGCCCTCCAGAACTGAGATGTGAACTGAGTGTCGTGGTCTGAAATGATAGAAGTTGGGACCCCTTGCAACCGAACAATCTCAGGAAGGTAGATCTGAGCTAACCTCTCTGTGCCATAAGAAGTCTGAACCGGCAAGAAATGTGCTGACTTAGTCAGCCTATCAACAATCACCCATATGGAATCAAACCCAAGAGAAGTACGAGGCAAACCAATAACGAAGTCCATAGTAATCCCTTCCCACTTCCACTCAGGAATGGGAAGTCGCTGCATCAAACCACCAGGTCTCATGTGCTCGAACTTAACCTGCTGACAGTTCAAGCACCGAGATACGAAATATGCTATATCCCGCTTCATACCACTCCACTAGTAAAGCTGCCTCAAGTCTCTATACATCTTTGTTGTGCCAGGGTGAATAGAGTACCTAGTACAATGTGCCTCGTGAAGTATCAACTGAATCAAATCACTAATCCTCGGAACACAAAGGCGACTATCAAACCTCAGAACCTCATCTGAATCTAGAGTAGCCCGACTGGTCTCACCCTGAACAACCCAATCACGAAGGTCACACAACTACTGATCCTCAAACCGACGGCTCTGAATCTGATCAATCAACATAGAACGAACCTCCATACTGGCGAGAACTCTTCTAGGATCCGACAAGTCAAGCCTAACCAGATGGTTAGCCAAGGACTGGATGTCCAAGGCCAATGGTCGCTCTAAAACTGAAAGAGAAGCTAGGCTACCCATACTCACTGCCTTTCGGTTCAAGGCATCCGCTACCACGTTTTCCTTGCCCAGATGATACAGAATAGTGAAGTCATAGTCCTTCAGTAACTCGACCCATCTCCTCTGTCTTGAGTTCAACTCTCGCTGACTCGTGATGTACTGAAGACTACAGTGATCGGTGAAGATCTCACAGTGAACTCCATATAGGTAATGCCTCCAGATCTTGAGCGCGAAAACTACCGCCACAAACTCTAAGTCATGAGTGGGGTAGTTGCGCTCGTGAACCTTCAGCTGCCTCGACGCATATGCTATTACTCGACCCTGCTGCATCAACACACAACCAAGACCAACCCCAGAAGCATCACAATACACGGAGAAGCTCTGACCCTCAACCGGCAAAGTCAAAACTGGAGCTGAAGTCAATAAGGCCTTAAGCCTCTGGAAGCTATCCTCACACTGATACGACCACTGAAATGGGATATCCTTCCTAGTCAGCATAGTCAAGGGTGCTGCTATGGAAGAAAATCCCTCAACGAACCGTCTGTAGTAACCTGCTAACCAAATAAAGTTGCGAACCTCAGTAACAGTAGTAGGTCTAGGCCACTCACAAACCGCTGAAATGTTTCCCAGATCAACCCTAATCCCATCCTTAGACACCACGTGCCCTAGGAATGCAACTGACTCAAGCCAAAACTCACACTTTGAGAACTTGGCATAAAGCCGATGATCTCTCAAAGTATGGAGTATAACCCTCAAGTGCTGCTCATGCTCATCTCTACTACGCGAGTATACCAAGATGTCATTTATAAAAACTATCACAAATGAGTCCAAATACGGGCCAAAAACCCTGTGCATCAAGTTCATAAAGACTGCGGAGGCATTAGTCAACCCAAAAGACATCACCAGGAACTCATAATGGACATAACGTGTCCTGAATGCTGTCTTAGGGATGTCCTCTGCCCTAATCCTCAACTTATGGTAGCCAGACCTCAAATCAATCTTCGAAAACACGACTGAACGCTGAAGCTGGTCAAACAAATCATCAATCCTCGGCATCGGATACCTATTCTTCACTGTCACCCTATTCAGTTGCCGATAATCAATACACATGCGCATCGACCCATCCTTCTTCTTTACGAAGAAAACAGGAGCACCCCATGGTGACACACTAGGTCTAATAAACCCCTTAGCTAACAGATCCTGGAGCTGCTCCTTAAGCTCCCTCAACTCAGCAGGAGCCATACGGTAAGGAGAAATAGAAATGGGCCTAGTGCCCGGCTCCAACTCAATAGCAAAATCAATATCTCTCTCAGGTGGAAGGCCTGGCAGGTCGGTAGGAAACACATCGAGGAAGTCTCTAACCACAGGAACAGACTAAGGAGAAGTAGGGTCAGCACTAACATCTCGGACATATGCTAGATAAGCTAAACACCCACGGGAAATCAACTTCCTAGCTCGAAGACAAGAGATGATCCCAGATGGTGCATGGCTAACAGAACCCTGCCACACAACCGGGGATACACCGGGCACAGCTATGGTAATGGTCTTGGCATAACAATCCAAAACCACACGATGAGGGGATAACCAGTCCATGCCCAGTATCACATCAAAATCTAGCATATCAAGAATCATCAAATCACCCCAAGTCTCTGAATCACCAACAGATAACATACAGGATCTCACAATCCGATCCACTACTAAGGAATCTCCTACTGGGGTCGAAACAGAAACAGGAATAGATAATGGCTCACTAGCCAACCCCAAACAAGGCACAAAGTAGGCAGATACATATGAACAAGTGGATCCAGGATCAAATAAAGCCATAGCAGACTGATGGCACACAGAAATCGTACCTGTAATCACAGCATCTGAGGCCTCTGCCTCTGGGACATTTTACCCAAAGTTCAGGAAATTTATTAAAGAACTTACGATAACTTTTGCCGACTTGCTTGGCTTCAAAACTTATCATACGACCAAACAAATGGACCCGGCACCGAAATACCGGTCCCGACAAGCCTTAAATGACTTGGGGCCGCTACAAACAAGCTCTAACGGCACAAGGAAAACGTATAGGTTAAAATGACCGAAAGGGTCATTATACATAGTCCTCCGCTGAATCTATAGTCTTGACAGCCAAAAAGTGAGTTGACTTAGTAACTCTGTCCACTATCACCCAAATGGTGTCATGCTGTCTGCGAGTACGAGGTGAACCCGTAATGAAATCCATGTTAATAACCTCCCATTTCAAGTAGGAATGCTAATATCCTGAGTCACACCTCTTAGATTCTGATGTTCTACTTTCACCTGCCGATAGTTGGGACACTTAGCGACAAAATCTTCAATGTCTCTCCTCATGCCGTTCCACCAACAGACATCCCATAGATCATGGTACATTGAAGTGTCACTGGGATGAGTAGAATATCTAGAATTATGGGCTTTTGTAAGGATCTGCTGCCTCAACTCACCCATATTAGGTACACATAAATGACTCTGGTAGCGAAGCACACCATCTCCCCCTTGGGAGAAAACCTCTACCCTCTGCTGATGGACTGCGCCTTTCAACTGAAGCAATATGGGATCACTGTCTTGTTTCTCTTTAACCTCCGCTACCAATGAAGATTCTGATCCATTCTTGACTATAACACCACCATCCATTGTATCCATAAGGCAAACTTTTAAATGATCAAGCCTGTGAACATCTCTGGATAACTCTCTCTTCATTTCCTCAATATGTGACACACTACTAATGGACAATCTGCTGAGGGCATCAGCCACTACATTGGCCTTACCCGGATTGTAGAGCACATTCATATCATAGTCTTTGAGGAACTCAATCCACCTTCTTTGATGAAGGTTAAACTCTTTCTGGGTGAACACATACTCGAGGCTCTTATGACCTGTGAACACAACTACATGGACACCATACAAGTAGTGTCTCCAAATCATTAGGGAAAACACAACAGTTGCAAGCTCAAAGTCATGAGTCATATAGTTCTTTTCATGAACCTTAAGTTGTCTAGAAGCATAAGCTATGAACTTACCCTGTTGCATCAAAACACATCCCTGGCCGATCCTATATGCATCACAATAAACCACGAAGCCATCTGAACCCTCTGATAGAGTTAACACAGGAGCAATAGTCAACCTAGTTTTCAATTCTAGAAAACTCCTTTAACGCTCATCTGACCACTAAAACTTGACCTTCTTCTGAGTCAACTTGGTCAATGGGGAAGCTATGGTAAAAAATCCTTCAACAAACCTCCTATAGTAACCAGCCAAACCCAAGAAACTTCTGATGTCTGTCGGAGAGGTGGGTCTGGACTAGTTCTTTACTGCCTCAATCTTTTGAGAAACAACTCGAATTACCTCACTAGATACCACATGACAAAGGAACACAACTGACTTCAACCAGAATTCGCACTTGCTAAACTTAGCGAATAATTGGCGATCCTTGAGAGTTTGCAGCACAACTCTCAGATGATCAGCATGTTTCTCTTCACTCCGAGAATATATGAGTATATCATCGATGAAGACAATGATGAACAAGTCTATATACTTCTTTAAGACCCTGTTCATCAAATACATGAAAGTTGTAGGAGCATTCGTTAGTCCAAAAGACATAACTACAAATTCATAGTGATCGCATTGAGTCCCGAAGGCTATATTCGGGATGTCACTATCTCTGACTCTGAGCTGATGATAGCCAGACCTGAGGTCTATCTTAGAGATACAACTAGCACCCTGAAGCTGGTTTAACAAGTCATCAGTCCCACAGATGGGATACTTATTTTTGATTATGACTTTGTTCAACTGACGGTAGTTGATGCACATCCTGAGAGAAATGTCTTTCTTACGCGTGTAGAGAATTGGAGCACCCCATTGAGAGATATTGTGTCTAATGAAGCCCTTGTCTAGAAGGTTTTTCAAATGTTCTTTCAATTCCTTAAGCTCAGCTTGAGCCATTCTGTAAGGAGGAATCAAAATAGGCTGGGTATCTGGAAAGAGATCTATCCCGAAGTCAATTTACCTTGCGGGAGAAACTCTAGTAAGATCTTCTGTAAATACTTCTGGGAAATCATTCACCATTGGTACTAACTAGAGAGTTGGGGTGTCAGAGTTAGAATCCTTAACATGAACATGATGATAGATATACCCTTTGGAAATCATTTTCTTGGCCTTAAGTTAAGAGATGAATAGACCTACAGGAACTGAGCTACTACCCTTCCACTATAGGAATGGTTCGTTTGGAAATTGGAACCAAACAACCCTAGTTCTGCAATCGATTGAGGCATAACAAGAATGTAACCAATCCATGCCTAGAATAATATCGAAGTCAGTCATTTCTAACTCTACGAGATTGGCTGAGGTGACTTTCAGGGAAAATGTGACATGATTATTTTTATATATCCATCTAGCTATTACTGGATTATCAACTAGAGTAGAGACCGAGAACGATTATTGGAGACCGAAAATGATTGTTGGAGGATTTCTGGACTGACACCAAAATTGACAACTACATAAGGAGTTATAAAGGAAAGTGTAGCCCTTGGGTCTAATAATGCATAAACATCTAAATGGAAGACTTGTAACATACCCGTGACCATATCGAGAGAATCCTCCTGGTACTGTCGAGTCTAAAGGGAATACAACCTATTTTGGTGCTGACCACCACTTGTACCAGATGAGGCACCCTGCTGGGTGGGGCAACCTACTAGATCTTCTATAGAACTAGCCTGATTATGTGATCGAGTATCCCTGCCCTTTTGAGAATTTATTGGGCACTATTTTATTCTGTGACCTAGCTTACCACACCCAAAGCAATTTCCACTACCTGCCATACACTCACCCTGGTGGTTTCTGCCACACTTCTTGCAAACTGGATGAGTGTACCCACTAGTAACTGTACATTGAGACTTAGATCCTGTTGCTCTATCCCGTCAGTCCTGTCTAAACTTAGGCACTGGGGCACTAGTAGAAGCTGGGGCTAGAGCTGAAGATTTCTGACAAAACTGAGAGCGGTTACCACTCTCTAACCTCTGCTGAGAGTAGTTGAAGTCACCTATTCTAGCTCTCTTACTGTCTCCTCCCCTCTCTTTGATTTTCTCCTTCTCAATCTGTTGAGCATAAGTAACCAACCTGGAAAAATCCATCTACTTAACCAACATAGCAGTCTTCCACTCCTTGACCAGATCATCAAACACACTAGATACAAACTTACTCATACGAGCCCTGGAGTCAGCTACTATTGTCGGAGCATACTTAGACAACTAAGTAAACTTGAGTTCGTACTCCTTTACAGTATATCATTGTGTTTCAAGTTGATGAACTATTAGACCTTGTCTTCCATGATCTCAAGTGGGAAGAACATATCAAGAAATGCAGTGTTAAAGTGATTCCAATCCACTGGACCTGCATTAGCACAATAAGATTCCTTCCACTGCTGGTACCAAGTATAAGCCACACCCTTTAGCTGGTAGGCAGCTAAATCTGCACTCTCAACTGGAGTGACACCCATAATATCCATCACCTTTTTAATGTCATCAAAAAACTCTTTTGGATCCTCTATTGACTTGGACCCATGAAATTCTGGAGGGTTCATCCGAGTGAAGTCTTAGATTCTAGCTGCAGTAGAGTTGGCCTGAGGTGGGGCTGGTGCCACAAGCAACTGATTAACCTGAGCAGTCATGGCCTGAGCAACCATCTAAAATGTAGCCCTGAATTTGGCATAGGTAACTTGCTCATTCAGAGGGTCTGCTGTAGCTGCTGGTGCTGGCTGATTCGTAGCATTGGCGCTTCGGGGAGGCATTTTCTGTAACGTGTAGAAAATGAATTAGACTGGGATCAAATATAGTTCTCATTCTATAGCACGAGATGGAAAAGAAAGAATGAAAGTTATTCTTAATGACATCTTATAACTTCTCCCCCATAAGTGTGATGCGCTTTACACCCATGAAAGGACTCTACTTGACGCAACTTTCAGACACCCTAGGATAGTTGAACCTATTGCTCTAATACTAAGTTTGTAACGCCCTGAGGCTACCCCTAGATGTAACACGACGCTTAGTGTCACAAGTGACCCAAGCTAACCCATGGTCTGGCATGACTTGATAATTTTCTGATAAAATATGAACTATGCAGAAATCTGAAAATATTTAAATATCTGAGATGGGAGAGAAGCCCAAACATATCTGAATATAAATATATATAAGAGTATAATGATGTCTAGAAAAAAACACTAACAACTTAATAGCTGAATCCGCCTCTAACTGATATGAGTTGCTAGGACATGCCCCCAGCTAACTCTAATAATCTAAAACTGAGACGTAAATACTGAAATATAAAAGCATATCTAGCATCCTCGAACTATGAGGACTCACCATTGAAGCTGTTAAGTAAGGACTGAAAGTTTAGAAAAATGTGATCTAGATATTGAGCGCATTAACCTACATCATACAATGATGTAGCACAAAAGTATGCGTCCGTACTTCGAATGCACTGAGCATGCGGGATATATACAAGGTTGTAACACATGAATATTGAACATGGAAATACATACTAAAGCATAAACTAAAAGATAAGGTGGAGACAGTGACCAAGTACTGACATGAATATATAATATGTTAAAATGAATGACAGAAATGGATACTGAGTACATGGTCAATGCAATATAAGACTGACTATGGGAGGTACTATTAACCGACATATCCCAAGTTGAGCTAACTATAGGGTTAACCTATAACCCTAGATGGAAGGGTGGTCATACCTTGCCAAGGGTATAAACAATTTTGATGTGGATCCACTAAACTGATGTCCATAAGGAACAAAGGTGTCAAGCTTAATCTGACGGGTGACCCTTTAAGAACCTATGGTGGCGCCATAGTTCTGGGACTCAAGGACTGCTACCAAAGGTCTCAGCCTAAACTTGCAAGTAAGCCTTCATCCCTTTGTCCACTCGGTGCTAAGTCTACTCCCAACTAAATACATAAGCAATGAAATATAAGCTGAAATACTGGATAGCTCAAATACTGATAATCATTCAGAGAATGAAACATACATATACTGAAACTGTTGGCATTCTAATTCTGAAGCATGACTGTCTGAATTTTCTATCTAGCAAGTATAACTTATGAATACTAGATTTTACACAAGCTAGGTTTACCAAATTCTATACATGTGACCATGCTAATTCTTCAAGAAACATGTAATTTATATCGCATAAGCAATAACATCTGAATTGCATTGAATCCCTAAGGTTTAGGAAACCTAGGTCTGAATAATTCATGGAGAATTGAAGAATTGAACTGAATCTAGAGACTTAATGGGTGAAAGGAACCCATTGATGAAATCCTACATACCTGGATGAGAGTCTATGGAGAAATCTTTGGATTTTTGGGGCTGAGCTTGAAGAAGACCCTCTGCTTGTTCTTGAGAGAAAATTGTCGCCTCTTTTCTCCTTTTTTTTTCTAAGTGTCTGATGATTTTAAGAGAATGAGTGATTTAGGTAGCTTTTGATTAATTAATTAGGCTTAGACTAAGCAAAATGACGTAGCTTAGGCGTTAAAAGAGAAAGGAAAAGTCTAGAATACCCCTGGGAATTTTAAAAGAAAGCTGTTGAAAATCGCTACTCAGGTACAACAACTTGGTTGGCGGACCTTAGTAATGGAATACCTACCATCAATTGAGTCATGGTTTTGTCCATGATCCTCGAGGGTTCTCTGATCTGATAAAACCATGAATTACAAGATGAACCGTGGTTCTAGATGACGGTCCATGGTCTGACTCGTGGTCCCTGGTCCACAACTGAGGGTCCTCTGATGTTCTGATTCCATGAGTCCATAGGACGAACCATTGTTCTGAATGATGATTCATCGTATGAGTCGTGGTTGTTGGTCCCTAAACTGATGGTCCTCTGATTAAGGGGACCACAAGTTCATAAGATGGACCGTGATTCTGAATGAAGGTCTGTGGTTTGACTCATGGTTCATGGACCCTGAACTGAGGGTCCTCTAGAAATTGAAACTATGGTTGGGACGATGGACTGTGGTTCCAAACTACGATTCGTAGTCTTGACTGTGATTTCTGGAAACTTGAATTTTTCTAAAAATTTTCTGCTGAGACAGTCAAGTAGCTGGGTCAGATCCTAGGGTGTTACACTCAATCTATCATAGGAAACACCAACCCAGTTTGACACAAAAATAACAAAAGGAAAATAAAAGCAAAACATTTTTGCTCCTTGGGAATGAACCGTGGTATTAAGAAAACCCTTGGAGTTTATTACTAATCTACTATTAGTAAGGCGACTATAAATTTAAAGTGCTCATGAATCATTTAGAAATAAGCCTCGGCGTAGGCACTAGCATATTAGCAAGGCACAGGTAGTGAAGCAATGGAATCGTGTAAGACTAACCCGGCAACACAATCAAAATTTAAAAATATCAAGCCCAGCGAGGGCACAACTAAAGCACCAAAATAAAATAAAAAGGCCTGACAAGGGCAATATAATAATCTCCAACACGTTCCCGACAAGGGACAAATAAAATATCTAGCAAGAAAGTAAACATGTCAAGGCCTGACAAGGGCAATAAAAATATCTCAAAGCCTAGCACGAGAAACCAACCAAGAAAATAAGAACCACCTCTCCTAAGAAAATAAGCATTGACCTCAATGCTCTAGGTTTAAAGAAGTAAGGAAAGGGTGCAACAACTCCCTGGGAGTATTACTCCTCATCACCATCCATTGCCTCTGTACTAGTGCCTGCACCACCTTTTCAGGACTGCGAGGTGAGTGTTGACTCTCGGAGAGCTTCTTGGAATGCTGGGTTCTCATCATCAGGCAACTCTGCATCATTATCATCATAAGCTACAAATAAGTTATTCAAGGGACCAAGGGTGTGCTGGGGTAGAGGCATGACACTCAAATCTGCATCATCAACTAGATCCTTCCCTTCTGCCTTATCAACATCCTTTCAGATCTTCTTCACAACTCCCTCAATGAAATCCACCCTCTGGCAGAGTTTGCTCACGCAATCCACTACTTCCTTAATGGTCTTCTTGATAGCTTTGTCAATTAAACTTGGCAACTTGTTAGCTAAGTCAGTTAACTGCCTATCATTATTTTAGGTCTTGTCAACCATATCTTTGAGGCTACTCTTGGTCAATTGCCCTCTAGGTGCTGTAGCTGCTGGACTAGGTGTTTCTGAAGCTGCTCGAGAAGGAGAGGAAGCATTTGCTTCAGTGTCGGTCTCATCAACTTCAACCTCTTTCGAGGGCTCCGTCTTGCACCTCTTGAACCTAGGAGCTTCTCTGTTAGTTTTCTTATCAAGGTCCAACACAATAGTGGTAGGGGTAGGAGTGTCACATCTAAAATAGGGGATGACAGTGTTTGTAAAAAGCTTGATGATTAGCACAGGGTAGGGGAATGCATCACCACCCCTACGAGCTTTCCTCTTTATCACTAAAGCTGCAATCTCCCCAAAGTTGACGTGATCCCCCACCATAATCGAGGCTACTAAATAGCTTCATCATGCGTGACCTTTTGGTCATTCTGAGAAGGCATAAAGTGGGAGCAAATGAAATCATACCTAAGGTGAGCCTCAATGTACAGAGTCCACCTTAAAATATTGCTCCTATTGTGACACATATAGGAGTGTCTGGATCAATAATAGGAGCAGCCCAAGCAAGAGGTTTTTGAGCAGCAGTCAACATAGCAATTAGTGTAGGCGTGAATTCAATTAGGGAACTCCAATAGATGGCATTTATAGCAGCCAGAGTGATGCATACTTCCTTGCCCTGAACAATGACTGACTCCAAATTAAGGAAGGTCTCCACATTGCCCTTATATCCCTTAGCATCCTGCCTGGCTTGGTAAGAGGCAAAGAATTCCCAAACTATCTCTTTATAGTAGTTTTTGGGTACCTCTCAGAATGTTTGCCAATGTTGGTTGGTGAACTGTTTGGGGATATAGGGTATATTATCCCCAAATGTAGCCAGGTTAAAACTCTGGTCCGTGTCGTACGGCCTATTCTTGTCATGATCATATATGACCTTCATACCTTCAACCCCAAAATGAATCCTCTCCACCTCTGAAACTTATACACAAGAAGGTGCTGGGGCTTTGTTCTTGCCCTTAGAGGTGGAATTGGAGGAAGGAGGAGTTGGTTGCCTTCGTGAACTTTTCCATGCATTGCCACTGCTAGAAGTCATAGTCTGCACATAGAGATTGTGAGTATTCAAAGCAACAAAAAATCTTTTTGTGTTTTTGACATATGTAAAAGAAGAAAAGATAAAAGAAGTTAAAACGGTATGCAAAGAAGAATAAAAACAAAATAGGTAACTAATGGCTTGTGCAAACCTCATGCGGACCGCACCAAAAGAAGTGCGCATAGCACGTGGCATCACATAAGCTACTAGAACCTGTGTTGGTTTTTGCTTTAGGGTGCGAAGGTTGAGGCAATTTGCACAAGACATTGTGCACATCTCACAAACTTCGCCCCTAAATCCAGTGAACTGGCATCAATTCTCAACAAGGTGTGAAACCTTGTGCGTTTGGAACGTAAAGCTCTATGTTTCGCATGCGAAAAGCACAAGAAAACTGATGGAATTTTTCAATTCCTTGTCTTCTTGTGTGTTAAGTATGTAATTCACAGAACAATACCCGTGGAATGCATTGTCAACAAGCAACACACCAATAATTTCAACAGGGCTAAGCATAATACGACCAAAACCACATCATCCGAGTACTCAATGTTCCCCGAAATCTATCAACAAATTTAACACAAAAGAAGAGCTTAATGATTTCCCTTAAGAAGGACGTTACTTTGTCTATCAATGGGAACATCAAGCCTTCAATTACAAACCAGTAGGTATATTCAATCAACAACAATTTCATACCCCCAACCAAGAACATATACCCACAAGCATAATCAATTAAAATAGAATAAGGGCACTATGGTAGTAACAATTTCAGCCCCAAATATTAATTTCCAACAAAGACAATTTGCTCTTAAGAATGACATCACCTAATCTATCATAGGGACAAATCATGCACCAACACAAGTGGGTTATTCAGACTTGATCCAAAACACATATTTTTAAGGCCAAAAACTACCACAAACAACACGCATCATCATAACTTCAAGTTCTACCAAGTTAAACTTAATCAAAATCAACAAAGTGCTAATGCTACAACCAGCCCATAATTGTTAAAGCTTCCATAAAAGCTAGACTAAGCAATAACATACCTCGTATTTTTCTTAACCTAATTAATCAGCCTTGGGGAGAATGATGATGGAGATGTATTACAGCCTTCTCATGTTCATCAACTCGAACCTCATTTTTCTACAGTTGATGTTACGTATTAGCCTCACTCTTCAGGCCAGCAACCTTGCTCAGTACTTTCTGTCGACTGTCATCCTAACTATTGCCCTTCCTTTTTGGTTACATATGTGATGTCGGCTATCCGCCAGATAGCGAAAGACTTTACCTAATGCGCTAACCAACCTCTGGTGGTCGAAATTCATCCCTCTTTTTAAAACTAATTAATTAATGACCCACCATAGAAGGGCACGGAGGTGACTGCAATGAGCAGAAATCTCACTCACGAGCCTAAACAATGAGTTTTGTTGAATGCTTTTTGCTTGTCTAAGCTCTATTCCCCTTATCAATTCTCCTATCCTATTTAGGTCTATGAATTACTCTATCAATTCCATTACCTTATCCTTATCAATTCTCCTGTCCTATTTAGGTCTATGAATTTCTCTATCAATTTCATTACCTTATCCTTATCAATATAACCCAAAATTGGGGACTTAAATTTTTTGAATCTCACCCAAAATCAACATGGAAGAATAAATGAGCATGCTTCATAATATGAGTTCCCAATAATCATAAAAATACATATTTAACTTCGAGGAACTTATCACAACTTCAGATTAGAAGTATGAGGCAAAAGTTGAAGCTTTTTAAAGTGCTATAATGGAGACCCACTTTTGAGCGGAGATGTGACGACAATAATGGGGTGGTAAATGGCAGTGGAGTGATTTGGGTGAGATAGAGAAAGATTTTGGTGGAAGTTTGAGGGATTTTGGTGCATTTGTGAGGGAGTTATAGAGGATTTTGTGGGAGAATATGGAAAAGAAGAAGGTGGAGCTTTTAGTAGAAGAGAAGGAAGAAGAAAATCCACCAGGTCGGTCTCTGGGTCAGGTCGGTCAATGGGTAGGTCAAACAAAATTTAAAACTTACCATAGTGCACCGCGTTGTGAATTCACACAAGACAATGTATGGCTCGCACATTGCTTCGCATCAGCCATATTTTTCAACTCAAACTTTGCCCTGATTTCTTCTTTGGTATTCGATGGAGGTGCAACGCGCACTATGACTTATGCGAAATGCACAACACAGCACACCTCCAACATAGCATTTTTGTTCAAGTTTTTTTATTTGAGGTGCGTTGCTCCATGAAATGTGCACAGTAGCATGTGTGAACCGCACGGTCTTCCGCATGTCCCCTTTTATCTTTGTTTCTACTTGGTCATTTTTACTCTCCACGCAATCCTAAAAACACACTAAAAACAACAAAAGGTAACAAAAATAAAGTAAAAACACTTGGGTTGCCTCCCAAAAAGCGCTTGATTTTACATTGCGGCTCGACAGTAGTACCATAATCCTCAATCATTATCGTAGAGCATGTGAATATTATTGGCGTGGCCCATCCCAAGAAAGGGAATTTCTCCATCAACATCGTCATAGCATCATCTTGTTGCCAAGGTGGCAACATACAAGGCTTGGGGATCTCTTTTATAAAAAATTCCTCATGGGCATCCACGAACTTGCCCTCAACATTGATCAGGCATGTCACG
>QJPP01000446.1:0-101948 GCA_003996215.1 Jaltomata sinuosa
CATTGATGAAGAATGCAATTTGGAAGGGACTATTGTATCAGTCAAAGATGAAGGGAAAATCACAACATCAGCTTTCATTGCTCCCATAATCACAGTTGAGGTGCGAGCACCCATTGAAGTAGAAGTTCTCGCTCCCAAGCCCAAGATCACAGCCTTAGTTGCTCAAACACCTTCTTTTGACACCAAAGCAGTTCCTTGGGATTATCCGATTGGTGCAAGGGACAAAGGAAAAGGAAAGATGGTGGTAGAAACTGCTGCTGCTGGCATGACAAGGTCTGGACGTTGTTACATTCCTGAAGAAGTTATACGAGGAGCACCAAACAACCAAAAGAGGGTTGTGACAGAAGCTGAAATAGAAGAGTTTTGGAGGAAAATGCCTACTAAGGAGTATTCTGTGGTAGAGCAGCTGAAGAAAACTCCCGCACAAATCTCTTTATTATCTTTGTTATTGAATTCTGCAACTCATAGGAGTGCTTTGGTGAAAGTACTAAACGAAGCTTATGTATCAGCTGAGACCACTAGCGAGAATTTTTCAGCTATGGTAGGGCAAGTTCTGGAAGCTAACAAAATCTCCTTTCATGAAGATGAGTTGCCTCATGAAGGCTTGAGGCATAATAGAGCATTGAACATTACCGTCAAGTGCAGAGATAAGTTTGTTTCTAAAGTTTTGATTGATAATGGATCAGCTGTTAACATTTGTCCTTCCACTACCCTTCGGGCCTTGGGGATTGACATTGGAAAAGTTCGTGAAAGTCATGTGAGGGTTAGAGGCTTTGATGGGACCCAAAGAGGAGTCATGGGAGAAATTGATTTGACGCTACAAATTGGACCTGTGGAGTTCACGGTGGAATTCCAAGTGTTGGACATATCTGCTAGCTACAATATGTTACTGGGAAGGCCATGGATTCATATGGCTGGTGCAGTTCCTTCTACCCTGCATCAGTCTTTGAAATTTGTTTGGGATTATCATGAAGTTGTGATTCATGGAGAGTGCAATAATTCGATATACCATGAAAACTCAGTTCCTGTTATTGAGCGCATGGAAAAGCTGGATGGATCTGCTTTTCATGTTAGAGAAATTATGTGTACTACTCAAGAAAGGGTAAATTTGCCACGTGTGCTTATAATGGTGGCTTGGGAAATGCTGAAGAATGGTTTTATGCCTGGTCGAGGTCTTGGAGTGAACTTGGATGGAATAGTAGAGCCAATTCAACTGCGTGGTCAGAAGGACACTTTTGGTCTTGGATACGTACCTGCTCTTAATGAAGTCTCATCGGCTAGTCTTAAAAGAAAAGGTGACATTCCCTTGCCAAAGCCTATCCCACTCTTGGATCAGTCATTTTCCAAGGCGATTGTTGCTCAGGTATCAGAGGAAGCTGTTGAAGACGACCTCGTGGAAGGACTCCAAAACCTGTTCATTACTGAGGAAGAAGCTGAATGCAATGTGATTCTGGAAGATTGCACCGAGACCCCAACCATCTGGGATGCTGAACCTGGAGCTGCTTTGAACAATTGGACTTGTACCCCATCCCCGGCTCTCCGGGAGTTTTGGTAGATGATTGTATTAATATTTTTTGAATGACACGATTCAAAATTGAGGCCTGAATCGTGCTTATAAACTCAATATGTTTTGCCTCCATTTTTGAAAGCTTAAATGCCAAATCCAAACTATGGTTTTTCTATTTCTTAAAATATTTCAACTTTGTCTTCATTAATTAATTTGTCCTTTCTCTTTTTCAGCAAGCAAACTAACAAATCTGCCAATACTCTAAATGTGACATGTAATGAAACAAGCGAACAAATTCCAAATAGCGAACCGGACTTTGGAGAATATGAAGAGGACATGCAGCCTGAAGAGTTGACTGAAGAATTGGAACACTTTGAGAATAAGGCAAAGCCAAATCTGGATGAAACTGAGACGATAAACTTGGGAGATTCAGAATTGGTGAGGGAAACAAGAATCAGCGTCCATTTGACCACATCCCAAAGGAAAGAATTGATTGATCTTTTGAGACAATACATAGACGTGTTCGCATGGTCATATGATGATATGCCGGGTCTGAGCACAGACATTGTTTCACATAGGCTGCCAATTGATCCAGATTGTCCTCCGGTAAAGCAAAAGCCAAGAAAGATCAAGCCTGATTTGAGTTTGAAAGTTAAGGAAGAAGTCTCCAAGCAATTTGACGCCAATGTCATTCGAGTCACAAAATATCCCACTTGGTTAGCCAACATAGTACCGGTGCCAAAGAAAGACGGGAAAATCAGAGTATGTGTGGATTACCGGGATCTCAACAAGGCTAGCCCGAAGGATGATTTCCCTCTCCCAAACATTCACATCCTTATCGATAGTTGTGCAAAGCACGAGTTGCAGTCATTTGTTGATTGCTTCGCAGGCTACCACCAGATCTTGATGGATGAGGAAGACGCTGAGAAAACAGCATTCATCACGCCCTGGGGAACATATTGTTATCGGGTAATGCCTTTTGGACTCAAGAATGCAGGAGCTACATACATGAGAGCTATGACTACCATTTTCCATGACATGATCCATAAAGAGATTGAAGTCTATGTGGATGATGTCATTATCAAGTCACGGAAGAGCTCGGACCATTGGACAGATTTGAAGAAGTTCTTTGACAGATTGAGAAGATACAATCTTAAACTAAATCCTGCTAAATGTGCATTCGGTGTCCCTGCCGGGAAGTTGCTAGGTTTCATTGTGAGTAGGAAAGGCATAGAATTGGATCCTTCAAAAATAAAGGCTATTCAAGATTTGCCTCCTCCTAAAAGTCGGAAGGATGTGATGAGTTTCCTTGGTAGGCTCAATTACATTAGTCAGTTTATTGCACAATCTACTGTAATTTGTGAACCGATATTCAAACTATTGAGGAAAGATGCTGCTACCAAATGGACGGAAGATTGCCAACAAGCTTTTGATAGGATCAAAGAGTATCTGTCCAGTCCGCCTGTCTTGGTGCCCCCAGAACCTGGAAGGCCATTGCTGCTATATTTGTCTGTATCTGAAAAGGCATTTGGATGCGTATTGGGACAACATGATGAAACTGGAAAGAAGGAGCAGGCTATATACTACTTGAGCAAGAAGTTCACGCCCTATGAAGCCCGATATACTTTGTTGGAACGCACTTGTTGTGCCTTAACTTGGGTTGCACAAAAGCTAAGGCATTACTTGTGTGCATATACCACTTTTCTCATCTCAAGGATGGATCCGCTCAAGTACATCTTTCAGAAGCCCATGCCCACTGGAAAGCTAGCGAAATGGCAAATTTTGCTAAGTGAGTTCGACATTATTTATGTTACTCAAAAGGCAGTCAAGGGACAAGCGCTAGCTGATCATCTTGCTGAAAACCCTGTAGATGAAGAGTATGAGCCCCTCAAAACTTACTTCCCGGATGAAGAGGTTTTGTTTATTGGGGAGGACATTTCAGAAGATTATCCAGGATGGAGAATATTCTTTGATGGGGCCGCGAACTTCAAAGGAGTCGGTGTTGGGGCTGTACTAGTTTCAGAATCGGGCCAACATTATCCAATCTCGGCAAAACTCAGGTTTCCATGTACCAACAATATGGCGGAATATGAGGCTTGTATTCTGGGACTTAGATTGGCCGTTGATATGAACATACAAGAATTGTTGGTTATGGGGGACTCAGATTTAGTGATTCAGCAGGTACAAGGTGAATGGAATGTGAGGAATGCGAAGTTACTTCCGTATCTGGAGTGCGTGAAAGAGCTGCGGAAAAAGTTCATCAAGATTGAATTCAAACATGTCCCAAGAGCTCAAAACGAGTTTGCAGATGCATTGGCGACCCTGTCTTCTATGATTCAACATCCCGATAAGAACCACATAGATCCTATCAAGGTGAATGTACAAGCTCAACCTGCCTATTGTTTCCATGTAGATGAAGAATCAGATGGGAAACCGTGGTACTATGACATTAAAAGATATCTCGAGAATGGAGATTATCCGGAAGGCATAACCAGCATTCAGAAGAAGACACTTCGGAGATTGGCAAACCACTTTTTCCTAAATGGAGAAATCCTTTATAGGAGGACTCCAGATTTAGGATTGTTAAGGTGTGTTGACGCTCAAGAGGCAATCAAGTTGGTTGAAGAGATACACGGCGGCACATGTGGGCCACACATGAATGGTTTTGTTCTGGCAAAGAAGATTTTACGAGCTGGCTATTTTTGGATGACCATGGAAACAGACTGCATTCGCTTTGTGAGAAAATGTCATCAATGTCAGATTCATGGTGACTTGATTCGGGTTCCGCCAAATGAACTCAATGTGACGAGTTCTCCTTGGCCATTCGCAGCTTGGGGCATGGACGTCATTGGACCTATTGAGCCAGCCGCGTCAAATGGGCATCGATTCATTTTGGTAGCTATTGATTACTTCACAAAATGGGTAGAAGCATCTTCACACAAGTCTGTGACAAAAAAGGTGGTGACGGATTTTGTTCGCAATAACATCATCTGTCGATTTGGAATTCCTGAGTCGATTATAACTGATAATGGAGCTAATCTCAATAGTAATTTGATGCGTGAGATATGCGAGAAGTTTAAGATTACCCATCGCAATTCCACTCCCTATCGACCCCAGATGAATGGAGCAGTTGAGGCGGCCAATAAGAACATCAAAAGGATATTGCGAAAGATGATTGATAACTACAAGCAGTGGCACGAGAATTTGCCATTTGCCCTCCTTGGCTATCGCACCACGATCAGGACTTCAACTGGGGCAACGCCTTATCTTTTGGTCTATGGAACGGAAGCAGTGTTACCGGCAGAAGTGGAGATACCGTCTCTGAGAATCATACAAGAAGCTGAGTTGAGTGATGCCAAATGGGTACATAATCGGTATGAACAGTTGATGCTGATTGATGAAAAGAGAATGAATGCAGTTTGTCACGGGCAACTTTATCAGAATAGGATGGCCAGGGCTTTCAACAAGAAGGTAAGGCCGAGGCAATTTACACCGGGGCAATTGGTTTTGAAGCGCATATTTCCACACCAACACGAAGCTAAAGGAAAATTTGCACCTAATTGGCAAGGGCCTTACATGGTTCATCGAGTACTGACCGGAGGGGCATTGATTCTAGCTGAAATGGATGGTGAAGTTTGGCCGAAAGCTATCAATGCGGATGCCGTTAAGAGATACTATGTCTAGAAGCTTTCGTTTTTATTTTGTTTATGTAATGTCTTTCTGTGTAATCAAAACTACGTATGACCTAATTCCCTTGGCGGGACACGTAGGAAACCCACATCGGGTTTGGTCTCTTAAGTAGAAATCTTCAAAGATCCTGTTTTGCTTGTAATGGAACTACGTTGCAACCTGATTCCCTCGGTGGGATACGTAGGCAGTCCACATGGGCCTCGGTCACTTTATTAAAAGAAAATCCCAATTCCATCTTTTTATATGTAACGAACTACGTCTGGCCTGATTCCCTTGGTGGGATACGTAGGCAGCCTATATAAGGCTCGGTCTCATCATGATGGAGCTTCAGTACTTCTCCTATGTCAGAAACTGGGACAAATTTAAGGGCATCATTGCAAGCAGGCGTCAAAGGATATCAAAGTGTTCGATCAACCCAGTCATCCGACAAAGAAAAGACATTCGCTTTGGATAAAGGACGTTTGCGTTGTTTCACGACATGTCACAATTTAAAATTTGGCAGAATTTCTTTACAATTATACGTATACGCATATTTTATATATCTATTTATTTTACTTATATTTTTATTCTAAAAGGATTTTTTAATCAAATATTTTATTCATTGACCAAGATTTATGATAAATGGGGTTTGCAAGTCCAAAAGCGGAAGCAAGAAGTATCAAGACCCAGAGTTTCAAAGTCAACGCAAATCAACCTCCCCCAAAACTTATAATTTTTCTTTGAGTACAGGTTTTTCATATTAGCAGAAGTGGAATAGCCGATAGCGATTACATCTTCACGGGAATTATATCTCGAACGGTTTGCTTATAATATTTAGGAAATATTATGCTCCTTATGTGATGTTGATTTTTAAATTCATTACTAAAGCTTTACAAAAGATTTCAAATACATTGATTACTCTACACAAGTAATTTCAAATGCACTGCACAAATGCTTTCAAACGCTTTAAAATGCATTATGCATGGCTTTAATTGTCTTTCAAATGCACTGCACAAATGCTTTCAACTGCTTTAAAATGCATTATGCATGGCTTTAATTATCTTTCAAATGCGCTGCACACGCACTGCACACATGGCTTTAATTACTTCGCATAAATGCTTTCAGAATTATTAAATGCACACTGCACAAATGCTTCGCATAAATGCTTTAAATACACTGCACATGGCTTTCAATTATTGTCTAACGCATTGCACAAATGCTTTAAAACGCATCGCACAATTGCTTTAAATACGCCGCACAATTGCTTTGAATACGCCGCACATTTGCTTTAAATACGCCGCACAATTGCTTTAAATATATTGCACAACTATTTTAATATATCGCACAAATGCTTTTCATAATGTATTGCTTTCATACACATCATTGGTTTGAAAAGCCTCATCTTCATAAAATACTTGGGTTAAGGCCTCATTAATCATCGCCGAAAGGCATCATTCTCATGAATCATTGGCCTAAAACCCCATTTTCATAAGCTTTGTTAAAATTTTATTTTTCATTCCAGTCTGCAAGGCCGCATTTTCACAAATTGACGCCCAAAAGGCGTTATTTGTTCATGAATTCATTATACATCGCTTTACATTTAACATTTACTTCCTAATTGTTTTGTCTAGTTCAAGTTTCGCAGGAGCATTAGCACAACGTGGAACTATTTCTAAGCAGCGAACTGGGGCAATTTGTGGGGAATGACGCTCAGACTCCCAACAAAGATCAAGGATCCACCTCGAACTTCGCTCGACTCTATTCTACTTACATCGACAGCTCGATGATTAAGTTCGCTCGTTTCACTTTCTAAAATTCTGAGGTCTAGGATATGCTTCCTAAAATCATAATACCCAGTTGCCATCATAATTCGACACTGGAACAACGTTTTACATTCGTTGTGATTCCTTGTCCATAGAGTATCATAATCCCCCAGAACTACAGACGGCCTGATTCTCATGCAACCCGAGATATGTAGGCAACTCGGAGACCAGAGTTCGGCCACAACTCTCCCAAATTTCCTTCACACTTAATTCTATCCATTGAGACAAAATTAGGTTACTAAGTCAACTTCTTTGCCCGAAAACTCTTACATCATCCTCGGTCAAAGAGGGACAAGCTGTTGACACCTAATTTTGTCCCATCTTTCTTCCCGAGTAAGTCTTTATGCTTCAAATAATGCATACGAGTTATTTTATTTTTAATTAGAAATCTATGTGATGCTATCGTCCTTATTTTTGTGAAAATATCACTATAGTTTTACTACTATTACTATTATTACTTTATTATTGTTATTTAGCAAAGGACGGAGGCCGTCACCACCTTGACGGTCAATGTGACGGACCGTCACACATGTGACGGACCGTCACTCAAACCGTCACTCTTAGGCAGAATCTTTTTGTTCGTGTTTTCTTCCGTTTTTCGTATTTGCTTGCATTTCCTACAAATACCTTTTTGATTTTCTAACTTTTATAAGTGTTACCGTAGTTCCTACGATATTGACTTTCGCCTAATATTTTTATAATTATCGTTTAATCATAATTAGGTTATTTATTGGAATACGTTTTAATCCACGTGGATGCCATGTAAGCGCCACGTAAGTGCCCAACGGTCATAAACACACTTTTCCACACTTTTCCCACACTTTTCCCACACTTTCCACACACCTAGCCTCTTCTCCGCCACGTGTCGCTTTTGTATTGGTTGGTCAAACTCATCCCAAAATCCAACTCACCCCATTTTTCTTGAACTACCTGAAATACCCTCACTTAAGCTACCTAAAATACCTGACATACCCTTTGAAACCCTAAAGCATGCTTGGTTTGCACCAGCCGCTCCTCACTCTCTCCTTTCCCTTTCCATCGTTTCTCTTCCTCTGCACCATGGCAGAGGAGTCTTTTGGCTTTTTCCTCCATTTGTGACAAAGTTCATCCAGCCAAGCTAATCTCCAAAAGCTTGCATGCTCCATTCCGAGCTAAGCAATCCCTCTCTCCGTCCTTTCTTGGCATGGACATAAAGAGACTTCCCATTTTTATACCAAAATCTTTGAGAATCCTCTGGTACCAAGAGGAGTTGCACCATTTTGAGGAGAACTTTAATTCACCTTGGCAAAAACGTGGCCATGGCAGAGAAAATCAGAGGCCAAAAACGTGTAAGTTTGTCACAACTTTCTAAAAGTTTCAAACTCAAAATCTCACCCGAGTTCCCGCCCAAAAATCTCCCCATAAACCCTAGCTTAGTCCCTATAAATACCAAGGGTTGGAGAGCATTTCGGGGGGTTTTTCAGAGATAAAAAACCACCTTAAAGTTTCCTTTGAACTGCTGCTTGGATTTCGTATTTTGGCTCTAGAGTTCTCATAGCATCTGTTGGTTTCGTTTCATCGAGTTTCGAGTGTGGATTCGTGGTCAAGAACGCCTTAGTCCGCTGCTCCACACAAGGTCAGCAACCCCCCCCCCTTTTTTACTTTCATTTCTGGTTTCATAAATAAAATACGTGAATGCTTTTGTCGCTCAACTAAATTTTCTTTTCTTAGACGTGTTGTTAGAGTTTTGCTATCTTGACATTCAAATCATAATGTAGAAGGCTAACATGAAACATATCTCTCAGAGAGAATCGCTGACTCGTGTAGAAACTTAAACTTGTAGAAATCTGTGAAATAACATTGTTGCTTGTATAAAACTTATTTTTCAATGCCCTTAAAGGCTCTATTTTGTCATGCTTCTTTCCACAAAATTAGCATGTAATATTTATTTCGTGCCTAAATTTCCTTATTTTTTATTTTTTATTTGTTGTGCGATGAGTTTCTTTAAGCGTTTGTGTGTGGGGAATTGTTTGATCCAATAAAATATATCAAGGAGTTTTAAGGCTCTAAAATAAGGTGAAACCAGATTAGAATCTGGTGAAGGTGTTAAAATTTAGTGCAACTTGTAACTTTCTAGTCTGGCTTGCCTAGTGCATAGCTAATATGTTTACATAGTTGAAAACTAGAGAAGTTTTGTAGCTTATGATAGTGAGTCACTAATCTCTAGAGTTGTTTGGAAAAGGTAAAACAATTTTCATCTTTGGACAGTGTTTGAAATTGGGAGTAGTCTAATGAATTCATAATGGTATTATGTATTAATCTTATGGATTTGCTTCTGGTTTATTTTTTTAGCTTGGTATAATTATTAAAATTACTTTCTAGGATAGTTGTGTTGTTAAACTTGTCTTGATATTCTTACTAAGTTCTGGACGTTTACTTCTGTAGCCTAAGGTAATACTTTAAGATCCTTTTAGTTAGAAAGCCAAATTCACCTCCTGCATTTGCTGTTGGTTTGTTTCATTATCCTGAAGTTTTTTTTTTTTTTGAATTAATATCTTGTGATCTAATGCTAGATTTGTACCTTCTTTATCTTTATTATGCAAGTATTAAGTTTAAACCATGTTAATCTCTTTATTTTTCTCTTCTTTACATGTACACTTTGGTGGAGCAAATGGAGTCTAATTCGAGACTCTTGCAAAAAATAGAGTCCCAAGATGAGACTCAACATACCCGCGCTTGGAGTCATTATACGTCATCTTCCTTAGAACCCATCAATTAGCAAGAAAAAACGAGCAAAACGCTTGGGGTCGCTTTTGGTGTCCTTCCTTCTTTATCATTCCTTTTAACTCTCTTGTTATTGTTAGTAGTTTATTTGTGTGTGACTTGATCTCAAGTTTGAGATTATTTGTTGAATTTCTTTCTTAACACTAGATTAATAACTAAGTTTATTTGATTGTGCGAGATCGTTAATCTAGTTAATTAATAGTGTGTTTTATTATTTGATTTCGTCAATAAAAGAATTAGGCCTAGAATACTTGAACCTTAGAAAGGGTAGTTTGCTATATATATAATAAAAGAAGTATATGACTAGCTCCTCTCTTTCGTATATTACATACATGGCTACTAACCAAATGCTTTGCCTTCATTTTAAATCTTTCTTGTTAAAAGTAGAGTTAAAATCTAGATATGTTTGGTGTAAAAATGCAACTTTAGTAAGTTCAAAAGTGCAGTTTTTATGTATAAAACGCAGCTTTTTCTAGTGCTAAACCGCAGATTTTAGTGTAAAAAATATAGCTTCCCTAAGAGTTTTAAAACCCAAATTTTGAAGGCAAAATATACTTGTTTAAGGACTTAAAAAAGTGCAGATTTTTGAGTTAAAAACATAGCTGTTTAAGAGCTTTAAACGCAGATTTTTGAGGTCAAAACGAACTCCCTTTGTGATCTTTAAGGTCCAGATTTTGCATAAAAAGATGTAGATTTTTTTGAAGTAAAAAAATGCTCTTATCAAGAATTTGAAAAATGCTTTATCTTTTAGTAAAAATATAGCTATTCGAAAGAATCAAAACACACTTACGTGAAAGGCAAAACTAATATTTTTTACATCATTGGAATTTTTCCTTATTTGCTTTGAAAATTATTTTACTAATAAATATCTTTGAAGTCTTTATTTTATCAAGTCTAAGCCTATAATTTTTAATCCAGGTCTTCCCTAGTAAACTATTCGTTATAACCAAACAGTTTAATTGCACATCTTTTTATTGTTCAACATATATTTTGGAGTTTAACTCATTTGATACTTAACTATGATTTATTTTTTGATACCCTTTATTTTAAGTTTATCACTAATTATCTTCTTCTACAAATTATCAATTTTACTAGCAATTTTATGCTTTCAATTTGTAACCTTAATAATATTTGTAAGTTATTTTTTAGACCCTTATTTGTTTAACCTAAGTCTGGCCGGTTAACCGTATTTGGCGGATCTTAAAGGATGCTTAACCCCTTCCCTTTAGGATAATTAGAACCCTTACTTAGAATCTTAAGTTTAGCAGACCTTTAAAATGAAGTCTTTATTTGCTTTAATTACATAGTTAATTATAGGTGTCCTAATTCACCGTAAGACTAATTAGGTGGCGACTTCCTTTTTAATTAATTTAGAAGTTTTCAATACGTTGTACACCATTTCGACCTCGGTTAAAATGGGGTATAACAATAGGTAAGAGCCAAATGTGGACTCATTTGGACACGTTAGAAAGTGTGTTATGTGAGCTGAAGAATGTGCACAACAATATGTTGGGCTGCCACATCCAAATATTCACTTTACATGTAATCATATTATTCTCTATTTTGGTGGACATAAAATCTCTCTCTTGACTCTTTTTTTGGGGGTTGGGGGTGGGTTGGGTGGGGGTGGGGGTGGTTTGATAGGTGAAACTTCAGTAATTAAACTAGTATGAAAATCCTTTAACAAATTAAGAACAACAAATTAAAAAAAAACCCATCATGAGCATGGTTCATGCAGTAGGAGCATAATCATAGTCTCTATCATCGTCATCACCTTCCAAGCGATGTCGCAGGAGGATAATCAAAGTCTTCATTAAAGTCAACTCCTAATTCCAAGGATGTTGCAGGTGCATAATTATAGTCTCCATCATCGTCGTCGTCATCTCCTTCTAAACATGTTGCTAGAGCATATGAACATGATTTATGTTGTTCGAATTCTGCAAAAATGATACTGCATCTATGTCGAATTCTCCAAAAATACACTACTTTTAAAAATGACATTTTGAAAGAATTTGAGCAACATAGAACATGATCTTCTCTTTTGGGATCCAGAAATCTTGAAAATGGTAGACATTCTATATGTATCTTCTTGGACTATAGAAATATTAAATATGATATTGGCTATTGGTATGATCTCTTTGACAAGATGTGAAGAACGATATTTGTGTTGTGTATGATAGGTGAAGAAACCATATGCTTATATATTTGGGATTCTATTATCTTTTTGAATTTATTTTTTTCATATTATTTTTGCCCCTTTCATTAATTATCTAGTAAAAAAATAAGCTAAAATAGATCATGTGCATACACACGCTTATACTCGAAAAAAAAAGAAAAAAGAGGAATTTTAATGTATTTCATTTAGTTCGTTTAAACTCAAGTCGATCTAACCTCATTGTCTCTCAAGTCTTAAAAACAATATAGTACAAAATCAAAGATTTTGAGTAATATTCAACACTCTTTAAGCTAATCAAGGATTCTGCATAAGAAATAAAGTCAAGCCTAAACATTTTGCATTCAACATATTGAAACAAATGAGAAAAGTTTATGTCCCTCGTGTATATTAAATACAAAGAACATTTTCAATTATAAAAACAATGAGAAAAATCCATTCTCACTAAACATATATACTAAGATAATAAATTGAAATTAAACTCAACCACCCACAAAAGGGGTTGAGACGACGAGGTCCATCTGTTTGAGTCTGAAAGAATTAAATGAAATAAGACATTTAGACCCCCCCCCCCACCCACCCCCACCTCCTCCCTATTTTTTTCTAGTATATGTGTATATGCACATAGAATGTTTTAACTTATTTTCTTTATTATATAATTAGTGAAACTGTGAAAGAGGTAAATAATACGAAAAAATAAGTTCAGGAGGGTGATAGGACCTCCGCATATGTAATTAACAATTTCACCATAATTTATATGACCTTTTTTATTTTTAAGATTCAAACTATATGTATTTTGACCAACTTATAGTATCTTTCATATATTTTTTGAATATTTAAATTTTGAAAATATTAAATTGATCTAATTCAATTAATTTAGTTTTAAATATTAGTCAAACTGACTCTCGAGAATCAATGACTGCCACCTAAATTGGGACGCAAGGAGTACTTGCTATATAAAGAAGAATTGACATTAACAATAATAGACTGATCAATGTATGTGGAATACACAAAGCTATTTTATAGTTCCATGATTATATAACAATAATTTGACTATGGAATATGAATACTATCACATTCATCAGCTGCAAATAGGTTTAAACATAACTAACATATAAACCTATATATTCTTGCTTAAAGAAAAAAAAAACTAGGATTAATTAGTCAATTTGTCCAAAACACATTGTGTCTACTCTAAATCCACCACAATCAAGAGTCTCTAATGAAATTAATTAATGCAGCGAGAGCATAATCATAGTCTCTCCTTCCAAGGATGTTGCAGGAGCATAGTCATAATCTCCATCACCGTCATCTCCTTCCAAAGATGCTACAGGAGCGTAGTCATAATCTGCATCATTGTCATCACCGTCTCCTTCTAAGCATGCAACTGGAGGATAATCATACCTGTCATTGCCATCATCATCTCCATCTGAACACAACCTTTTCTTGTCGAACCCAATAATCTTGAACATACCAGCCATTGTATATATCTTCTTTCTTAGAATATGAAGAATTGTGTTTGTGGTTTGAATAGGTGAGGAAACCATATTATGCTTATATAAAGGAAAGAGACAACTATTGGAGTCATTTGGACACGTTAGGAAGTGTGTTATGTCACCTCAAAAATGTGCACAGCCATATGCTTGGCTGCATTTAAGCTACTTTTCACTTTACATGTAATCATATATATGAGAATCTTAAGTTGTAAATATGCCACACTCTATACACACCGATAGAGATAGAGGTTTTCTGTCATCGCGAATCGATTGAAAGTTTATACTATAAAACTTGATTTTCTCACTTACTTTTCATCGAATCAACATATTGAGAAAACACAGATTTTCACCAGGTACTAGGAAGTTTCCTAATTTTTACACTATTATTTCTTTTTCTTCTAATTCAATAAAAATATCTGTGAAAATAGTCGTTTGAACAATTTTTAGTGGAAAGTTTTAATGAAAAATAGTGATTTTAGTAGTGAAAGAAGAGCATCCAATTCAAATTAAGATAATAATTAGCAGACACACTGGTAAAAAATTATTATTTTCTCACTAAAAAATATTTAGTGACTATTCTCACAGATATTTTGATTGAATCAGTGCGAAACCAAAAAATGTAGTGTTTTCACATGAAAAACTTAGAAAATTTTCCAATGTTTCAATGAGAATCTGTTTCCCACCATGCGTTTTCTCCGTGAGCTGATTTGATGAAAAATGAGTGAAAAAAATCAAATTTTATAACACAATTTTTTTTATTAATTCGCGGTAAGAAAAACTTCTGGTTCTATAATTTACACATGATTTTGATTAAATTTTTTTCGTTTTGTTTAAATAGGTAGAGATGTGTGCATGACACGTGGAAGTGTGTCATATCTATGTGGATGCTTAGTTGGCATGCCACAGAGAAATGGTAACACTACTGCAGAACGAATACGTGTTTCAACGACAATAGGTCGACATGTTCTTTGACAAAAAAAAAGGTTTTAAAATGTCGACAAATATTCATTAGTACATCACTAGAAATAAAGATTTTTTCGATGCAGTAGGAAATTTATATTATAAAACATAATTTTTCCACTCATTTTCTATCACACATAATTCATTGATTATAACACACGAAAAAACTAAAAAAAAAGTTATTTTCCATTTCGGGTCACGTTTGAAATCCAAAAAGCTCATGTTTGCCTCTCCGAACCAACGCGAACCATTAAATAAGTCGTCATGGACGCTCACGAAAAATTTTGGCAAAAAAACCGTCTGACGCACATATCACACAAAATTCATGGACTATAACACACGAAAAAATCGAAAAATTCTTATTTCCCTTTTCGGGCCACGTTTGAAATTCAAAAAGTCCACGTTTTTTCCAACGAATCAACGTGCGCCATAAAATAGGTAGTCACGAACGCCACCAAAACTTTCGGCCAAAAAAAATGTCACCGGACGCACATATCTCACAAAATCCATGGACTTAACACACGAAAAAAATCAAAAAATCCCTATTTTCCATTTCAGGCCATGTTTGAAATCCAAAAAGCTCATGTTTGCCCCCTTCGAACCAACGCGCGCCATTAAATAGATCGTCACGGACGCCCACAAAATATTTCGGCCAAAAAACCGCCAGACGCACATATCACACAAAATTCATGGACTATAACACACGAAAAAACTAAAAAATCCCTATTTCCCGTTCTGGGCCACGTTTGGAATCTATTAAGCTCACGTTTGCCCCTCCGAACCAACGTGCGCCATTAAATAGGTCGTCACTGACGCCCTCAAAATATTTCGGCCAAAAAACCTCTAGACGCACATATCACACAAAATTCATGGACTATAACACACGAAAAAATTGAAAAATTCCTATTTTTCATTCTGGGCCACGTTTGAAATTCAAAAAGCCCATGTTTGCCCCTCCGAACTAAAATACCGACGGACGCACATATCACACAAAATTCATAGACTATAACACACGAAAAAATTGAAAAATTCCTATTTCCCGTTTTGGGCCACGATTGAAATCCAAAAAGCCCACGTTTGCCCCTCCGAACCAACGCGCGCCATAAAATAGCTCGTCACGGATGCCCACAAAAAATTTCGGTCAAAATATCGTCGGACGCACATATGACACAAAATCCATGGACTATAACACACAAAAAAATTGAAAAATCCCAATTTCTCATTCCGGGCCACGTTTGAAATCCAAAAGGCCCATGTTAAATCCTCCAAACCAACGCGTGCCATTAAATAGCTCGTCACGGACGCCCGCAAAAAAATTTGTCCAAAATACCGCCGGACGCACATGTCACACAAAATCCATGGACTATAACACACGAAAAAATCAAAAAATTCCTATTTCCCGTTCCGGGCCACGTTTGAAATTCAAAAAGCCCACGTTTTCCCCTCTGAATCAACGTGCGCCATTAAATAGCTCGTCCCGAACGCCCGCAAAATTTTTTGGCAAAAATACTGTCTCACGCACATATCACACAAAATCCATGGACTATAACACACGAAAAAATCAAAAAATCTCTATTTCTCATTCCGGGCCACGTTTGAAATCCAAAATGCTCACATTTGCCCTTCCGAACTTGCGCCATTAATTAGCTCATCACGGACGCCCACGAAAAATTTCAGCCAAAATATCGTCGGACGCACATATCACACATAATCTATGGACAATAACACGCGAAAATACGAAAAAATACCTATTTGCCGTTCCGGGCCACATTTGAAATGCAATAGGCCCACGTTTGCCACTCCGAACCAACGCGCACCCATAAATAGCTCGTCACGGACGCACACAAAAAATTTTGGCCAAAATACCGCCAGACGCACATATCACACAAAATTCATAGACTGTAACACACGAAAAAACTGAAAAATTCCTATTTTCCGTTTCGGGCCACGTTTGAAATAAAAAATTCTCACGTTTATCCCTCCAAACCAACACGCGCCATTAAATAGCTAGTCACGTATGCCCGCAAAATATTTCAGCGAAAATACCACCGGACGCACATATCACACAAACTTCATGGACTATAACACACGAAATAACCAAAAAATCTCTATTTCCTGTTTCGGGCTACGTTTGAAATCCAAAAAGCCCACGTTTGTCCCTCTGAACCTACGTGCGCCATAAAATAGCTCGTCACGGACGCCCACAAAAATTTTCGACCAAAATACCGTCGGACGCACATATCACAAAAAATCCATGGACTATCACACACGAAAAAATCGAAAAATCCCTATTTTTCGTTCTGGGCCACGTTTGAAATCCAAAAAGCCCACGTTTTCTCCACGTTTGAAATCCAAAAAGCTCACATTTGCCCCTCCGAACTTGCGCCATTAAGTAGCTCGTCACGGACGCCCACAAAAAATTTCAGCTAAAATATCGCCGGACGCACATATCACACATAATCATGGACAATAACACACGAAAATACTGAAAAATACCTATTTTTCATTCCGGGCCACGTTTGAAATGCAATAGGCCCACGTTTGCCACTCCGAACCAACGCGCACCCATAAATAGCTCGTCACGGACGCCCACAAAAATTTTTAGCCAAAATACCGCCAGACGCACATATCACACAAAATCCATGGACTGTAACACACGAAAAAACTGAAAAATTCCTATTTCCCATTTCGGGCCACGTTTGAAATCCAAAATTCTCACGTTTGCCTCTCCAAACCAACACGCGCCATTAAATAGCTAGTCACGGATGCCCGCAAAATATTTCGACGAAAATACCACCGAACGCACATATCACACAAAATCCATGGACTACAACACACGAAAAAACTAAAAAATCCCTATTTCCCGTTTCGGGCTACGTTTGAAATCCAAAAATCCCACGTTTGCCCCTCTGAACCTACGTGCGCCATAAAATAGCTCGTCACGGACGCCCACAAAAATTTTCGACCAAAATAACGCCGGACGCACATATCACAAAAAATCCATGGACTATGACACACGAAAAAATAAAAAAATCACTATTTTCCGTTCTGGGCCACGTTTGAAATCCAAAAAGCCCACGTTTTCTCCACCGAACCAACGCGCGCCATTAAATATCTCATCACGGACGCCCACGAAAATTTTTGTCCAAAATACCGCTGGACGCACATATCACTCAAAATCCATGGACTATATCACACGAAAAAACTGAAAAATCCCTATTTTTCGTTCCTGGCCACGTTTAAAATCCAAAAAGCCCACGTTTGCCCCTCCGAACTAACGCGCGCCATTAAATAGCTCATCACGGACGCCAGCGAAAAAATTTGGCCAAAATACCGCCAGACGCACATATCACACAAAATTCATGGATTATAATACACGAAAACACTAAAAAATTCCTATTTCCTGTTCAGGGCCACGTTTGAAATTCAAAAAACCCACTTTTTCCCTTACGAACCAACGCGTGCCATTAAATAAGTCATCACGGATGCCCACAAAAAAATTTCGATCAAAATACCGCCGGACACACATATCACACAAAAGCCATGGACTATAACACATGAAAAAACCAAAAAATCCCTATTTCGAGTTCCGGGCCACGTTTGAAATCCAAAAAGCTCACGTTTGCCCCTCAAAACCAACGCGCGCCGTTAAATAGCTCATCACGGACTCCCACGAAAAATTTCATCCAAAATACCTCGAGACGCACATATCACACAAAATTCATGGACTATAACACACGATAAAATCAAAAAAATTCCTATTTCCCGTTCTGGGCCACGTTTGAAATTCAAAAAGCCCATGTTTTCTCCTCCGAACCAACGCGCACCATTAATTAGGTCGTCCCGGACGCCCACAAAATATTTCGGCCAAAAAACCTCCGGACGCACATATCACACAAAATCCATTGACTATAACACACGAAAAACCGAAAAATCCCTATTTTCCATTCCGGGCCACGTTTGAAATCCAAAAGGCCCATGTTTGCTTCCTCCGAACCAACGCGCGCCATTAAATAGCTCATCATGGACGCCCACGAAAAGTTTTGGCCAAAATACCGCTGGACGCACATATCACACAAAATCCATGGACTAGCACACGAAAAAACTGAAAAATCCTTATTTTCCATTGCGGGCCACGTTTGAAATCCAAAAAGCACACGTTTTTTCCTCTGAACCAACGCGCGCCATTAAATAAGTCGTCACGGACGCCCACGAAAATTTTTGGCCAAAATACCGTTGGACACACATATCACACAAAATCAATGGACTATAACACACGAAAAAACTGAAAAATCTCTATTTTGCATTCCGGGAAACGTTTGAAATCCAAAAAGCTCACGTTTGCCCTTTCGAACCAACGCGTGCCATTAAATAACTCGTCACGGACTACCACAAAAAATTTCATCCAAAATACCTCCGGACGCACATATCACACAAAATTCATGGACTATAGCACACGAAAAAACCAAAAAATTCTTATTTCTCGTTCTGAGCCACGTTTGAAATCTAAAAAGCCCACGTTTTCTCCTCTGAACCAACGGGCGCCATTAATTAGATCGTCACGAATGCCCACAAAATATTTTGGCCAAAAAACCTCCGGACGCACATATCACACAAAATCCATGGACTATAACACACGAAAAAATCGAAAAATCTCTATTTCCCATTCCGGGCCACGTTTGAAATCTAAAAGGCCCATGTTTGCCCCTCTGAACTAACGCACGCCATTAAATAGCTCGTCATGGACGCTCACAAAAATTTTTAGCCAAAATACTGCCGGACGCACATATCGCACAAAATCCATGGACTATAACACACGAAAAAATAGAAAAATCCCTATTTCCCGTTTCGGGCCACGTTTGAAATCCAAAAAGCCCATTTTTGCCCCTTTGAACCAACGCGCGCCATTAAATAGCTCGTCACGGATGCCCATGAAAAATTTCAACCAAAATACCACCGAAAACACATATCGTACAAAATCCATGGACAAAATCACACGAAAAAACTGAAAAATTCCTATTTTCCATTCCTCGCCATGTTTGAAATCCAAAATGCCCACATTTTCTCTTCTGAATCAACGCGCGCCATTAAATAGCTCATCACGGACGCCAGCAAAAAATTTCAGCCAAAATACCTTCGGACGCACATATCACACAAAATCCATGGACTATACACACGAAAAAACCAAAAAATCCCTATTTCTCGTTCTGGGCCACGTTTGAAATCCAAAAAGCCCACATTTGCCCCTCCTAACCAACGCGCACCTTTAAATAGCTAGTCACGGTAGCTCGAATGCCTTGAGACAAGCATCATCAAATACAAATTTTACCTCTTTCTCCAACAACTTGCACAACGAATTTGCAATTTTGGAGAAGTCCTTGATAAATCGCCGATAAAACCCTGCATGACCCAAGAAACTCCGGATACCTTTCACAGAAACTGGTAGAGGCAATTTTTCAATCACCTCAATCTTTGCTCTATCAACTTCTATGCCCTTCTTCGAAATTCGGTGACCAAGTACGATGCCTTCTTTGACCATGAAGTGACACTTCTCCCAATTCAGCACTAGGTTGCACTCTTCACACCGTTTCAACACACAACCCAGATGATCTAGACAATCTTCAAAAGAGTCACCCACCAGAGAAAAGTCATTCATAAATACTTCTATCGTGTCCTCCACCATATCAGAAAAGATCGACATCATACATCGCTGAAAAGTTGTTGGCGCATTGCAAAGACCAAACGACATCCTTTTGAAGGAGAAAGTCCCATATGGGCATGTGAATGTGATTTTCTCTTGGTCTTCTGGGGCAATAGAGATCTGATTATACCCAGAATAACCATCAAGAAAATAGTACCAACCTCTACCTGCAAGACGGTCTAGCATCTGATCCATGAATGGCATTGGAAAATGGTCCTTCTCAGTCCATGCATTCAACTTTCTGTAATCCATGCATATCAACTCATCAGTATCAACTCATTTTTAGCATTAAGGACCACAGTAATCCCTCCTTTCTTTGGCACGCACTGAACTGGGCTCACCCACTTGTTGTCAGAAATCAGGTAAACCACACCTGCATCCAGCCACTTTATGATCTCCTTCTTAACGACTTTTTACATAGGCTGATTCAACCTACGCTGATGCTCAATAGACGGAACACAATCAAGCTCAAGCTGGATTTTGTGAGTGCAGATTCCAGGCAGAATCCCAATAATGTCTGCGATGGTCCACCCAATAGCTCTCTTAAACTTTCTCAATACTGCAACCAGAGCCTCAACCTGCGTTTCACCCAAATCTGCAGCAATGATTACCGGCAAGGTCTCATGATCTCCCAAAAATACATACCTAAGATGAGCTGGCAGTGCTTTGAGCTCCAAGACGGGCGGCTCCTCAATGGATGGACGAGCTGGTGGTGTCGTCCTATTCTTAAGGTCCAAATCCAGCTTCTTAGGTGCATAAGTGTAAGTCCCCAAACCTGTAAGGGCTGCAGCCATCTCTTCATATTCATCAATGTCGTCACCCTCATAATTCATGATGACTGCCGCAAGGGCTTCTACCCCAAGTCGCTCCTCAATAGGTACCACTAGCTGGTCTTCATCAACTACATCAATCACTGACACCACTTTCATATCATCATGATGCTTCATCGATTTTCACACATTGAAGGTCACCTCTTTATTATTTAGCCTGAATTTCATCTGACCTGTTTCCAAGTCAACCAAAGCACGCCCAGTAGCCAAGAATGGTCTCCCCAAGATAATGGGCACCTCAAAGTTGACCTCGCAATCTAAGATAACAAAATCTGCAGGAAAGATGAAAGCGTCAACCTTTACCAATTCAGACAGAATTTGACGGTTCATAGTGTACCCGGAATGGGGTAGGTGATGGCTTACGATTCCTGTGAATGTTGTATGTTTTGTACTCCTATCTAAGTGTTTGTATGAATTGCATTGCTTAGATGAAATTGTGTAAAATGTCCAAGGGTCCTGTCTTACAATATGTGAGTTGAATAGTTTGTTACTTGTTGGTTTACAAGTTGTGTGTTCATTATTTGACTGTGGATTATTGACATCCGGTTAGCTCGGGTACCACGCCTGGTAAAGGTATACTAATGATTGGCACGGGTACCACGCCTGGTACAAGTATAACAAATGGTTGGCTCGGGTACCACGCCTGGTATGAATTATACTAACGGTTGGCTCGGGTACCACGCCTGATACAGGATATACTAACGGTTGACTAAGGTACCACGCCTGGTACTGGTTTATTTTACTGCATCATTGCATTGATATTGTTGTATTGCATTAACTGTTATTGATTTCGTGAGTGGACCGGGCTATTTTATAGAAATGTGATAATTGTTGGTGGTCCTTGAGTGGCCGAGAATTCTGTCCTATCTAGTTAAGTTGATCTTGGTGTAGGCCGGATGGATATATTACATTGTGCATTTGATCTTGGTGTAGGCCGGGTGGTTATATTACATTGTGCATTGGTCTTGGTGTAGATCGGGTTATTATGTTGATTATTATTTGGTCTTGGTGTAGGCCGGGTTAGTATGTTGATTATATTTGATCTTGCTGTAGGCCGGGTTATTATATTGTGAGTTTGGTCTTGATATAAGTCGGGTTATTATATTATATTGTGGGTTTGGTCTTGGTGTAGGCTAGGTTATTATGTTTAATTATTAGTTGGTCTTGGTGTAGACTGAATTTCCCATGTTAACACCTAGATGTGTTAGGGGGATCCGGACTATGTAAAAGAGGTTATAAGTTCACAAATTATTGTCATTAAGTGTACTAATGGCAGTCAGGAATTAGTTGTGGTTATAAGCTAAGGGTGGGTCTTGGCGTAGACCGGGTAGCTTGTTGAACACTTAGGTGTGATTAGAGGATCCTTGGAGGGTCCGGATTTCGGGATTAGAAAGGAATTTAGATATAACTTTGTTGTTGCCATTGAAGGTGTCAATGGTTGCTAGGTGAATTCCATGTGATTGGTAAATTGGGAGTAAGACTGATAGTCTGGGGTTGTAGTTGTTGGTTGTTGTAACCAGGATGGAAAGTTGTCCTAGAGGTCCGTGAAGGGTCCGGACGCTGGTAAGTAATACTACGGGTATAAGTGGTTGGTTGGGCAGTTAGTCGGGTTAAGTCTGAATAGCTAGTCAAGGAGGTGACTTGGGAAGTCTAGGTGCCAAGGTAACTTGGGAAGTCTAGGTGTCAAGGTGACTTGGGAAGTCTAGGTGACAAGGTAACTTGGTAAGTCTAAAGGTTAGGATGGTCGGTTCCGGAAGGGGTGAAGCATTTACCTTGTGCATTTTATCTTGACTTTTATATGATGGTAGGAGTGAATTCGGGTCAGCCGATGATGCCTATCAGTACGTGTATTTGTACTGATTCTACTCTTGCTATACCTTTTTGGGTATAGTCTGGTTGCAGGATTGATGATGTTTCACAGGTTCAGGATTGCGATGATCGTCCAACAACTCTTACTTTTACTTATATGGTGAGAGTTGAGTCTTTTTTATTTTTGTATCATCTTGTAGTAGCTCTTGTACCGGCTTAGACTAGGTTCTAGGGAGGGTTGTCTCATATTGTAAATACTTTTTCGCAAGTTTTGTAAGTCGTTTATTTCCTGAAATTTTGTAAAGGAAGTTTCATGTATAAAAAGGGATTTTATTTCATGAGTTATTTCTTTTTTCGCATTACCTGTTGGTTCGGGTGGTAAGGGTTCTCCTACCTAGGTGGATTAGAGTAGGTGCCCGCACGGCCTGGTAGTTGGATCGTGACACCAAAAAGCTCGTTTGCTCCTCCGAACCAACGCACGCCATTAAATAGGTCATCACGAACGCTCACGAAAAATTTTGGCCAAAAAACTGCCGGACGCATATATCACAAAAAATTCATGGACTATAACACACGAAAAACCCCCCAAAAAACCCTATTTCTCATTTTGGGCCACGTTTGAAATCCAAAAAGCCCAAGCCCTCTAAACCAACGCGCGCCATTAAATAGGTCGTCACGGACGCCCACAAGATAATTCAGCCAAAAAACTGTCGGACGCACATATCACACAAAATTCATGGACTATAACACACAAAAAAACTGAAAAATCCCTATTTTCCGTTCCGTCCACGTTTGAAATCCAAAAAGCCCATATTTGCTCCTCCGAACTAGCGCGTGCCATTAAATAAGTCGTTACGGATGCCCACAAAAAATTTTGGCCAAAAAACCACCGGACGCACATATCACACAAAATTCATGGACTATAACACACAAAAAAAACTAAAAAATCCCTATTTCTCATTCTGGGGTCACGTTTGAAATTCAAAAAGCCCACGTTTGCCCTTTCGAACCAACGCGCGCCATTAAATAGGTCGTCACGGATGCCCACAAAAAATTTTAGCCAAAAAATCATCGGACACACATATCACACAAAATCCGTGGACTATAACACACGAAAAAACCAAAAAATCTCTATTTTCCATTTCGGGCCACGTTTGAAATCCAAAAAGCCCATGTTTGCCCCTTCGAACCAACGCGCGCCATTAAATAGGTAATCACGAACGCCTTGGTAAGATTATCAGAAACAACTTCTTTACCTCGCCTCTGAGGTAGAGGTACAAACTGTGTATACTTTACCCTCCTTACATCTCACTTTGTGGAAATACACAGGGTATGTTGTTGTACAAGAAGTGAGAAAATTTTGATAGTTTTCATAACTTGTGAAATTTTCATTTTTATGGGAAAAAATACAACTTAAAAAATCTAAATTGCATATTCAAATAAAAATTTAATTTCATATCGCATATCCAAACAGACCCTACAACAAATAAAAAGTACTCTCTCTGTTTTATTTTATGTGGCACTTTTCGCTTTTTGAGAGTCAAAAATTTAAATTTGACCGCAAATTTGAACATGAAATCTTCAAGTTTTTTTAAATAAAATTTATATATTTAAAAAAATACTATAAGACATAATAACTGATAATTCAAAATATATAAAAAAAATATAAAAAGAAATAATAATTAAAAATAAATTTATTTGAATCTTAAAATCTCAAAGATGTCACGCACAGATATTGAGAGAGAATACTAATCAAAATAGTTTATTACACGTAGAATGAAAAAGAAAATGCAAAAATTCCCAACCAGTACTTTGTATGGCCAATATTTATGACACGAAACCCAAAACACAATCCTTTTAAAAACATACAAAATTCAAACAAAAACAAAACACAACAGTACCACAAAAAAAAATGTCCACCTCACAACTTTCCGACCAGATTTTCCGGCCATCACTTCACCGGCGAACCATATTCCGGCAATGCCACCTCACTTCAGTCTTCCTCACTCCACCAAAAAATACCAAAACAAAAACACTAATTAAATCTCAAAAAAAATTAAAATGGACAATTTATCAAAGTTTAGTTGATAAACAAAGTCCATTAAAAAAAAGTCCAAAAGTTGATATGAAAAAATTAGTGGATTTTTTGTATGAAGATTTGCCACATTTATTTGATGAACAAGGAATTGATCGTATGGCTTATGATGATTATGTGAAATTTAGAGACCCAATTACTAAACATGATACAGTTGATGGCTATTTGTTTAATATTGCCATGTTGAAGCAATTGTTTAGGCCTGATTTTCAACTTCATTGGGCTAAACAGGTTAGCATTTACTCCTCCCGTTTCAATTTGTTTGACTTACCTTTTTAAAAAGAGAATGTTTATTTCCTTTATTGCAACTTTTTAATTCTAACTTTCCACGTAACATGTTTAATATTACTAGATTAAAAAAGTATTTTGGTACATTCCACATATCTTTAGTTTTAGACTATAAGGGCATTTTGGTACATTCCATATATCTTTAGTTTTAGACCACATGAGCATTTTAGTACATTTCACATGTCTATAGTTTTATATCATAGGGACATTTTAGTACATTCCACGTATCTTTGGTTTTATATCACAAGGACATTTTGGTACCTTCCTCGTGTCTTTAATCTTTAAGTTTTAATTTTAGACCACAATATTCCAGCGTTCTTTACTTTTTTAAACTCCGTGCTAAATCAAAATCAGACAAACAAATTGAAACGGGGAAGTATGTGAATGAATTGGTTATGAGTTTAACTTCATAAAAGTGCATGTTTGCACTTCAAATCAGTTGGTCTTTAATTTTTGCACTTTAGCTATTGAACTCATGTCTAGTGGAGCATAAGTTCTATAGAAACTGAAGTCATGTTCGAGTATAACTTGCGGGATATTATGATATAAAATATAAAATATGCCCGAGAAAAAGTTGGTTGTTTGTTATGAGGAGGTATAAATTAAAGACGAGCACAGAATAGGGGCAGAAGTGCAAATGATTGGTTACTCTATCAGCTCAAATAACTAACGATAACCGTCCATAAAACGTGGTATTAGTATCATGACCATCATGGAAAATTGGTTACGAGTTTAACTTGTATACACTAACAATGCATCAGCTCAAATAATTATAAGTAATCGTCCATAAAAAGTGGTAACGAAAATTGGTTATGAACGAAAATTGGTTATGAGTTTAACTTCTGTGGACTGATAAGTGTGCAAAATTTACTCTAATAGCTGAGATAACTACAAGTAACGGTTCATAAAAAGTGGTATGATGTATCTTGGAATATGAGTTATGAGTTTAACTTCTATATACCGGAAGTGTACAAAAAAAATTCAGTCGGCTCATATAACTACAGGTTACCGTCCATTAAAAGTGGTATTAGTATCTTGGAAAATTGGTTATGAGTTTAACGTCTATATACTGAAAGTGTACAAAACTTGTTCAGTCGGCTCATATAACTACAGGTAACTGTCCATAAAAAATGGTATTAGTATCTAGGCAAATTGGTTATGAGTTTTAACTTTTATATATCGATAGTGTAGAACATTTTACTCTGTCAGCTCAGATAACTACAACTAACCGTTCAAATAAAGTGGTATTAGTATCTCAGGAAATAAGGCAGAATTCTCGTACGACATGTTAAAATGAGTTTAACTTGTATACACGGCACTATAAAGAAATTTTACATGTTATCAAAAGATATCTACAAATAACGCTTGAAATTAAGGCAGATTACCGGCTATAACAGGTAAAGAGATAGCCTAACCGTGTAAAATATATCTATATAAGTTAAACTCGGTTGAAGTATACTGATATATTCTTTGGTGTAAAGGCAGCCCGGTGCACTAAAGCTCCCGCTATGCGCGGGGTCCGGGGAAGGGCCGGACCACAAGGGTCTATTCTTTGGTGTATATAAGTTAAATCCATTGAGTAGTTGAACTGCTTTTTTTTTGGTTGTTGTTGGATCTATTCTGTTATAAAAGTTTGCTGTTTCTGATTGTTTAAGTGAGTCAACAATAATCAATCAAGTACGCCTCAATTCCAAATTAGTTGGTAGACGGCTATATGAATTCCATACATCTGTCCTGCTCATTCAATGTTAGAAGATTCATCGTAATTTCACCTATATTTACGTGTTAATCTACCATAATCCTCCTCTTTTATCTGGTTGGGGAATGATTGTGTTTTATGAAAACGAGTGGTCATTAAAAAAGACTCACGAAGAAGCAATTCGTTAAGTGAAGAATTTTACCTGTAGTATTTTGGTTTCGGAGCACAAGTTTCATTAATTTGTGCTGCCTAACTTGTATTTTTTTAGGAATGTAATGCATAGGTTATGAACTTGAACATTTTTGAGTGATTGAGTTTGTTGTAGACAGGGCCCTATGAAATAACTACAAGATGGACTATGGTGATGAAGTTCGTTCTTCTTCCGTGGAAACCTGAATTAGTCTTCACGGGAACTTCTGTTATGGGCGTCAATCCAGAAACGAACAAGTTTAACAGCCATGTGGTTTGATTCTTCGCTCTTCCTCGTTGCAAATTCAAATAATTAGATTGCCTTGTGGATTAGTTACCGACTCTTGTTGAAATTTATAGGACTATTGGGATTCGATTCAGAATAATGATTATTTTTCTCTAGAAGGTTTGCTCGAGGTCATAAAACAGGTGTGCTATCAAATTGGTTTAGTTTATGCTTTCAAGCTATGTTGCTCGGACTCTCCAAAAATGTTGTGCCACCCGTCACTGTGTTTGAGGAGTCAGTGTAACATAGCTTTCTGAGTTCTTGGACATTATTTTAATTTGAATTACAATTTTCGAGCAGTTAAGAATTTACAAGACTCCAGACTTGGGAACGCCCAGTTATCAGATACTAAGAAGAACAGCAACTTACGAGGTTCGTAAGATTTATCTTATAGCATTTTACTTCAAGCTGAGAACTTCTACGTTGCTTATATCTTTGAATAGTTTCTGCTACTTTTAGCTGAGCCATTGCATGATTGCATTAGAGGTTTAAGGTTTTAAAAGAGATGAATCCGGGATCTAAAAGTAGTACGTCCACCACTTGCTGTAGATACCTATTGTGAAAGTTCTACTTAAAATTCCAGTTACGTTGCTCGGACTCTACATAAATGTCAATGGGTGCATGTTGGATCCTCCAAAAGTAGAGCATTTTTTGAAAGATCCAATGGCAAACACTTCCCTAAAGTCAACCTTCTCGAGTTTTTGACTGTCTCTTAGATTGAATTAGCCTTTCGTCTCCCTACCAAAGAAAAGAAGTCACTACCAAACAGCTCGCCCCATTAACACGGGTGCGGCAATGTTTTTGGAGAGTTCGAGCAACATAGATTTTCAGATACCTATTTTGAGTCCAAAATGTTGGCGCACATCTACCGTGCAAGCATAGTACTGTTGTTCCATTCAGGGTTGAATGATAAATTCGACTAATGTTCTAAACTTTACGATGTGAAATGCTCGTAATTTTCATTTGTGTAATACAGGTAAGGAAATATGATCCTTTTATAGTTGTAGAAACAGAAGGCGACAATCTCGCGGGAAATAGAGGTTTCAATGATGTTGCTGGGTGAGATAAGTTAACTCTTTTTCTTCCATTTTAGTTTTTTTTAAAAGAATCTTCTGTGGTGTTTGTGATTCTGATTGGTAGAGAAATATTAACTCATGTAAATATAGGTACATTTTTGGCAAAAATTCTACGACGGAGAAGATACCGATGACTACTCCTGTCTTCACTCAGGCATTTGACGCTGAAAAATCTAAAGTGTCAATCCAAATAGTTCTTCCATCAGATAAGTCTTTGAGCAGGTAACATGTTTTATCAGTTCATATAAGCGAAACGTCTCATTACTGTGAAGTAGTGAGGAATCTATGTCCTTACATAGAACACAATGTGTAAACACAGAGGTGGATCTAGACTTTGAACTTGATGGATTCATGAGATTTTTAGCACTGATCTTATAATTTGTGCTTTTGAGAATATGGACTCAAATTTCAAAATTTGTTGAAATTTAGTGTTTTTCACATATATATCTATGTTTTGCGCTGAAAATACGTACTGCAGTCAATTGAATCCATAAGTCATAAGCCTCGTCATCTTCTGCGTAAACGTTGAACTTTAGTTCTTTACTTTGTTCAAATGAGAGTTGTGGCAATTAAAGTTCTATTTTGAATAGCTTACCAGCTCCAAATAAAGAAGGTATTAGCTTAAGGAAAAAGGAAGGAGGCATCGCTGCTGCAATAAAATTTAGTGGAAAACCAACAGATGATGTTGTTCGAGAAAAGGAGAAACAACTCCGGTCAAGTCTTATAAGAGACGGCCTCAAACCTCAATCAGGTTGTATGCTTGCTCGCTACAATGATCCTGGTCGCACGTGGAAATTTATAATGGTATGTTCTATGTTCTGGAGGATTATTTGGTTCATTGCATCCCTGTTTAAGTTCCTCTTTTGCTTTAGATTACAGATCTTTTTTTGTTCTTTGTATCTCCCGTTCCGATTATCAGTACCTTTGATACGAATTATGACTACAACAACAACATACCCAGTGTAGTCCCACAAAGTGACGTCTGGGGAGGGTAGAGTATACGCAAAACTTACCCCTACCTCAGAGGTAGAGAGAATTGGGACATGACGTGTCCATCAAAATTTAAGATGCGTGAACATCCTTGTAATCTATGTTGCTCGGACTCTTCAAAAATGTCTATTGGTGCGTATCCTTCAAAAGTACTGTACAGGTGGGGCAGGATTTTTGAAGAGTTCGAGCAACATAGCATGTAATCATCCGGATGATTAAAAGCTACATGTCTTAGATAGTATCATTAAGCTCAACTTCCAGTAATCTCTTTCTGGGGTTCTCCAATTGGCTGAAATATGATCTTGGCTTGTAATATCCAGATATCAATAGGGACTTAATAGGTCATAAATAAATTTACGTCATAACAGTATTCTGATATTCCCGACTGGTTTGAGATTGAGGCGTAGGTGATTGATCGGCTTATAAGATTCGTATCACATCATGTTATGTTTGGGACATTATCTATTGCTAATATTTTTTCATTTGATATAAGATTCGTATATATATTACTAAGAAATTCACAAAATATCTATAAATATTTGATTGTTAACCCAATTATTATTGTATATCAACTTGAGGTCGATGTAGGAATCCATAAACTTCATATACTGGATGCGTATCTGCATTTTATGATGATCTTTAGTGTCACTTTTTAAAGTCATTTTGTGTAATCTTATTTTATTTTTTTTGGACCTGCAGAGGAATGAAGTTCTTATATGGCTTGAAGACTTCAAGCTGGACTGAGTCTTGGCTATTTTTGGTGTTCATGTATTGGTTCCATTGCCGAGGGTCTATCAGAAACGACCTCTCTACCCTACAAAGGTAGGAGTAAGGTCTGCGTACATCCCACCCTCCCCAGACCCCACTTGTGGGATGGACTATACTGGCTATGTTATTGTTGTTGTATATAATGGTTCACATTCTCAAAATTTTGCTAAGAGTTTGATGAGTGAAAGACAGGAGATATAGATTGATGGAAATGTGGCTAACACAGCAATGCTTGTACTTCACCAAACTATGTTAAAGAGTTTAAGTTTTATGTATCGACGGTATAACTTTTTTTTATTTAGTGGTGTATGGGCATATTTGCGCGCAGCTTAACTATTGTACCAAATATCTGTTACCTCTCACCAACACATATATCAAATAACTTTGTCCACCAAAATTTAGGCTGATGGAAAGACATGATCACCTAGTGTTTCAATTGTTAATTTGATCAAAAGGATAACTCTAACCTGTTATAATTAGTTAAACTACTAAAACCATGTGAAATCTTTAAATAGTCAATTGATATAACTTAAATTTTAAATTATCAGTGTATATAATATAAATCCATTTGAGGGGATCTATTTGTGAATTTAACTGAATCCATTATTTTCGACTTCAATTATGATATATGTACAAAAAATTAAATAATGTGCACATTTTTCAACTTTTTAATGTGTACGCATAATAAGATTACACTTATTCTAAAAGGCCCAATATGTAGTAGTATTATCCATTAAAATTGATGGCATTCCATATTCTTCTAAGTATTTTTTGAAAAAAAATAATCAATCTAACCGTTAATCTCTCACTACCTCAGATTTGTAACAAAAAATTATTCAATGGATAACACAATTTTACAAGTTCTTGTTTATCTTGGTGTTATGGTGTAAACTCTTTCTCTTTTGCTTCTCCAGAGGGGATTGGTGTGACTACTCTTTGTCTGAAAACTCTTCGTGTTTCCCGTCAACAATTTAGAGGTTATTTTTTTCTCTTGGACTTTTTTTTTCTTATTTTGGTGTTTATGAATTTTAATTTAATGTTTATATATCCATGAAAAATTTATTCTTGATCATACATATTGGTGATTGGATTTTCCTTAATTGGCACTAAATACAAGTTATTATTTTCAACATTTCTTTGTTACTGTATTTCCTTTTTCAAATTTGCTATGATATCCTTTACTTGAACCACTGTCTATCGGAAACAGCCTCTCTACCCGACAAAGGTAAAGGTAAGGTCTATGTATACATCACTCTCCCCAAACCCCACTTATAGGATTACACCGGATGTGTTATTTGTTTCCATTCCAATGCTCTAAATCAAGAAATAATAAGATTATGATGGATCTGATTTAGTGCACCAAGATCAAAGGTGTCTCCTTAAATCAGAATTTGGAATAAGATTTATATTGTATTTCAAACTATTTGTGTAAAATCAAAAGTATTTCAATGAAATACACATAAACTATCACTTTTTTGCGGACGTAGAGAGTGATGATAAAATCAAAGTATTTCTAACTAGTTTTGCTTAATACAAAGGGAGTTATAGTTTAGGTAGGTAAAGCGATAGAGTACCTTTTTGAGGTATGAAACTCGCCAAAAAGTGATAGTTTAGGTGTGTTTTTGACTATTAACTCAAGAAAATATGAACCAAAAAGAATTAGAGTACTATTGTTTCTACCTTCATTAGCATTGTCTAAGCAATGCTCAAGTTTATAGAACCCTCAGTTCATTTTGAGCCGAGGATTTGTCGGAAACAACCTCTCTACCCCCCATAAAGGTAGGGGTAAGGTCTGCATACATCATACCTCGCTAGATTACACCTGGTATATTGTTGTTATTGTGTATTAACATGAAGAGGTTTCGGAATTCAAGCTACAGTAAAAGAGAAAATGTATACTACATGTAACTACACTATATATACGGATAGTCTGAAAGAATTTTTACACTATCAAGTCACGTAAAATGTAGCTACAGCAACAATAGATGAGATTTGTAATCTAGAAAATTAAGCAGTTTATTGATAGCATACAAATCTTTACCGTTTCCATGTGACCAGGAGGCCACGGGTTCAAACCTTGGAAACAGCCTCTTACAGAAATGCAAGGTAACTAGGTAAGGCTGCGTACAATAGACTCTTGTGGTGGGGTCCTTCCCCGGACTCTGCGCATAGCGGGAGCTTTAGTACACCGAGCTGTCCTATTCAAAATGTTGATGGGCGCATGTCGTATCCTTCAAAATTGACGTATTTTTTGTGGATCCGACACGGGTATCGCACCAGTTTTGGAGAGATCGAGCAACATAGTTCACCATATATGTAATAAGCTAATATAAAGTTGACACTGCTTGTCATTATAGTGATTCATTCACTTCTCCGAATATTGACGAAAAATTTTGCGTACGCCACTGAGTCTTTTAACTTGTGTCAAATGTTTTTTAACAGGAAGAAAAATGACTGAAGCAAAAGTAACTACACCCTTGATGCCACCCTCATCAAACAAGCTGCCAGATTACAACAAATCAGTTAAGTTGAAATATGTTAAGCTTGGTTACCATTACCTCATTACTCATGGAATGTACCTCTTATTTACTCCATTAGTAGCTGTGGTTGCTGCTCACATGTCAACACTTACTCCACAAGATCTATCTGAATTATGGGACAATCTTCGATACAATCTCATCTCGTTAATTTCGTGTTCCACACTCATAGTACTCGTATTAACTGTCTACATTGTAACGCGTCCTCGCCCTGTATACCTTGTGGACTTTTGCTGTTACAAGCCTAGTGAAGAACATAAGTGCACAATGCAGACTTTCATGGATCAGTCTAAGTTAACTGGCGTGTTTTCCGAGGAGAATCTTGATTTCCAACGGAGGATTTTACAACGATCAGGTCTCGGGGACAACACGTATTCCCCTGAGGCTTTGCTCAACATACCTCCGAATCCATCGTTGAAACAAGCTAGGAAAGAAGCTGAGACGGTTATGTTTGGTGCTATCGATGGTCTATTGGCTAAAACGAAAGTGAAAACGAAGGACATTGGAATCTTGATTGTGAACTGCAGCCTGTTTAATCCAACTCCTTCTTTGTCTGCAATGATTATAAATCATTATAAGCTTAGAGGGAACATAGCTAGCTATAATTTAGGTGGAATGGGGTGCAGTGCAGGGGTAGTTTCAATAGATCTTGCTAAAAAATTACTTCAAGTACATCCAGGTACATATGCTTTGGTTGTTAGTACAGAGAATATTACACTCAATTGGTATCTTGGAAATGACAGATCAAAGTTAGTATCAAATTGCTTGTTCAGAATGGGAGGTGGAGCTATACTTCTATCAAATAAATGGACAGAGAGAAGAAGAGCAAAGTACCAACTTCAGCACGCTGTACGCACAAACAAAGGTGCAGACGACAAGTGCTTTGCTTCCGTGACACAAGAAGAGGATGCTAACGGGAAACTAGGGGTTTCTTTGTCGAAAGAACTCATGGCAGTAGCCGGAGATGCCTTAAAAACAAACATTACTACCCTTGGACCACTTGTGTTACCGATATCAGAACAGTTGCTGTTCTTTGCTACGCTGGTTGGGAAGAAACTTTTCAAAATGAAACTCAAGCCTTATATTCCTGACTTCAAACTAGCATTCGAGCATTTCTGCATTCATGCTGGTGGAAGAGCTGTTTTAGATGAAATCGAGAAGAATTTACATCTTACTGAAAGACACCTCGAGCCATCAAGAATGACATTGTATCGTTTTGGCAACACTTCGAGTAGCTCTTTGTGGTACGAGTTGGCTTATATCGAAGCTAAGGGAAGAGTGAGGAGAGGTGACAGAGTATGGCAAATAGGATTTGGTTCAGGATTCAAGTGTAATAGTGCTGTATGGAAGGCTTTGAGGACTATAAAGCCAGCAAAGGAAGTGAATCCATGGGTGGATGAGATAGATAAGTTTCCCGTGGACGTCCCAAGGGTAGCAAACATTTGAATACTAAATGTCGATGAGACGGATCCAGGATTTGAAGGTAGTTGGTACACCTATACAGACATACTACATCAATAGTGGTGATTCTGCTTGTGAAGAAGCTGCCTTTGTTAATTGTCTATAAGAGAATTTTGTTGTCTATGGATGTTACCAATTGTTATAGAATTCAATCAACTATTTTTGAAACCTTATTAGGTTGTGAATTTTGATTAAAGCTTGTGATCTTTGATAGATTCATTTGAGGATAATATTGATTGTCACTTTTCTAATATTGTTGCAAATTCTTTAGACAAATGTACCATAGTATGAGCAATGCAAGTTGATGCAAAATTTCCTTTCTTTTATTAGTTATCGGTGATGTCCAAGCTCGTTTGCACACACCTCAACTATTCAATCGGGTACCTGCGTTTTCCCACCAACAAATGTATCATTTACCTCTAACAGTAAAAATAAAATCTCTTTGGCTAATCTTAAACCAAAAGGGTATGATATCAAACCAAGAAGTGAAGTCTTCATACCACCAACATTAGTCTTATACCTAAACCCGCTTACAAGACGAATTGTGATAATAAGCCGACATTTTTGGCATAAAGTCTTGTGTATACCACTGTCCCTGACCATCCAACATCCACGCGGGGATGCTGGAAATAGAAACACCGGAACTCGAGAGGAGATCTAATATCCCCATCACGACAACATTCACAATTCACATCCATGGATGGGTCTGTTAAGTAAAGGGAATTCTTGAGAGACAATAGAAGAAATCGCGCAATTACATTAAATGTTAGTATATCAGCAAAGGACCATGTCTAGAACACCTATGGAATATGCCAACATAACAATTCTATGTCTATGCATTTGCAGACACCAAAACCAAATGGTTAAAGTTTCCAGAAAGGAATATTTCTCCAAAAAGGAGCACACCGGCCTTCATCACTCCTTGGAGGATTTGTTGATGAGCGACTTGTGAATGTGCGGTATGACACCTCCTCCAGCAATAGTTCCTTTGATCAGAGTATCAAGTTCTTCATCACCTCGAATTGCTAGCTGCAAATGTCTTGGGGTGATACGTTTCACCTTCAAATCCTTGCTAGCATTTCCAGCAAGCTCCAATACCTCAGCGGTCAGATACTCCAAGATTGCAGCAGAGTAGACAGCTGCAGTAGCACCCACTCTCCCATTGGCATTGGTTCTCTCCTTCAGCAGTCGATGGATACGCCCAACTGGGAACTGAGAAGGCACAAGAAAAACAGTTTAGAAACCACAAAGAAAGCTAGCGTCGCGTGATCCCAACACTGGCCAAGGATAAGATATATGCAGAATTTAAGGTCAATGTCACATAATCCTCTTACTAATCAAATAAGACGCGAATGAACAAAAATCAAAGACATTACACGGGGAAGTATAACACCAGTACTGCTCTCGAATGTCATTATGGATATAGGACACTATATGTATTTCTTGGCTTTGAAACGAAAATTATCAACGTTAACTATAACGGTTGAGTTGAGAAAAGGGCCCTTAATCATTGAGCAGTTTGCAGCAGCAATGGTCAATTCAAGAGTCAAAGAAGAGTAACTACATTCCTGGAATAAAACTACCACCAAACAGACCTTACTATTTACACGAGTTGTGCATTGCATAGAGAAAACAGAATGACCAAATTATTCAGTATCATTCTCCATTACTGCTAGCAGGATTTTCTTGCATCATCAAATTTATCACTGGATAGAAACCAGCTCCCTGCACACCCGTCCCTCCCCCTCTCCCCCAAACAAAACTCAGGGATAAAAACAATTGCCAACCAGTTAGAAAACAAGGTTCTAACTGGTTTAATTTACAATTTCATGCCAAAGCTATTATATCTTCAAGACCATAGCAAAAAGATCAGCATAAGCCTCACTAACATCATGCCTTCTCAAGTCCTATAAACAAGGCAGACCAAGTCCTTAAGTTCATTCATGACAAGTTCGATTGATCCTAACCATCAAACCAAAATAAGTCCGCCATTGCCCAAAAGAAATCAAATTTTGCATGGACAGAAGAGGAGACGATCCCTGAGCTAAAGCTGCACGAACCATGCTGTCAATGCTCATTAGGTCCCAAGACATAAAGGTGTATGTAGCTGGTAATTATAGTGGACCTTTACCTCCCATGGCTCTTCTTCTGCTTCTTCATTTCTGACTATTTTGAATCTATTTCTTGAAAATCCCCCAAACTCATGAATATCCAGGATTATATACTACCGTGTTTCATGTTTCCAACATCTCTTAAACAGTCCTTATAAACGTAAAGAACAAACCCGTAAAGTGCATCATGCACAAATTTTGACACCTTATACTATACCATAAGAAATAGAAAGCAGCTTATTGAGGCACCCCTTTGATTATTAACCATTTCCACAGAAAGAGAAACCACAAACTCAAGTCCATCACAAACACTAGATAAACTCAAGATTAGTTCATTGAGAACTTCTTCAACCTTTACTTTAGGTAAAAAAGATTGTTTAGCCTCTCTGGGCTTCTAACATCAAAGCTCAACGCAACCTAAGTGTGTGTAATGAACACAAGAACACAGGTTCCAGTTCAGCTCAATTAAATTGAAATTAAGAGTTATTTACAAGTACCCATAATCGGTGGGGTAAAAAGACTTGTCTCATGGAAGAAAATTTAATACTAAACAAAAAGGCTGAGCTTAAACAAATAAAAAAGGACAAAGGTTCCAGACTTCCAGTTCAGCTAAATATCATAGTGAATACAACAAAGGTGATATATCTACATAATCTACATCAAAAGAATGTGTAACATTGCAAAGTAATAAAAGAAATCCTTACAATCCCCAAAAAAGAGGGGAAAACCAGAGGCGGATTAAAGATTTGAGCATTATGATAAAGTGAATTATCAATTGCTTAGTGTTGCAGCTTCAGAACTGTGCTCATTGGCAAGGAGAAGGCCTTGATGGCGATACTGAAGTGCCCATAAAGCGAGACAAAGCACTCAACATGTTTTGCGCCTCGATTTAGGACTTACAGGGAAAATGGCATACTTCTCCTTGCCAATGAGCACAATTTTGAAGTTGGGACACTAAACAATTGATATTTCACTTTATCGTATTTTTTTAAGTGTCACAGCTTCAGAGAATTGTGCTCATTGGCAAGGAGAAGTATGTCTTAGAGCCTTGATGAGGACACTGAAGTGCCCATAAAGCGAGACAAAGCACTCAACATGTTTTGCGCCTCAATTCAGGACTTAAGCATACAACACTGGAAAAATGGCATACTTTCTCCTCGCCAATGAGCACAATTCTAAAGATGCTACACTAAATAATTGATATTTCACTTTATCGGATTTTTTGTTAGTATCATAGCTTCAGAATTGTGCTCATTGTCAAGGAGAATTACGTCTTAGAGCCTCGATGAGGACACTGAAGAGCCCATATGCAACACTGGAAAAATGGCATACTTTCTCCTTGCCAATGAGCACAATTCTGAAGTTGCGACACTAAGCAATTGATATTTCACTTTATCATAACACTAATAACTAAATAATGGACAACCCTTTTCCAATTATACATCACCCATGCACATTGTTAGGCAAATTTAACAACATTGCCAAGTAAAACAGAGAACTTTAAATCCAATTAGACTTTTTCTTTCAATCAGAAATTAGTTTTGTAGCCTAAAAACTTCCTAAAACTCAATATAAAATCTTTTTTTTTTTATGATCGCAGTGTCCGGGCAAGCTTTCGCGCACCTTGACTAAATCCTCGGGATACCTGCCACCTCCCACCTGCAACAGGTACCAGGCAACTCCATCCACCAAGGCTAAAAACACTCAATATAAAATCTTTGTTTTTATGACCGTGGTGTCCGAGCCAGCTTTCGCGCACCTCGACTAAATCCACGGGATACCTGTCACCTCCCACTAGCAACAGGTACCAGGTAACTCCATTCATCAAGGCTAAAACACTCAATATAAAATCTTTTTTTTTATGACCGTGGTGTCCGAGCCAGCTTTCGTGCACCTCGATTAAATCCACGAGATACCTGTCACCTCCTACCAGCAACAGGTAACTTCGTCCACCAAGGCTAAAACACTCGATATAAAATCTTTTTTTTTAATGATCGTGGTGTCTAGGCCAGCTTTCGCGCACCTCGACACCTCGACTAAATACACGGGATACCTGCCACCTCCCACCCGCAACATGTACCAGGTAACTCCGTCCACCAAGGCTTTAACACTCAATATAAAATCTTTTTACACCAGGCCAGCTTTCGCGTACCTCGACTAAATCCACCGAATACATGTCACCTCCCACCAGCAACAAGTACCATGTAACTCTATCCACCAACGCTAGAACACTCGATACAAAATCTATCTTAAGAGTACCCAAAAAAAAAAAAAATACCATAACAAATCAAAAATTGAAGATTTAACAACAAACCCAGATATTTTTTTGAGCAAAAAAACTAAGAAAAATAGGAAACCTGAAGACCAGCACGAGAAGAACGAGAAGTGGGTTTCTTCTTGTCCTTTTCTTTGTCCTTGTTTGCCGCTGTTTTCCCCATTATCAAACCCTTTGCACCTTTCCCCGACATTTTTCTTGATCGAAATTGGCTAACTTGACGATTCGAATTCTTTTTTTGATTGTAAAAGAAAAAAAAATCACAACTCAGCACAGTCGAATGAACAGAAAAAGAGAGAGAGAATAAATAATGTGAATATATGTGATAGGGACTAAGTTAGGGGGTAGGGGGTTGGGGCGAGGAGGGGTAAGTTATGGAAGTGTTTTTTACTATATTACCCTTGATTTGTTTTTTTTCCCCTCAAATCGTGTTGGATATCCGTATTGAAAGTTCAACTAATCTAAATTCGCGACAGAAAGTCTTACTTGATCCGTAACAAAAATGATTTAATATTAACGGTATATGGTATTGGTATGCATTTTATAAAAATTTGGTATTTGATACGGTATATGGTATTGTTATAATATTAACAAATATTAAAAAAGTATTAGTACAAAATTATTTATTTAGACGCTGGACTTTTGACTACTCCATCTTAATTGAAATGTCCTTTTTGGGTGATTGATTAACGAAGAAAATTATTTGTACTTTTTTTCTCAAATATTCTTCATGTTTAAGATCTTAATATGATATAATTGAGACGCTTCTTGAAAAGGGCGAAGTCGGTATTAGCTAAAAGTCAACTCAAACTCTTTTTTTAGTTCCACTTCTATTATATGAGTACATGTAAGTTGAAATCGACCAAACTATGATTATCAATTTACCATATCGCAAAATATCAAAATTAAATTTTAAATTGTCAAAACATATCGAATTAATTTGGTATGATAATGATATAGTATTTTTAAAAACTAAAATTATCGAACCAAAATTTTCAATTCCGTACTATTGCCTACCCCTACTCACAGCACACAGTCAAACTTATCACGGTGGAGGACATATATGTCTCATCCTCTGGAGCTATTATTGAAGATTATAGGTATTAGCTGACGATCAATAAAATTACTATTGCTCATATTTGGAGAAGGCGAACAAATATGCAAATTTCTTGACAAATAAAAGACATAAGCATGAAAAAAATATAATAATCTGAAAGCTCATTCTCCATGTTGATTCCAACATTTTGCCTTTGAAGATTTTAACTAGTTTATTTAGTTTTTTTCACTACCTGAAAGTTATTCAAAGTCAATCCCAAAAAATAGTGAAAGCTTCATAGAGTTTTTCTGTCCAATTATAAATAGCCTGTTTTTTGAAAAAATTTATCTCATATCTTATATATATATATATATTGACTTTTTGCAACTCATTAAATTATTTTTAATAATTTAACGTAAACACTCTATACGGTCATACGGGTAATTCTTTACCTACAATTATTCTTTACTCTATTCGCTACAACTTTACTCAATTTTTAAAAATCTAAAATTCAATGAGTATACATCATCCCTTCATAGATAGATATAATATACTCCACGTGAAAATTACTATTGTATTGAGTGTTTACTTCAAATCAATATGTTCATGATATAGTTAAAGCTAAACACAGTGCAAAAAATTTAAGTGCAAATAAATTTATATCATCTTCTATTAATTTTATTTTGTAAAAAATCTCAAAAGGCACACCAACTGCTTAAGATACGTCCTTGTGATTATTGACCTCTTATAATTAGTTAATTTATATTAATAATTTAAGAATTATTTAGACTATCAGTATATCTAAGTCAAATTTTAAGTTAAAAAACACGTTAACGAGGAGATTATTTAGGTGTCAAATGAGGCTTCATGACTTGTCAACAACACCTACCTAAAAAGTTGAAGACTTGTAAAAGTCTATGCCATTAGTCAAGTTGGTCCCCAACCATTTTGCACGTAATAGAACTATTCCTCATCAAGTTTACCACTCTGTCACAATCCTCGTTGATTATACAAATCAACTTTTGAATATAAAATGAAAGTTAGCGCACTCAAGGGTGTGGCCTGGTGGTCAATGAAGTGGATTAAGAACCATGTGGTCTCATGTTCAAATTACAGCAGAGACAAAAAAAACGAGGTGACTTCTTCCTATTTGTTAGTGGACAGATTTACCTGATACCTGTTGGTGGCGGCAGATAGCAAGTATCTCGTGAAATTAGTCGAGGTGAGTTACCTGGTTCGTGTTGCTGGTGAAAGGTAGCAAATATCCTGTGGAATTAGTCGAGGTGCGTGCAAACTGATCGAGAGTTACCTAGTACATGTTGTTGGTGGAAAGTAGCAAGTATACCGTGAAATTAGTTGAGGTGCGTACAAGCTGACCCAGGATTACCTGGTACCTGTTATTGATGGGAGATAGCAAGTATCACGTGAAATTAATCGAGGTGCGCGCAAGCTGATCCGAACACCACCGTTTATCAAAAACAATGGAAGCTAGCTAAGAGTATCATGTAAAGTAGTCAACTAATACTACACAATGAGGAAAATTCTAATATTCTTCCTAATCAATCAAAGGTAGAGAAAATGTCCTGCTTGCATATTTTGACAAGGTCAATTTTTCAACAGTTCAACAAAAATGAATAAACTTTGTAAGAACATAGTTCAAATAATCTATACAAAATTTTCATACTAGAACAAAATAGTTCTTTAATGGCATGGCTAAAATTTCTACTACTATTTCTCTTCTTCATAAATCTTTCTTATTCCCAAACAGACACTATTTTTCAAGGCCAACACCTTAGTATTGGAGAAAAATTGGAATCAGCAAACAAAGAATTCAGGCTTGAGTTTTTCAGTCCTGATGCCAATAAAACTCATTATATAGGCATATTCTACAATTTACCCTCCAACACGACGTTATTCCCCGATGATTATCGCCCCGTTTGGGTTGCTAATCGCGATAATCCGATACAATATGCATCAGGTAACAATCTCACATTGGATGGAGATGGAAAGTTGAAAATTTTCTATGGAAGGGCCAGTTTTGTTTTGTTGAGTTCTTATAATGTAAAAAAAAGAAATGCAAGTGTTACACTATTTGACAATGGTAATTTTGTGTTGGTGGAATTGAATACTAATGGTTCTGTGAATAGAACTTTGTGGCAAAGTTTTGATTATCCTACTGATACATTATTACCTGGGATGAAACTTGGTAGAAATGTTAAAACAGGACAGATATGGTCACTGACTTCTTGGATAAGCGAAAATGTACCAGCCTCGGGGTCTTTTACGATTGGTATAGACACGAATGACATTGACCAATTGATAATATGGTGGCTAGGAAGTGTGTATTGGACGAGTGGACGTTGGGGGAATGGGACGTTTGGCAATGTATCGCGAGTATCACACTATGAATACGCGGGATTCAGCTTTGTTTCAACAGAGGATGAGAAATACGTTACTTACTCGGTCAATGAGGCTCGAACTTTGTCTAGATATGCAATAGATACATTTGGTTTTATTAAGGAAAGAGGGGCACCAGGACCTTTTGGGGTGTGTTTTTACAAGCCTAGTGCTGGTTGTGTGACAGCAGAATCATCGATCGGGTGCTCGATTAGAAATGATTCGTGGTTCGAGAGGACGCCAAACAGTGTTTCGGGTAATAGATTTAGGTTTGGAAACAACAACATGAGTCTATTTGATTGCAAGAGACAGTGTCAGAACAATTGTTCTTGTGCTGCTTTTGCCTCTATCACTGCTACTGGAACTGGTTGTGAAATTTGGAGTAATGTATCTATTTTGAGTTCATTAAATCAATCAGATGTTTTCATTCTTGATGCTGAAAGAGGTATGCTCATATTTACCTCATTATCTTTTTTTTTGTTGCTGTCGTGTGACCAGGAGGTAGGTCACAATATCAATAGGTTGATTGTTTCGCTCCTGTATCTTCCCAAAGGAAAAAAGATCTCTGAGAATTGTTTCCTGAATCCAAAAGAGAGTACTTGGGTTCTCCCAATAACTAAAAAGTGTAGCATGCTTGAATGGTTCGAGCTGTGAAAACAGTCTCTTGCAGAAATGGTCCGGCATAGTGAGAGCTTAGTGACCGGGCTGCCCTTTTTTTTTTATGATAGCAACATAACTTTTGACAGATATAAACAGTTGATGCACTTTCATTTGCTTTTTTCTTGCAACATTATTTCTCTGTCTTGCAAGTAATTAGAGTGAGTAAAGCGGGCTCTAACGATGAATTGTGCAATGTGTTTTCGTAGATTTGGTGCCAACAAGAAATCGGAGCACTACAAATGTACCAAACACAAACACATTCTTACTTCCTCCAGGTTTAGCACCAGCACCATCTTCCAATTCAACGCCAGGATCTTCTAAAGGAACTTGTATGTATTGTGTCAATCTAGCTCTTGATTTATTGTATATGAGCCCATTTAACAAAGGATCATATGTTTTATGCACGTATTCTCTTTTAGAATCCTCATACACAGTCTAGTCCTTGTTTCGAGTATATTCAGAGAAACATCCGTTAGATCATCTGTTTAAAACTGCAGAATTTGAAATGCATCTCACTGTTGTAAAATTTATTAGGATAAATGCATATAATATGAGTTATGACCAAAAATATACTTTCAAAAGTTTTTGGAATTTTGACTCATTGTGTTGATCTTGTTATTGTTCCTTTTCTGAATGCTCTGCACTGCTTTCCTTATTAGTTGTCATGTTTTCTTCACTGTCGTTTTTTCTTCTCGTAACTACTTTGATTTGCTGCACATGTGAGCTGAGGGTCCTTTGAAACAGCCTCTCTACCTCCACGAGGTAGGGGTAAGGTCTGCGTACACTCTATCCTCCTCAGACCCCACTTGTGGGAATTCACTCGGTATGTTATTGTTGTTGTTGTTGTTGTTGACTCATTGTGTTGATGCAGCAATAAAATGGTGGATATGGCTTATAGCTGCAATCGGTTTAACACTATTCGTAGGACTTAGTTCCCTATGCTACCTTTTGCGCGGAAAAGGTGAGCACTAGAAGAATTTAGCTAGAAACTTGCACCAGTAAAATTCAAACTATGTTGCTCGGACTCTGCTATTGCTGCCACACCCCTGTCGAATCTTCAAAAAAATGCACTACTTTTGGAGGATCTGACACACACCATATGGCATATTTTAAGAGTCCGAGCAATATAGAAATGCAATACTTGGGTTCTGATATCACAACTTCCTCTTTCAGTATCAGGGAAAGCAAAAGCAACAGCTTTGCTATTGCTTAATCAAACAACAAATAGATCTAAAAACAGAAAAATAGACAAGAAAATGGGCCATGAAGTGCAGTTATACAGCCTCGAAAGCCTAGCAATCGCGACAGACAATTTTTCACCAGGAAATAAGCTCGGAGAGGGTGGATTCGGACCAGTTTACAAGGTGAACATGAAGCTTTATAGATGAATATGATTCGCGCAAGCATAAATACTGAAACGAGTCATTTTTTTTCTCAGGGAGAATTGCCTGATGGGCAAGAAGTAGCTATAAAAAGGCTTTCGACAAGTTCTGGACAAGGCCTACTGGAGTTCAAGAATGAAATTTTATTGATTGCAAAACTTCAACATACTAACCTTGTTAGGCTTTTAGGATACTGTACTCAACGCGAAGAACGGATATTAGTATACGAATACATGCACAACAAAAGCCTAGACTTCTTCCTTTTTGGTAAGTATCAGACTTTTCATCTTCAACAATCATAGAATACTTTCAAGCAATTTCATTCTTTACAATGATATGAACAGATAGTAACAAAAAGGAGCTACTAAATTGGGACACACGATTCAGAATCATCGAAGGGGTTGCTCAAGGTCTACTGTATCTGCATAAATATTCAAGGTTGAAAGTGATTCACAGAGATTTAAAATCGAGCAATATCTTACTTGACGTTGACATGAATCCAAAGATATCCGACTTTGGTATGGCGAGGATATTTGGAAGGCAAGAATCTGAAGCAAACACGAAAAGAATTGTTGGAACACAGTAAGTAAAACAAGCAATGTTATCATATACGAGTTTATATTACTTGAAATTCTGAAATGCACTTTTCGGATACAACTTCAGTGGCTATATGTCTCCGGAGTATGCCTTGAGAGGCATTGTTTCAACGAAGACGGATGTATTCAGCTTTGGAGTTTTACTGTTAGAAATTGTTAGTGGCAAGAAAAACAACAGCTGCTATGATTCCGAACATCCACTAAACCTCATAGGACTGGTAAGTCTCTAGACTAACATATGAGCTTATCTCACGAAACGTAGAAACATAAAACTGTTAGTACTATGTTTTCTAGGCATGGGAATTGTGGAGAGAAGAGAGAGCTTTGGAGCTAATAGACTCAACGCTGATTGAATCATGCTCACGGGATGAAGTAATGAGATGCATTCATGTGGGACTTCTTTGTGTCCAAGATTATGCAAAAGATAGGCCTTCAATGTCAAGTGTGGTTACCATGCTTATGAACGATACGAGACAACCACCACCACCACCAGAGCGACCAGGATTTTTCATAGAGAGAGGGGATCAACGTGCAGAGATCTCTGAAGAAGTAGTAAGATATTCGATAAATGGGCTATCAATATCAGAGTTGAAAGCAAGATAAGTTTTACCAATACAGTGAAAATTGAAAATACAAAAATGATCAGTTGGAAAGTAGCTTACTCAACATTCTTTTGATGAAGTGTAAAAAGTTTCCTAACTTCAAGTCTTCATTCATATGTACAACCTTATTTGTAGGACTGATTTCAAGTCCTGTTTCTTTGATTGTTACATTATTATAACTTAAATTAGAAATATTGATCGTCGGGAGTGGAAGGGGAGCCTTGGAGTAACTGGTAAAGTTGTGGCCATGTAACCAAGTGGTCACGGGTTCAAGCCGTGGAAACAGCCTCTGGTAGAAATGCAAGGTAAGGCTACATACAATAGACCCTTGTGGTCCGGCCCTTCCCCGGACCCCGCGCATAGCGGGAGCTTTAGTGCACCAGACTGCCCGTTATCTGATCGTCGGGAATGACAATGTTTATGCAAGTATATACAATAGTGTGATTTAGAAATGAGGTCATGAATGCATACAGGAAGAGAAGAAAGAAAATGTTGGTCTTTGCTAATGAAGAAAGACATCATGACAGGTGAAATTCTGATGCCTCCACACTTTAAAAGGTGCACTATAGAGAAGAGTTGAATATACAACCACTTCAACAACAACAACATACCCAGCGTAATTCCACCAGATAGGATCTGGGGAGGATAGGGTGTACGCAGACGTTATCCATACCTCTTGGAGATAGAGAGGATGTTTCTGAAAGACCCTCGGCTAAAGTAACTCATAACAAAGCTAGCTTAATATACAATCACCAAATGTGTTATAGTCCCTTCACTGCCTTCAGAGGAGTTTCTGAACTCTCACCATTTGTAAATTTTAGACAAAAGGGGTAACTGGATGTACATATATTTTCTCATTCAGACTTTTACATGTTCCACAAATTGGCTGTCAGTTAGTTTACACTCAACCTGTTCATCCCAAATTACCAATATCTCCCCCACCCCAAAAAAACAAAATAATTATTTTACAATTTTGGTTTTCACCTCAAGTCATGAACTCACTACAGTTCTGATGATTTAGCTTCATCAATGTTTTCTTTGTCGCTAACAAAAACTAAACGATCGCCATCTCTGATCAACTCTATATCGTCGATCTCAGCTCCATCTTTGCTTACAACTTTGACCTGAGAGATTCCATATCTACTAGAACCAATTTGAAGTAGCTCTTTAAAACTCTCTGGAAGTAAAACGAGTTTTCCCGCGTTGTCCCCTTTCTCGGGGCAACACACTGTCACTCGGGGAGCGTAAGTCTTTGTTGTCGTGGCACTTACATTAGACTCGTTTCTAGATAAAAGCACGTCGTGCTCATTGGTCTGCTTTGCTGACATTATCCCGAATAATGAGTTGTGGAAGTTATTAGTCCTACGCCTGGGACGTGATCGCCCTGATGATCCGTCTAATCCTAGAAATGAGACTCCGTGGGATGCAGGAAAGATTGTTGGCTCACTTTTGAACCTCCCAAGGAACCGAACCCCTCGTTCCTCGGGGATAGGATCAACGGATCGAGTTCTCATCACTACCCTGGATTCGAAGAGTTCTTTGATATCTTCATGTCCTTGTTGCTCAGCAAGGTCCCGGGGGGTCCAATTATGCTCGTCTGGTTGGTCAACGTTAGCCCCTCGATCCAAGAGGTACTTTACTATTTCTATGTTTCCTTCACAAACAGCAACATGGAGTGCTGATGACCCGTTCATCTTGGGAAGCGTGACATCCCCGCCATGACGGACAATGTCCTTGAGCAAATTCAAGTTGTTTTGTTCAACAGCAACACAGGCGAAATGTCCCACATCACCAGCTGATAGTTTAGCACCATTGTCAATGAGTAACCGGATCACTGGCTCGTGCTTCCCCATTATAGCCTCCCACAATGGCACATTGCCTTCTGAATCTGCGTATACAAAGAGAGTTCCGGGGCAAATCAGTAGACATTGTGAAAAAACACGGATTTAACGTTTGGACAAAAACAAATTGTGGCAACAACAGTTTGAAAATAGAACTGGAGCATACCTCTACTGTTGGGATCAGCCCCGAAATCAAGCAGAAGAACCACACAGTTCTCAATGCCTTTAGACGCGGCGATATGCTGATGAGAGAAAACCAATAAGAAAGGGGAAAAAATGAGAAATGAATGTACATAGAATCCAAGATCGAGTAACAGAAGTTCGTAAGGGTACTATTAACCAGTGCAGATCTTCCATTGTTATCTGCTTCGTTTGGATCAAGACCGCGCTTCAACAAGTGATGCAACAATAAGTCATCACCTCTAAGTGTTGCAAAGCAAAGGGTGAGAGGCAAGTCCATTCTACCGCGAGCTAGCATGTGCTCGGTCTCCAGTAGAACTCCCTCCATTATTGGATTCTTCATTTCCTTCAAGTGCTGCTCAGAGAAAAGAGAAAAACATAACAGTTATATATTTTAGTCGAATCATGCTATTATTCGTGATCATCAAAATCAGAAATATTAAGAGGCATTCATACCTGAAGGAGATTATTCATGATTATGGTCCCGTCCCCAACATTGGCCTGGACGATATTCAGAAATGTGGTACGATTCATACGTAGTAGCTGGCAGAGTCTCTTTGTTCGTACTGTAAATAGTTGAGGCCTATAACAAAGAACCCCGATTTCACCACAAAGATCACCAGTCCTGACCTCCCCAACAACCTGAAATATCCATTTTGGTATCAGCTCACCACTTGTGGTTTCGGAAAAGATTTATATGTGCTTCATCAAAAAGAATCGAGTGAACGTATTGAAAATATGAAGGTTTTTGTGCATGTTAGATGAAACTTGCCTGTTCAACTCCGTTTTTAAGCACCACTAGATCCTGTCGGATAGATTCAACATTAATTAGACTTGTACTATCAAGTAAAATACCACGATACATGAAAATTTCCGCATTCAAATAACAAAAAGAGGCTGATAATTACCACAGCTCCTGTTACAAGAATATAGAAGTCGGTTGGTGCTTCGTTCTGCAAAATGACATCCTCTTTGGGAGGAAAGTACTCTGCCTTCATCTCGGAGACCTTGAATCACGGAGAAAATGTCAAATGTAAAAGAAAACGTGCTAAAAAGATTTAGGACAGCGATAAATTATCTGATTCCTATAGTACCAGCTGGAAGAGTAGATCGTTTGACACTCCGCGAAACAAGTAAACCTTATCTACTAAAGAGTAGAAAAGAAAATGTGAAACGCTTGAACGGATGGCTTTAGGAAGAGACTCGAGTGTCTCTTGCTGCTGCAGCCCTTCCGAGTCTGTTCTGAACTTCAAGCACAAGTGTGCAAGCATCTGATCTTGGAGGCGAGCGGGCAATTGGTTCCTCTGTGCAAAGCTTGAAGCAGCTTGAATTGTGTCTCTCTGTAGCAGCAATTCAACAGATGCATTTTAGAACCTAAAATAAAATTATAGAATTACTGATAAAACAAATCAAGCGATAAGACAATTTACTCACAAATTTTCTAGTCCTACTCGTCCCGTGCACAACCAAGTTAGTCATATTTCCTATTAAATATGCTGTCAATCCCAAGTTAAAGAGCATGTAGAAAATATCAAAGATCATTTCCCGCGTATTCTCTGGATGCAGATCACCATAACCGACTGTAGTAAGAGTAGTTATCGACCAATAAATAGAAGTGATATAACGAATCCACAAGCTCTGATTAAGGAAGTCATCCATAGAGGCTCCAATCCATGTCTTGTTTGGATTGGGATAATGAGCCGCGATCAGATAATAAAAGCATGCGGCACAATGAACAGCAAAAAGAGTGACCTATAGATAAGAAGAAAAAAAAAAACAATACATAGATTAGAACAACATCGATCAACGCTTAAACAAAGAAGCGTGAAATGTACTTACACAAACAAGCTTTGCACATCGAACCCAAAAGTAATTGAAGTTCCTATCTTTCTCCAATCTATTTCAAAGAAATAAACACAAGGTTGTTATTCACTAAGCTTCGAGGGAAAGGATATGAGTTTATACAGTCAGACCTCTCTATAACAGTCATCACCTATAACAACATTTCAGTATAACGACTTTTACGTATATGTTCTCTATAGTAGCATTTCGCTATAGCAGACAAAAAAATATCAGGACAAACAACACTGTTATAGAGAGGTTTGACTGTAGTAGCATTCATCATTAGAAGGCCAAGTAGTTTACCTGGCAAACAATGCACTAACTCTTCGTAGACGCCACAAACGAAGCATATTGAATAATCCATACTGACGTAAAGGTTTTGGGGAAATCTTCACAGCAAGTTCTGAAGGGATTGTTGATATGACATCGAATAAGAACCAAGTACTCGTGTACTTCCAAGCGATCTTTTTGTGATCATCAACAAGTAGATAAGTGGTTCTGTCCAAGTAAGCTACAAAGAAGGTAAGAATGATATCAATCGCGAAGAATCCATTGACAACGTTGTCAGTCTTGGCGAGCGGTCCTGTTGGTTTTCCAAGAAAGCCAAACTCGAACGGGGACACCCAAGCAGTGTAGACAACCAGTACAACTAGAAAAGTCTCCCATAACCTGCAAACATTACATTAACCTGAGCTGATTTTAGCAAAAATCCATGTTCATTTCTATGGGTCAGACATCTAATTAAACGACGAGTGGGACTAATTACCAATCAAAATCTCGAAAGAGAAAAGAACTATGACTCGTGAATTAAGTGCGACATGTTGAACTTGTTAGCACATTTCTAATATGCTTGTCTACAAGAAAATGAAGACAAAATCATCTCCACCTTCTAAATAAGTGAAGTTAATCTAGCTGCTAAGTCCATTAAATTTCTTGAAGAAACTATGTGAGATGAGAAATTAACAACATTGGTTACAAATTTAGATATAGGATTGTTCTTATTAAGCAATGCAAAACTGTAGCAAGGACAGCCCAGTGCACGAAGCATCCCGTGTTCATGTAGGATTCAGGAAGGGTCGCATCAGTGGCTGATTCCACCATTCGAACCCGTGACCCATAGGTCATATGGAGACACAACTTTACCGTTGTTCCAAGGCTCCCCTTATGGCAAACTAAAACAATGTTGCCAAAAGATTTGGTTGTCTTAGAAGTTATATGCTGCGGCTAGAAACACGTGTTAGATTTTTTTGATTACTCTGTTAAATCCTAGAAAAAAAAATTAATTCTCCAAGATATGCCCTCTCTGTACTTCAAAAATGTTATTGCATCCGTGTTGGATCCTACAAAACAAAGGGTCCATTTCTTAAGGATCCAACACGCACCGGTTGACACTTTTGAGGAGTCCGAGCAATATTGGAAATAAAACAAAGGGCTCATTCCAACAGAGTCAACAAACTTAAAAGTGAAATTTGCCAATTTTTTATTAGTTTTGTCAGAGAATGCCGTTTTCGATAAAATAGTTGAGATACGCGTAAGTTGGTTAAATACAATAAAAGATAAAAGGGGATAAAGAAAAAGGGTTTTAGTTGGTGTCAAAAGAGGCAACTGGAGTAGCAGTAGAAAAGACAAAAGGTACACCAGTGGAAAAGATGATTTTTGTTTATGCTGCAGAAAAGACAAATCAAAGAATGATATTTTGTCCCCCACCCACCAAGAAAAGAAAATAACAACCCAACAACCTAACATCACTGTAATTTTATAAAAGTGGGGTTCGAAGATGACGTAGAAAAACTATTTCTGGTAGACCCAAAGAAAAGAACAACCAACAACATAACATCCACTGTAATTTTATAAGTAGGAATTCGAAGAAGATGTAGAAAAGTTGTTTCTGATAAACCCAAAGAAAAGAACAACCCCAACTTTAGATAGATATTACTTTTCTTCAAATATCATCTTTTTTATGTTCAAACGCCTACTAATATTCCTTGACATTTTGTCATTTTACATTCATATATCTATGTACTCTGTCAAAATTGTTGGAGGTAGAAAATACTCATACAGATAGTCAACGTATGCTCAAGATGACCAATTTATCACTGTCTTAGGTAGTCAATCAACTTGTGCTACTAAAATTTCTCTGTTTTACCACCGTCACTAATTTTAAAAAAAACTAGTAATTTCATTTATTTATTTTACTAGAAAATTCCTAGAAGCAAGGAGTAACACAAGGAGAAAATAAAGCATTGGACAAGATCTAGAGACACATGTTTCATGTTTACTCAAAGATTCTATCTTTTTCTCCAACAAAAAGTCAAAAGAAAATAGTGAAAAGAAATTTTCAAAGATTAGTCAAATCAAATCTCATTATTGGAAAATATTTTCATAATTTTGAACCTTTAAAAGTAAATCCTATTCACAAAATCATGAATAATCCATAGATCAAATTTGTGTTTTTTTTTTGGTCTTGGAAATTAAAAAAAAAGCATAGTCTTTGATTGATAAAAAATTCCATAGAGGTTATTTTCATCAACCCCCTAAACAAGAAAATTAACAAAGATGATTGAACAAAGACTTCAAAAATTTAATAATGCACAAGGTGTACTATATTGTTAAAAAAAAGAAAAAGAGAAAAAAACATTGTGGTGGAGCATACTAGAAGATCCTATACACTTTTTAAAATTAGAGAGATTAAGGTTCGAATTTCAGTAATGTCACGCTGGTTGACACCGTTGTTACTAAAAGATGTATACTTTTCAAGCTTCTTCTTCTTTTTTATAAAAAGGTGTCAGCTTGCGTATAGCTTTTACTAATTTCATCATTATAGGTAAGAATTGTCTATTATTTTGTCTTTTCTGTAATTTAAATTTAGTTTATAGATCTTAGTCGTCATGTAAGGCCCACTAAAGGGTCGGAATTTCATATCTTGAATTTCTTCATTCCCAAAACTCGAACCATTACACTAAATCCCAAATTGTTTAGAATCCACTATATCAACCATATATTTTCATTTATTGCTTTAAGTAATATTCATCAATCTTTAATATTCATACAAAAAGAAGATATATACACCCATAGACATAGAAACAGAATAAAGTGGAGAAATGTCCACCAGAAAACACTTCCCCTTTTAATGGCTTTACGCAGCACGAATCTGAATTAGTCGAGTCAAAAAATTCCGAATACCAAATAATTTAAACTAAAAAAAATGATAGCAGAAAAAACAACAGCGAAGATTCCTCCTTTAATATCTTTATGTGACACGAATTTGGATTAATCGATAAAAAAAAACTCTAAAAATGACTAAACTGAACAAAAAACGTTAGAAGAAGAATAGAGAAGTTTGCCCTTTAACGATCTTATACAGCACGAATCTAAATTAGCCGAGTGCAAAAAATGATTTAAACCAAAAAAGAATGATAAAAAAAAGAAGAACATAGAAGCTTCCTCCTTTAACGGCTTTATACGATACGAATTTAAATTAGTCGAGTTAAAAAAAAATAGAAGAAGAAGAATGGAGAAGTTTCCCTTATCCTCCTTATGTAGCACGAATATGAATTAGCCGAGTCAGAATGATAAAAGAAGAAGAATAGAAAAGCTTCCCCGGGCCTTTCACCATCTTATACGATACGAATCTGAATTAGTCGAGCCAGTAATTTCTGAATACCAAATGATTAAACATAAACTAAAAAGAAGAAGAATGGAGAAGTTTGTCCCTTATCCACCTTATGCAGCACGAATCTAAATTAATCGAGTCAGAATGATGAAAGAAGAAAAAGAATAGAAAAGCTTGCCCCCTTCACCATCTTATACGGTACGAATCTGAATTAGCCGACTCAAAATGATAGAAGAAGAGAGAAGCTTGCTCCTTTCACCATCTTATATGATACGAATCTGAATTAGCCGACTCAAAAGGATAGAACATAAAAGAACAGTCTTGCAACATACGAATCTGAATTAGTTGAGCCAGTAAATTATTCCGAATACGAAAATGATTAAACACAAACTATAATAAAAAAGAAGAAGAATTAATAAAGAACCTGTATTGTCGATCATAAGGTGAAACAATAAATCTTTTAAGCTTGACTCTTCTATTACTTCTAGCACCAAGTGATGGTAGAATCCCAGTAGAAAGACTATAATGGCTACTTTCTCTTGACAATTGTTCTATTTCTTGTGCTGCACCACACATTGAAACTCCCAATACTCCAAGTCCTCTATTATCTCCCATAGCTACCTACAATTCTTTGTTTTAATTTTCAAGAAACTTTTCTTTGTGTGTGTGTGTATATATATAGAAAGAGATTTTGGAGATTTTTATAGAAAAATAATCATAGGGATTAGGGGGGTGTATAAAAAAGGGAAGTTATTTATAGAGAAAAAAAGGTCACTTTATCTAGGAGACACCTACCATGTAGTCTCTCGTGAATGTTAAACACATGTTGGTGGTGATGTTTATGTATTTATTTTGACTTATGTGAGAAACTAAGGAAAAAAAGAGGAACTTTTATACTCACCTTTCCGTTCCTAAATATTTGTCACGTTTTTTATTTGCACGCTCCTTAAAAAAATATTACTTCATTCATTTCAAAAAGAATGACCTACTTTTCTTTTTAGTTCATTCAAAAAGAATGACTCTTTCCTTTTTTGGCAACACTTTAATTCCAATTTTTCACGTGATATGTTTAAGACTACATGATTAAAGGACATTTTGGTACATTTGACATAACTTTAATTTAAGACCACAAAATTCAAAAGTCTTTCTTTATTTTCTTAAACTCCGTGTCAAGTCAAAATAGGTCATTCTTTTTTAAACACAGGGACTGAGGGAGTAACTAGAGAGTTATTTGACTAATTATCTTTATTGATTACTCTTCTCTTTAATATTTTCTCTTTTTTGTATTATATTAATATCTCTCCATAACTATGATTAAGAGTAAAGGTAAAAATAAATAATTAATTATGTTTTAATTTTCTAAAATGACAAGTATTATAAAATATTTATTTTCGGTAAGGATGACAAGTATTTAGGAGCGGAGGGAGTAAAGTTTCTGTTTGTCACTTTACTGGGCCCAATTAAATTTGGCTTCGCTCATTGCAGTGTTCATTTATGGGGACGAGCTCCCAACATGACTTTTTCATTTTCAGATGCTCGAATCTGAGACTTCTAGTTGATTGTGGAGATCGTGGTGGAGGTAGAAGTCTGATTACGGATTCAGGTGTACCCAATAATTTTTGCTCAAATAGTGTATTTGCGTTGAGAAATTCATTAAATATGCACACATATTGAATCTAAAACTCAGTTATTAACACTTGAAGTAGTCATTTTAAAAATTCAGAACCCATAAAATTTAAATTCTGACTTTACCTCTGGGTGAAAAAATCGAGAACCATCCCAACACAACTCATATTGATACGTTTTTGTCTTTTATTTGTTTGTGCACACGTATGACAAATATAAACATATAATCAAGTCTGTTTGTTTTAATTTATATGATAAATTTTTATCAGGAATTTAATAAAGAGCGAGGGATATTGAAATTTATAATTTAACACAAGTCAATGAAATTTATGTGATTATAAATCAACTTATTAAGATAAAATAAAAAAGTAAAATTAAAATTATTATTAAATATAAAATATATTATATTTTTAAATTAAAAAAATAACACATAAATTAAGACAAAAAATAATAATAATAAAACATGTAAGGTGTGTGATTATAAGCGTGAATCAAGGATATATATAGTGTTTTATTTACGAATTCATTCGAATTCAATAATTTTGATTAAATTCATACCTTATAAAACATGTTGTTGTTTGACTGATGTAAGAAAAAGGAAAAGGAGAGGAACTTTTACAGGTTTTCTGTTGTCACTTTTTTGCCCCTAAAGTTTGTGCAAACACATGGCAATTATACATACTTCCTCCGTTCCTTTTTAGTTGGCATGTTAAGACTTTACACATTCATTAAAAAAATTAATTAAAAGTGTAATTTGACTCATATACTCCTTCTTAGTCTTTGTCTATTTATGTGTCTCTTAATTTTAGAATAATTAATGCTAAGGGCAAAGTTGGAAGAAAGTACTTAATTCTCTCTTGATTCTTTAAATTGACAAGTATTTTGTAACAACTATTTTTAGTATACATGACAACTAAAAAGGAACAGAGGGAGTATTAGTATATTTTTTCACTCATGAAAAGTGAAAAGATAAAAGTGTCGGCTAATCGGTCACGAAGTACATATTATTCTTGTCTTATACTCCCTCCGTTCCTTTTTAGTTGTCATGTTGAGCTTTTCGAGAGTCAATTTGACTAATTTTTAAAGCTCAATTAGATTAGATTAACTTAATATTTTAAAACTAAAATTTAGATATTCAAAAACTATACGAAAAATACTATAAGTTGTAATTTTTCTCATATCAATATGATGAAAAAATACATGTTAAAATATTGGTCAAACTTCATATTATTTAACTCTCAAAATAGAAATCATGTCAACTAAAAAAGATTTTAACCCAAACAAGTTATCCAAAACTTGGCAACCAAACAAGAAACCAAAATTTATCCCTGGACTATTTATTTTATTCCAGGACTATTTGTTCGTATCCCTCACACCAAACGACCCCTTAAGGTATTGTCTGTTTTAAACTTAGACTTGCACACATTTGTTCGTTAGATTTTAACCCAAAAAATGTCATTTATTTTTTATGAGGTCTCTAACTTTCTTCTCTCGTTTCAATGTGGGATTCACCTAAAGTATAATGTGTACTCCTTCAAATGTTTGCCCTCTGTCATGGACAACGTCACACATTCAGGAGCAAATTCAAAATTTAGAGTTTATAGATTTCTAGAACAATCTCAAATTAATATTTATAACAGTAATTGATTTAATAATCAAATATTTATAAATTTAATAAATTTTTGAATATACGTACACAAATATAATCTAAATAAAAGTTAATAAATTCTTGTGAACCCGTATACAAATTTCTAGATCCATCTCTATTAACTTGTCACCTTTTTTTTGCCCTTTGTTTTGTGGCAAATATATAATCTTCTTGTCTTTTCCTTTAAAGATTCGAACTACATTATACCCTCTCTTTTTTCCTTCTAATTAAGGTGACTTTGTTGGGCATAATATACAAGTTGAAACAATATTTGTGGTACAAAATGTGTGTGCCTTATCATAAGAAGTAAAATTAAAGTGGAACAAAATATTTTTTTTGGTAAAAGATTGAATATGATTCGAGTAGTATTAAAGTTTAATTTATGGAGTCTAGTCTAGTCCATTTGTTAGTACCAAATTGTTTCATATTTTTGTGGTGTTTGTACTTGTAGATAAAGTTTGTCGAAGTTTTATTACTTCTTTCGTCTCAATTTATGTGAAGAATATTATAGATACAGATTAAAATATTTAATTTTTTGTGTAAATATATTCCATCGATTACGTTTATTGGAGCTGATTTTTATGAATAGAAGCGAGCCATTATTCTTATTGCTCATTCGACGAAAATAAAGTCGGATTTATCGAAGCCCACGAAGAAATTAAAACGGGACAATACACAAATGCCCTTTAAAGAGAGTGGCTTTGTATTTTTGCCCCCCATAAAAATGGTCTTACAAAAATAGTCTTCCTTGTTTTTCATGTATAGAGCAACTACCTTTTTGCCCCTCTACACCTTAAATATTTTTAAATAACTATCAATGCTCATTTATCTCTCAACTTTTATATATATTTCTTTTTCTCTTTTTTTTTTCTTTTTTTTATTTCTATTTTTTCTTTTCTTTTTTTTATTTCTACTTTTTCTTTTTTCTTTTTTTCTCGACCTTTATTTTTCTTTTATTTTTTGTTTTATTCTTTCTTCTACGTTTTTTTCTTTTTTCTCAATCTTTTTTTTTCTTTTCTCCTCTCAATTCTATTTTTTCTCCTTTTATTTTTTATTTTTTTATTTTTTTTATTTTTCTCAACCTTTATTTTTTGTTGTCTTTTTTTTCTTCATTTTTTTCTTTTTTTCTCAATATTTATTTTTTTCTCTCAACTTCTATTTTTTTTATTTTTTCTTTGGTTTTTAATTTTTCTTTTCTCTTTTTTTTAATCAATTTTTTCGACCTTTATTTTTTTTATGAGATGTTCTATAATTCTTGCTTTAGAGGCAAGACTTAGCCCAAAGACTTTCAAACAAAAAATTACGCCCATAAGCAAGACTTGACACTAGTATATTGTGTCTTGATTTATGAGATATTTTATAACACTTGCCTCAGAGGCAAGACTTAGCCCAAGGACCTCTCAAAAAATACAAGTTACGCTCCATGGGCAAGAGTTCACACTACTTCATTATGTCTAAATTTATGAGATACTCTATAACTCTTGCCTTAGAGGCAAGACTTAGCTCAAGGATTTTTAAACAACAAGTTATGCCCCACGAGCAAGACTTGACACTACCTCATTGTGTCTTGATTTATGAGACATTCTATAACTCTTGCCTTAGAGACAAGACTTAGCCCAAAGACTTTCAAACAACAAGTTACGCCCCATGGGCAAGAGTTGACACTATCATATTGTGCTTGATTTATGGGATGCTCTATAACGTTTGCCTAAGAGGCAAGACTTAGCCCAAGGACTTCCAAATAACAAATTACGCCCCATGGACAAGAGTTGACACTACCACATTGTGTCTTGATTTATGCGATGCTCTATAACTCTTGCCTTAGAGGCAAAACTTAGCTCAAAGACTTTCAAACAACAAGTTACGCCTCATTGGCAAGAGTTGACACTAGCACATTATGTCTTGATCATGAGATGCTCTATAACGTTTGCCTTAGAAGCAAGACTTAGCCCAAGGGCCTCCCAAAAAATAAGTTATGCCCATGGGCAAGAGTTAACACTACTTCATTGTGTCTTAATTTATGAGATGCTCTATAACTCTTGCCTTAGAGGTAAGACTTAGCTCAAGAATTTTTCAAACAACAAGTTATGCCCCACGAGCAAGGATTGACACTACCTCATTGTGTCTTGATTTATGAGATGTTTTATAACATTTGTCTTAGAGGCAAGACTTGTTCCAAAGGACCTCCAAACAACAAAGCACGCTCTTAAGTTTACTTCGATTTCAAAGAAAGAAGATCTTCTTTGCGGATTATCCAACTTTTTTTGTTCATTAGCAAAAAATAATAGAGGTTAAGAAAAAAGAAAAAAAAAGAAGAATAAAAGAGAAAAGGAAAAAAAAAAGAAAAAAATAAAAGAAGAGAAAAAAAAGAAAAAAGAGAAAAAAAAAGAAGAGAAAAAAAAAAAAAAAAAAAAAAAAAAAAAAAAAAAAAAAAAAAAAAAAAGAAAAAAAAAAAAAAAAAAAAAAAAAAAAAAAAAAAAAAAAAAAAAAAAAAAAAAAAAAAAAAAAAAAGGTTGAGAAAAAAAAAGAACAAAAAAAAAGTTAAGGGAAAAAAAGAAAATAAAAGAAAATAAAGGTTGAAAAAAAAGAAAACGAGAATTAAAAAAAATTGAGAAAAAAGAAAAAAAAAGATAAAAAGTTAAAAAGATAAGAAGAAAATTAAACATTAAAAGTTATGAGACAAATGAACATGAGAGTTATGGTATAGAGGGGCAAAAATGTATATGTTCTATACATAAAAAGGAAGGAAGGGTATTTTTTAAAGACTTTTCTTATGAGGGGCATAAATTGAAGACCACTCACTTTTGAGGACACTCCATGTAATTTCCTGAATTAAAACCTATCTCGTCAAAGATAGGGAACGATGCAACGATAAGATTATTTCATGGTTCTTCTTTTTTTTTTGCCACATTAAAGGAAAAAATAAAATTAATTAATTGTCCCTTTATATAAAAATTATGTAATATCTTGACCATTTATAGAATTGTATTACCCTTAAATTAATTTAAAGTAGTAATACAAACTTAACGCAAAACATGGTAGTTAAATAATGTAATGATTAATGGTTCGTTAAATATGTTAAGTTTCACAAAAATAGGAATAAAAAGAGCACATTTCAAATAACTAAAAATTAAATACATTTAATCAAATATCATAAGAATCGAAAACAAAGTTTATTACTCCATTTAAGGGGTTGAAAGCTCAAATCTGCTTAAATCATTTTTAAAATGGAAATATATATTACTACATATTGCTAAACAAGAACGAGATGAATAAAAAATTATTTACACTTGATATATTCACCAACTAATACAATAATAATAATAATAATATATTTTAATAATAATAATAATATATTTTAATATAATTACAAAAATAAGATCCAGAAAGAATGGATGTATACAGATTTTAATCTTATTTTTGTAAAGTAGAGAAGTTATTTTAATAGACCCTCCGCTCAAGAAAATTTTACCAAATAATGAATGTAAAATATATGTCCCGGCCATTGTAGACGTGTGTCGCCCAAGGCATAAGGGGCATGATGACTTGACGTCATCCTCACCTTCCTTCGGCTTATCACCGACAATCTATTCAGGGTATCGCTATCGTGTGGAAAAAAAAACGTAGGACGAAGGGATGTCTTCACTATAATTGTGTAATATTTCATCTAACTTTACTTATTAATTATGATAATTAAATTATTTTATCGATATAAATATCAAGTGTGAATAAATTTATACCGAATAATTCTCCTAATCAAGAGTCATGACACCGAGTGACAGCCCCAATGGCATAAGGCGACCTTAACAATGTGCCTAGAAAAACAGCCCTTCAAATATTATATATTTATATTTTTTATTTACTATATTTATTTTTTAAAAGGTCATTTGGTAGCTGATAGAGTTATACAAATATTAATAATATAAATTAGTTATAAAAAAATTTATATATTTTTTATTTTTATTTTTATTTGTCATATTTGAATTTGACACGTTTCATAAGAAAATAATGGACATGATTATCTTATCGCATTATTCTTATCAATTGATGTTTAGTATTTAGCCTTGAAAAATAATTTGGAGAATAAATAATTATATCAAGGGTAAAATATGAAAAAGAAATGATTGTCTTTTCTTGAGACGTTAAAAGTGACAATTAAAAGTGAATATATATTTTTGAAATAGTAGACAAGTAAAAGTGAACGGTTATATTTTACTCCCTCCGTTTCAATTTGTTTAATTTAATTTTTTTTTTAGTCCGTATAAAAAAGAATAACTCTTTTCCTTTTTAATATTTCTTTAATTTCAACTTTACACATGACATATCTTTAATTTAAGACTATAAAAAATCAATATTTTTCTTTATTTTCTTAAACTCATATCAAATCAAAATAGATCAAACAAATTGAAACGAATAAATATTATTTATTTATTCGACCGACCAAAGAAGGGGAAAAAAAGATAATGGGCCCCACAAAATAGTCAACTTGATCGAGCAGTTAAAAGCCTTAATCTGGCAAATGATAGTTGACTTCTTGGAGATGCACTGCTCCATCCACTCCTTCATTAAATTTAGAAATAAATTCACTTGATATATTTGACTTCTAATTTATTTTATTATCTACTAATATTATCTTTTCAAGAAATAATTTTTTTATTATGAGCTCATTAATGATAATAGTTTTGTGAAGCCCATGACGAAAAGCGTGTCGACAAGGGCGGATCGAAGAAAAGAACTGACAGATATTAGCCTAGTAAACTTTTGAACAATGGGGTGCATATTATATCATTAGGCGATTCATTCCCCTATCGAATGGAAAAGGAAAAGTGAAGATCTTGATAAGATAAATCACAAGTATACATAATTTTAGTGTTTTTGGGCTCGATGGAAAGATAGTTAAGAGAAATTTGTGGGATTTGTTGGACCAAAGCAAATAATACGTGTCATGAGCTGGAGTATTTGTGATAATATGGTATTGGAACCCAACGCTCCCTCAGTACAGTATGAAGCAAACATCAGCGAGGACTTTGAGTCCCTAAAGGGAGGGTGTATTTACACCTATGTTAAAGGACAGACCAACGAGGGCGTATCAAAGAAAAGGACTGACATATTTTTAAATTTAAGCTTCTGAAGAACGGTGCATGCATGTTACACATTGGTATGAGTGAGAAAAATAAAAGCTTTTACAAGTTCATATATAATAACTTTTTGGGGCTAGATAATAATGTAACTCGAGAAGTAAATTTGTGAAATCAAAGCGGACAATATACATTATGGACTTGTATCGTGATAATTTTGAAAAGTTCAACTTCATGCACGTCACTACCAACATATATTTGGTGTATTTGTCTGCCAAACTAATTACATTCTTGCCATTATTTTAAAAAAATGATTACATTATATAAACATTTAATTAATATCTCCACGTCATTGAACACCATCATATAAAAATGAAATAAAGAGTGTTATTTTATTATTTAAGCATTAAATATATGTTAATCAGAGTCTTAAGAATTTCAGAAACACATGAAATCTAATTATGTATTATCTTATTATTTCAATGTCAATCAAAGCCTAATTAAGAATTTCATATCTCTAATTGGCATAAATACTCGATGTGGAAAAAATAAATAATTAGGAGTCTCCAATTATGTTACTGTCATTGTTTATTTATTTTGTCTGTTCACTAATTTCCAGTAATATTTGGATTAATATATGAATTCTGACATATTGTTGGAGATTAAAATGGTGTTAATTATCTCAAGTCTATCCATATGAATTAATTAGAAATATAAAATCGATTACATCATTTAATTATTGAAAAAAAAACAATTATGCTTTCATTTTCAATAGATTAATGCCTGCTTATCAGTCAATAAAAACACTAAAGAGAGTTACTCCCTCCGTTTCATATTACTTGACCCTTATTAACTTGACACATCCCTTAAAAAAAACTTTAATTAGAGGTGTAATTTACTAAATTAACCTTACTAATAGTATTTTGGAATTCTAAATTTGACTACTACTATTTTATGTAGTTTTTTAATACTAAGGATAATATGGGAAAGAAGTAATAAAATTCTCTTGATTTGCGAAAATGGACAAGTAAATTGAAATATTTATATTTAGCATAGAGGCCAAATAAAATGAAACGGGGGGAGATTAAGGTTCGTCTTCTAAGTTCTATCATACTAGAAGAATAAATGTAAATAAATCATAAATACATGTTCATACTCTAAATTAATTAAGAAGATTACACTTCAGATTTTAAAAGATTAATTAGTACTAAGCTAGTTGACTTGAGAATAAAAGAACTGCATTATGCAACAAATAGGATGATAACACATCAAACAAAATAGGAATTGGTCTCCAAAAAAAGAAAAAAAATTAAAAATAAACGAAAGTCATCACAATGTAGAAAAATAATGACAATTTTGGTGTTGTTGATGTGCTTGATGCTTCCACTTCTTTATTTTTATGTTAGTGAGATGTTGGGTGATATTAGAGCTAGAAATTTTAACAAGGGTAAATAATACATTACTAAATTTAACAAGGGTAAATAATACATTACTATACTCTCTTTAAATTTTTCATTTCAAGTTTGGTATAAGTTTTGCAATTTGACTCATCCGGATTCGCACCAAGAAATTTTGTTTTGAAGGGTAAACGCTTCCTATTTATTAGAGGTGACTTTACTTCAAGAATTCAAACTCAAAACCTTTGATTTATATCCGGAGATAGAATTTTGAAGTTATGCGTTTTAGATTCTACAAAAATACTGAATTTTTAATAAATTATTTATACATAATAAGTAAACTTCTTTAATATAAAAAAAAAATTTACATTAAAATTACTAAATTCTGTCAAATTTAATTTGTTATTGAAATGCTAACTCCGTCTTTACTCTAATTAACAACGAAAAAGTACTTATTACTTCATCACAACCTTCGGCTCACTCCTACATTTAGAAATGTCTACAAAAATAGGTGACAAATTTTGCATACCCCCCACATGATTTGGTTCCAAGAAGCTTGACTAATTGTAGTAATAAATAAACTTAATTAAATTAATTGTTTTTGGAAGTATGAGATTTCAACTAAATAAATGAACATGGGTTGTTTGGTTAGTAAAAGCCCCTATTTGGATTTGATATGGAATGGGTTCAAAGTATTGGTTGAATATCTAGCCTTTGGACTTTTCTAGGGTTAGGTATCAGGAGAGGAAAATTAATGTGACCCTTTGACAATATTATATATTTTTTTGGTTTTTATTTGGTGTCCGATATTTGTATTGAAATTCTGACTAATTCTGTCTCACACTGCAGGGCTCATTCTGGGGATGAGGCTTCCAATAAAAAAAAATTCATATGCAAAGTTCAAACTCGAAACCTCTTATTAAGGGTGGAGTAGTCCTACCACTGCACACAACTCATGTGGGTCTTTGACATATTGTCTTTTTCGTTGTAAAATAAGTGTCACTTTTTTCTTGAACGTCAATTAATCAAAATTTTAAAGTTAAATTAACTCAATATTTTAAAATTTACAAAGTTAGAAAAATATATATTATAAATTGCAATTCTAATTTCATATTTATAGTATTTAATTAAAAATATTACTTAGAAGATTTACGAATTTCTCCTTATAGAAAGTTGATCTACAACAACGCCACTTGTGTTACTTGTTATTGGGATCCTAACTAGACGGATGAATTTTCTTGTTTTCACATCCTTAATAAAAAAAAATCTTGAAAGATGCAAGAACTTTTTTCTTATAAACCCTAGTTTAATAGGAGGACAAACTAATAAGTTAACGGGTTAATTAATAACTATATATTTCTAATAATATTAATTTAATAAAATAAAATATAATTTAAATTATTTATCCGAATTCATATTAGTTGGATTTTAAAAAGTGAAAAGGAACAGATAATTTGAAACGAAGTGAGTAATAGAAAAGTATTTTCTTGGCCAAGTCATAAATTTGAGGCATTCAAGTGCATTATTTGCACAATTTGACTTAAGAAACAAAGTATAAAAATGGGACAAGTGTTTCGACCACGTTGTCACTATATGGGGGATAATTGAAGAAAATACTAGTTAATTAGTATTCTTTCCGTCTATGTTTACTTGTTCATCTTTAATTTGACATAAAATTTAAAAAATAATAAAATAATAAGTTTATTATATCACTCCCTAATTATGGTATGTTATTTAGGGGTTGTTTGATAGCTAGTAAAGAAGCAAGTCATTTGTGTATTAAGTAATGCATAAGTTATACAATGTCTTGTAGCTAGTTAGAAAACAAGTTAATTATGCAAGTATGAAATTAATACTACGTTTAATTTGCAATTTAGAGACCCACATAACTAATATATGTATAAGTTATGTTATGAGAAAATTGATGTATTATATTATGCGGAGTAGAATATGAAATAGCTAATACCTTCATAGTTAATACTCGCATAATTAATGTTTACATAACTAATACTTGCATTACTAATATTTATAAATTCTAACCAATTACCAGACGACCTTTAATGTTGGAAATTAAATTGAAAATAATTAAAGCATTAATAACAAGGATAAAATAGGTATAACATGCTAAATTATCTTTTGATATTTCAAACTGAACAAATAAAAGTAGACATTTATTTTTAGTATAATAAACAAGTAATCGTGAATGAAAGAAGTACTTTAATTTATATTGATTAATAAATGGAACAATATCTTTTTCAACTTAAAATAGGAACCTATTGATATATAGGCTCATAACTTAAGAGGCTCAAGAAAAAAAAGCTCGATGCTCAAACATTGAAGTACGTAGATATTCAAACAAGAGATCGATTTACTAATAATTAATTTGTGGATTGCAAGACCAATAAAGGTCAAATTTGACATTTGAGATTGCATTAATCGAAGATACGCAATAGAAGAAATTGCTTTGCATTAGCATTTGAGATTGCATTAATCGAAGATACATGACAAAAAGAAATTGTTCTGCATTTTTAAACTTCAACTTTAAAAAAACATCAAATTAAAATTTAAAAAAATTGCATCGTGATTTTTCTCGTTGTGATACTAACGAAAATGTGAGGCCATGAATTAAGGATACTTATTATTTGTCCAAAGTTTGCTAACAACCTAACACAACACTATCATTCAGAGACGAATTCAAAATTTAAAATTTATGAGTTCTCAACGATCTTAAATAAAAAAAAAAAAACTTTATCTGAAGTGCCCAAAGGATGTATATTGAAAAGTTTAAGCAAATTTTATTTCTGTCGTTAAAACAAGCGCTTATTTTGTTATTAAGTTCTCAACAAATAATATCTATATATTTAATAAATTTTTCAATATAGAGTACGCAATTCGATATCCTACCTCATTCATCACTTGAAGCAAATTTTGTCTTTATTTTCACATTTGTGTGATCGTTAATGTCAATCGACAATACGTCACAACAAAAAATATTGAGCACCAAATGATTTATTTTATTCTAAAAATATTAATTACCACGATGACCCTGTTAAATTATTTTACAAAAGTCATAACAAATATAATATATGCATTAATTTTAAATCTATAAAATTTGATTGTAAGCTAAAATTATTGACCTCAACAGTCTAGTGTCCCAAGGGTCACAATTCCAACCATAGTGCCTAGTAAAATCTTTCCTAATATTTTTATAATTATAGTGATTTAAATTTGCAACTTGTTTGAAATTGAAACCTAATAATTGATTCTTTAATTTGAATAAAAATAATAATTCACTTGATGAATACATAAAATAATTAAATAATTGCATATCTATTTATATGGAAAAGGTCGGGCACAACCGATCGACATGAATATAATTCTTACGCTCTTAATTAGAAGTTTTATATTCGAGTTTTGAGAATAGATTATTATTTTTAAGGAATACATGCATGCTTTATGCGGTGCAAATCTAGAGTAATTATAGCTTATCGAAGCGAATACAAACATCAATTGAAATGTAATTTAGCTAAAAGGTCTTGGATGTAGTGAAATCGTTGTGATATCTCTCTATCCTGAACGACTGAATCAAATATTTAGGGTTCAAATTCTTGAAACGAAAAACTTTTTGACGTGATCGAAAATGCAATTGTGAAAAATGAAAAAAAAAACTAATAAGAAACGTTTTATTTCTTAAAGGACTTTTATCCAATACAAATCTGACTTAATCAGATCGGTGAGAGATAATTATAAATATCAAATACTATAGGTTATCGAAGCGAATACTGACATCAAGTAAAACCCAGCTAAAAGTTTTTGAATGTAGTGGGATCGCTATAATTTCTCTCTATCCTGAACGGTTGAATTAAATATGTAGGGTTCGAATTATCAAAACGGAAAATTTTTTAACACGATCAAAAATACGGTTGTGAAAATGAAAAAATAAAATTTTAATAGAAAACATTTCATTCCTTAGTGGACTTTTATCCAATGCGAATCGGACTTAATCAAATCAAGTAAGGTATAATTATAAATTTCAAATACTATATGGTTAAATAAAAAAATGATTAAACTTTAATCATCGTATTTTCTTTTGGATCTTTTATCCCTTTTTGAAAAAAAAAAACATGTTACTTCTACGTACCCTATTCTATAGTTTCATTACCATTGAATGTGGATGTCAAATTTATTCCTTTAGTAAAGCAATAATCATTGTTATCTCTCACGGATGTAGCTTTTCTAAAATCGAATAATTAGAATTCAATATTTTTGAAGCGAAATATATATTTATAAGTAAAAAATTATTGAAATTTCAACAAATAGTAAATTTGAGCGAAATTGCAAATTGATTGTAGATAATTATTAGGACTTGTAAGGGCTGTCTCAACACATAGTAAGACAAGGGACTCACCGTGATGTTCAGTCCAGGGTGAAGCTAAAATTTTGAGTTCACAGGTATAGAACTCTAGAAAAAATAACTTATTAAGTTTTTGGATTTTCTTTTTGCATGTATATATCAAGTGAACTTTTAAATGCAAATATAAATTTTGATTAAAGTTATTGAGTTCTGCCGAACTCGTAGACAAGATTACGAATCCATCTCTGATGCCCACAAACCAAATTACGTTGTCATCGTCATTGACGTTCACCAAGCGTAAGACACGTGGTTGGCACGATTGGTTGAGATCATCTTTGGCTACCCATAATATTAAGTGTACAATGCATAATTTGTGTTAAGAACCTTAAAAGTCGAAGCCATCAAATTTAAATTTTAAATCCGTCTCCTTATTTGCTCGAGCACTATCAATTAATTTCTCCTACTTTTCTATGAAAAGTTGGACAATTTTGATCACTAAGAGTAAGGGTACCAATCATTTCCCAAAAAGTAGTATATGACCATCCATTCAATTTTTTTTTTTCTATACAAAAAAAATTCCATCTCCTATTCCTTTTCCCAAGGCTAATAAAGCACCTAGGAACTCAAAAAGTGGTAAACATTCTTAAATAGAGGCAATGTGGTTGACACATGCATTTCAAAAATTCTTAATAAAATTTCTAACTTTTGATTAATATTATCTTTATTTGAAGGCTATCCTTTTATCTCTTTTTAAATATCTACTTCGTACGTTACTAAAAAAAAGTGGAAAAAAAATAGTAGTGTCGAAAAAGTATATGTAGGGAAACAATATACTAAAATATTACTATTAAATTTTCCATTGAAATATGCTCAGTGATTGTTCGCACAGATATTTTAACTGAATCAATGAGAAAAGAAAAAATAATAGTGTTTTTATACGAAAAAATTAGGAAGTTTCTCAATGTTTCAATGAGAATATGTTTTTTATCATGTTTTTTCCCAATGAGCTAATTCGATGAAAAATTCATGTTTTATAACATAAATTTCTCATTAATTTACAGTAGAAAAAATCTCTATTTCTAGCGGTGTGAATCTAGCTACTCATTCACCTACATGTTGTTAGTTGGTTGCTCACCAAACCACTCATAGTGTTCTATTACTTTTTTATGTTCACTTTCACATACTATGTCACCTACTATTTTTAAAAATTATGATTGTGATATTTAACATTCAAAGAAACCAACTCACAAAAAAAGACAGTCTATCGCATTAAGCATATCAAGGGGTGTAGTGTTGACAACCTAATCTAACGTAAATATCAATAACGAATTATTAACGAATTATACCACTTAAATTTGTAAGTTATAGATCACTCAAAATTAATTTTATCATTACTTCAAGATTTTCCATCCAAGTCAACTTACAATATTTTGAAAAAGGAAAAAAGGCAACTTTAGTTGAATGATGTGATTTTTAGAAATAGGTAATGGACAAATTAGAATTTTTCTTCCAAGAATCAATGAAGAGTGTTGTTTAGGCATTTAGGGTCCACATTGATTCTTTAAGGGTTGGCCCAAAGTCCCAAACAACTTGATATGCCTTTAAAGAGAGGGGATTTGGATCAAGTGCAATCATGTTATAGTCATATAGTATATGGTAAAAAAATTATACTACATCATTTAGAGTATATGTATATTTGTTTATATATTTATATTAAGTTAATAAATATATAATACAAATTACTTGATAATAAATATATATAGTTTGATGTAAACATCGATACAAATAGGTTTGCACTGCCGATATTTCATGGTAGTATGGCCCTTGCTCTTTACTAGGACTATACTACATTGAAGTTTTTCTTTTCGAAAAAAATAAGATCACAGCATTGAACGACTCTCAGTTTGAATTTTTTGGGGGCTATAAGATATAGATTTCTTATTCGAGTTTCTTTTTGGCTTTAAGATATAAACTTCTTACGAGTTTTTTTTTTTCTGGCTTTAAGATATTGACTTTTTATTCGAGTTTCCTTGTTGACTTTATATTGAATTTCAATTTGAATTCTTTTTTTTTTTTTTGGCTTTGAACTATTGACTTTCTGTTCAAGTTTCTTTCTACAATATCCAAACTTTACTGATTTAGTTAATCTCAATTTTCACTTGAATGATTGAGGATAGGGGTGTTCACGGGTCGGTTTGGATCGATTATTGGTCAAATCACCCTTAACCAAACCAATATAATTGGTTTTTAAAATTCTTAAAACCAAACAAAATATAATATACATTTAGTGGTATGATTGTTATCGATTTCGGTTCGGTTTGATTCGGTTATTCGGTTATTAACCATATACGAAAATAAAAGAAATGATTCATTCAAATGAGAAAAAAAGACAATAATTTTTTTCAAAAAAAAAATACATTGTGAGATTACCACATAAAACAATAAAATGGCGTACTCTAATACAAAATATTTAAATTATAAATAAATTTTGATTAAAACATATATAAGATAATTAAAATATTCATAAAAAATAATAAATCATGTATATATAATTATAAAAAATATGTAATATAATTTATCGGTTCAGTTCGGTTATTTCTTCGGTTTTTCTGAGCAAAACCAAAACCAAACCAAATATTATCAGTTTTTAAATAATAAATCATGTATATATAATTATAAAAAATATGTAATATAATTTATTGGTTCAGTTCGGTTATTTCTTTCGGTTTTTCTGAGCAAAACTAAAATCAAACCAAATATTATTAGTTTTTAAAAATGTAAAACCAAACCAAACCAAATAAAAATCAGTTTATTTAATCGGTTCAGTTCGATTTTTTGATTTGGATCGATTTTTACCCAAACTGTGAACACCCCTAGTTGAGGATAATACACTCTATTCAAGAAGATTGTCTTTTCTAGACTTTAAATTCAAAATCTCTGATTAAAAAAGTCGATATAATCAATACATGAAGGAGTATACATGCTGATCGATTAACCCTTGTTAATTGATTGGCAAAATGGGGTGTCCACGTTAATATAAATTGTGTGCTATGCAATATTCAAACCAAAGAGACACTCTCACACTTGTAGTTTAATTGCTCTTTTACCACACATATATGACACGTCTCAAATTAAATGTAATAAGAGTGAAAAAATAAGAAATTTTGTATGTTAAATTGATTGGGTATACATGGTTATCCAAGGTTGTCAATAACAGGTCTACCACATCTGGATGAAAAGAAATGGTCGCAAATTCCAACAAAGAAGAAGGGAGAATGCAATGCTCGATGCAGGTAAGTTTTTAACTGTCTGATTCACACTTGTCAAGTTGTTCTCAATTCCGCGTTCGACGTAACATCTAACACTCTAAGGGATATTTAGGGCCAGGCCCACCCAATTTGCAAAAGTCAGTGACAAACTAGATTATGGCCCATCACAATAGGACATTCAATATTTGAGCTTGTTGTTTTAAATGCAAAACTTTCATAGAATAATCAGACACGAATTTAAGTTATATACATTATTAGTATTAAAAGAAATACTACTACATAACCCAAAAGATATTTATAGGGAAATCTTTTTTCAAAATGTGAGATTTTTAATTTGAAAATAAGATAAATTAGTAACTAAAAGTCAAGTGACTTAATACTATAGAAAAAGAACTGTACTACGATTAGGTGTAGCAAAATTAGACCATAAAATAATGACCAGTTCAATTTATTTAAGTTTGATTGAGTTAAAGGCCAGCTTATTTTATTAATTCAACTCATTTTAAAACTGGATTGATATGCGATTCAGATTGACCCATGAAAAATTTCGTCTAAATATTTCTGAAAAATATTTTTCATTTGATATGTTATATATAATCATAAAGTAGGAAAATTATTTTATTTACGCAAATAACTTTTAAAAAAATAAACAAAGAATTTAATATTTTTGCCATCATATTTTCTAACTTGGACGTCCCTGTCTCATTGCTAGTTCTTTCTCGGTTACCAGGTGGTACGTACAACCCACCTCTATCAGTGTTATTTCTCCAGTTCCCCTGATCACGGTCTCTGTAGCCAGCTTTTTCATGGTAGTTGTCCCTCTGATAGTTCCGACCTTGGTTTCCTTGGCCATTGGCCTGGAAACCTCCCAAATAATTCGCCTCCTCATCAGACTCGAACTCTGCTGCTCTACTTTGGGAACTCACAACTTTTACTTTCTCCACATCTGCTGACAGCAAATGTTTTGTCAATAGGTCCATTTGCGTCTTCAGATGGGCCATATCTTGGTCCCGCTCTTCCTCTTTCCTGCGCTGTTCTGCAGACATACCGACTGTATGAGTGCTAGCAGCCGTCTCGGTGTCCCGTGTATGCCAGGCCCTGTTGGTTTTAGTGAGCCGGTCCAGAATAGCTGTGGCATCGATGAAAGTGAGACCCATAAATGCTCCACCTGCTGCGTTATCTAGTGTCGGCTTGGTAGTCGAATTCAGTGCCCTGTAGAATGTCTGCATCAAAAACTCGTCGTTCAACTGATGGTTAGGGCATTGTGTCAGCTTCTTCTTGAATCGCAGCCAGGTCTCGTGCAATGCTTCGTGAGGTTGCTGCCTAAAATTGCTAATCTCATCCCTCAACTGTATCATCCTAGAGGGAGGAAAGAACCTTTCTAGGAAAGCTCCTTCAACTCTCCCCAAGTTGCGATAGAGTCGGGGGTCAGCTCTGTCAACCATAGCGCTGCCTCATCAGACAGAGACAACGGAAACAACCTGAGCCTGATCGCTGTCTGACTCACACCAGGCAATTCGAATGACTTGCAGATACCCACAAAGTTCATCAGGTGTCTGTTTGGATCATCACCAGCCGTACCTCGGAATAATCCCTTTAAGTTCAACAGCTGGAGCATTGTGCTAGTTATGTTGAACTTAGCCCCGGGCGCTAGTGGAGGGAGAATAATAGCGCCCGTAGCACCAGCTCCGTCTAATGCAGTGTCATCCTCTATATCTTCAGCATTCAAGTGATGCTGATCCTGTTGAACCTGCTGTGCTGCAGCGAGCCTTGCTGCCTCCGTCTGGTGTGCGGCCATGGTTTGCCTTAGCGTTCTTGTGAGCTCGGGGTCGTAGGGTAATATTGGTTCACCCGAGCGTCGGGTACTTGGCATGCACTACTCAGTACCCTGTAATAAACAAAAACAACAAATAAAAGTAAAATCAGGAAATATGACTAAGAGTCAAATAAACACACAAGACTTAATAAACAACCGTCTTCCCCGGCAACGGCGCCAAAATTTGATACGCCCAAATTACAACTCCAATTACGAAGCGTAAGCGGTCGCTGTCAAATATAGAACCCAACTAAGGTTGGGGTCGATCCCACAGGGAATAAGGTGCAAATTAAATCGATAGTGAATTAAATGACTAGTAGTCGATAGTTTCCGATAAATCGGGGGGTGTTGTGTGAACAATATTTAACCAAAGCAAATAATAATGTGCGATTAATAATCAATATGAGAGTGAACTAGGGAAATGTTCACCATAGCGTCGTAACAATTTCGACTCCAGGTTTAACCGGGTTCGCTCTATATGCATATCACGATGTGATTGAACTTATGGTATCGTCTAAACGTTTCTCACCCAATTAGACAACTTTCCTTTTCAATTCTCTCGAACTTGAAAAGGTGAACTTCCTTATTTCAATCCTAAACATCAAGTAGATTAATCTAGTTACAGCATTAATCATGAGACGAGAATTGGTAGTCTCGAATCCTTGTAGTTAATCAAATTTCCCGGTTTTAATCTCTTTACTCAAGCAAATTAAACCTAGGCATGTTCTAATGTTTGCAACTACCAGAAAACGTTAGTAATTGAATGATTAACCACGTGACAACATAAAGATAGAACCCTACGCTACCCGGAATCTATATTGCTACTTTAGCCATGGGTCCCACAACCCTAGTTGTGGGAAGTTAGTTACTCATGCTATTAGGAAAAGAGAAGAGATTTATATTCATAATACAGCGAAAAGAATCTTACAATATAATGAACACAAACTTCAATTTATCCAAGAACAAGAATCCAAGATCCCAAGAACAATGGAAGAACAAGATTGAAGAAGAAGACAAACGTGTTTGTTGTGTTTCTTCCTCTCAAAAGTCGCTCAAAATGATCCTAAAACTAATGGGTAATGAATTTGTAAAATGAATGAAATAAAATAAACCTAACTTAGGTATTTATAGGAGTCCAGGAAATAAACCCAAAAACGTTCGGAATCCGCGTTGCGTGTTCTGCCTTAACTTGACGGTTCGGGTGACGGACCGTCACAAGCTTGACGGACCGTCACTCCAAGCCGTCGCGACTATCCAGTGCTTGATCCTTTTTAGTCTCAACTTGACGGTCTTCTTGACGGACCGTCACATGGGTGACGGCCCGTCATGGTGGCCGTCACCACTAGGCAGTGTGCTGCTCGCCTTGACGGTCTTCTTGACGGACCGTCACATGTGTGACGGCCCGTCATGGTGGCCGTCACTCTTATCCAGAATTCTCTTTTTCGCGTATTTCCTTCCGTTTCCATGTTTGTCTCCATTTCCTGAAAATACAACATAAAAACATCAAAAACGACGACGGTTGCTTGAAAACTCACGATTATTCTTAGTTAAAGGAGTCAAATGTGCCGTAGAATGGTGGCACATCAATTGTCTTTTCTAGATTTTAAATTCAAAATCTCTAATTAAAAAAGTCGATATAAGCAATACATGAAGGAGTATACATGCTGATCGATTAATCCTTGTTAATTGATTGGCAAAATGGGGTGTCCACGTTAATATAAATTGTGTGCTATGCAATATTCAAACCAAAGAGACACTCTCACACTTGTTGTTTGATTGCTCTTTTACCACACATATATGACACGTCTCAAATTAAATGTAATAAGAGTGAAAAAATAAGAAATTTTGTATGTTAAATTGATTGGGTATACATGGTTATCCAAGGTTGTCAATAACAGGTCTACCACATTTGGATGAAAAGAAATGGTCGCAAATTCCAACAAAGAAGAAGGGAGAATGCAATGCTCGATGCAGGTAAGTTTTTAACTGTCTGATTCACACTTCTCAAGTTGTTCTCAATTCCGCGTTCGACGTAACATCTAACACTCTTAGGGATATTTAGGGCCAGGCCCACCCAATTTGCAAAAGTCAGTGACAAACTAGATTATGGCCCATCACAATAGGACATTCAATATTTGAGCTTGTTGTTTTAAATGCAAAACTTTCATAGAATAATCAGACACGAATTTAAGTTATATACATTATTAGTATTAAAAGAAATACTACTACATAACCCAAAAGATATTTATAGGGAAATCTTTTTTCAAAATGTGAGATTTTTAATTTGAAAATAAGATAAATTAGTAACTAAAAGTCAAGTGACTTAATACTATAGAAAAAGAACTGTACTACGATTAGGTGTAGCAAAATTAGACCATAAAATAATGACCAGTTCAATTTAGTTAAGTTTGATTGAGTTAAAGGCCAACTTATTTTGTTAATTCAACTCATTTTAAAACTGGATTGATATGCGATTCAGATTGACCCATGAAATTTTTTGTCTAAGTATTTTTGAAAAATATTTTTCATTTGATATGTTATATATAATCATAAAGTAAGGAAAATGGTTTTATTTACGCAAATAAATTTTAAAAATATAAACAACGAATTTAAAACTTAGTAAGAATTGAACGAGTTGGGTTATGACCCGATTTTTAGCCCATTTGAACTCAACTCGTTTTAATCCAAGTAACTTTTGGATGTGTTATTAACTCGATCATTTTGACATGTTCAAATTCAATTCAGCTCGCCTATTTGACATCTCTACTAACGATATATATAACTTAAACTTGATAGATAGACCAAACTTTCCACAAGTAGTACATTGATGATGAAATCTAATTGAACAACTATTCACATATATCCTGGACCATCTTTATTAATACTTGGACCACATGATTGTTGACAAATACTTGTACTTCTTTGGGCCTAACTTGTTCATGGTCCAATAAAATTTTGGATTCCACATTGATTTTTATGATTTGGATAACTATTGGCTGAGTTTATTGACTTTTACTTTTCCACTAGAATACTAGTACACCTAGCACAGATATTTTTTAGTAGGCGTTTGGTCATAAAAATTAAATATTTTTTATTTTATTTAAAATCTTTGAAGTTGGAATTGAAGATAAAATTGTGTTTGATTATACTTTTTTCAAAGAATAGAAGAAAATATTTTCTTTGAAATTCATGAAGATGGAGTGATTGGCTACCTGAACTTCCACTTTGATGGACATGATTCGATTTCTTAGCTTGTAATCTTCATTTCCCTTTCCCCTACCTCCGTTTTTTTAAAAAAAAATAAAAAAACAGGTTATAAGTTGTTTTTCAAATTTAGAGTCCAACTTGGAATCCTCTTCGCATGAACTGTACCATGTGATATCTCTCTCTCTCTCTCGATATCCGGAATTCACTAGTTTGATTAATGCATATCACGTATGTCTCGTTAAGGGGAAATCACTTCTTACTAGGAATTTCTCCTTTGCTAGGGTATGGATTCAAAATTTGAAATTTATGGATTTTAACAACGACCATAAATTAATATACAATAATAATTGTGCTCAAAGTCAAATATTTATAGACATTTAGTGGATTTCTTAATAAAAAGACATTATATGTGCAAAGCTACTGAATTTTTGTAAATACATAAGTTACATGTAGATCTACTTCTAAGAAACTCCATCTATCTCACCACGTCCCTCGCTTATAGCCATACCTATGACGAAAAATCTTGGCAATGTCAACTGGGTTGAATTGGGCTGGGCCATAAAGTATCTATTCATGACAAAAATGTTACTAACATTGATGAAAATCACATGAGAAAAGGAACATAGTTATGGTCCTTGTGCAAACATTTCAAAGTTAAGTGACGAGCAAATTTCACAAAACACGGTAGTATAGAGTGGAATTACATAACGCGATGACACTTTTAATTACAAATCTTGCTCGAGTTTAGGCGAGATACAGTGTATCCGACGCACGTAGAGTCCATTTACACAACTGATGGATAGATCACTAGTAAAGTTCAGCCCAATTACTCATATAAAAGTGCTTAATAGGCTACTATTACAACCTATCAACCCAACTCCTAAGTTTCTTTGATAAAGATAAAGCCCATAGTGAAATTTTGATTACTAAGTAGGCTTGCACAATACCAATAAATTGAAGCCCTCTTCAATATGAGATTGTCAATGAAGGCCCATTCCAGGCTAAAATTTTGGGCCCATTTTGGAAGGATCTATTGTAATCGAATTTGAACATAATTGAGTGTAATTATATGATTTTAGTTTTATTTGTCTGATTAAGTAGTTACTTGATCAATATGAATTTGGGGTAATTAAGGGAGAGCATTTAGCTCTCTAATTTGGATGGAGAAGGTGAGGATTAGTGGTAATTACGCTTGTGCATTCAAACATGACTGTGATTATCGTTTAACAAACAAACAAGTCCTTATAATTATTAAGTTGTGCAACTACTAGCGTATTGAATGCACAGCTAAGTAGTTAAGAGTATATAATAATTAACAAACACACCTCTATCGCGACGATTATAATACATATTTTACATGTTTTTTTGTGGAATCCTACACACTTCATTTCAAGATTAAGTTAATCTAGATACTAGATTACCGCACATGAGTTTTTTCTTATATTTTACTGATTATGACTAGTTATCAAATTAGCACATAAAAAAAGATCTTAAGACAAGAAAAAGGAAAGAAAAAATTCAACCACATAAAGATAACATAGACGAGAAAAATGCTAGACTTCATATGAAAAGACAGAAGCGAACAACTTGTAAAGTCAAGATCAATAGAAACATCCGCCTTGAGCGAACTCAAAATGAACATTTCTGGCTAGTTTTTAATTTAAGAATCGAAATTTAAGACTCAGCAAGGACAACACCATTCAACTAGTTTAGTAGATTAAACTAATTGAATTACAAATTAATCAGTCTAAATAATTATCTTTCTCACTAAAGGTTTGTGTAATTTGTCATACAAAGAGGGACACAATAACAACAACAACAACATATCCATTGTAAACATATCCATCATTATCTCGCAAGTGAGGTCTGAAGAAGATAAAATGTACATTGACGTTATTTCTATTTTTGTGAAGTAAAAATCACTGTTTCTGATAGACCTTCGTCTCAAAAAGAATATCATCGAAACACAAAGAGGGGACACTAAACGCAATATTACAATCTTAATGGATCAAAGTACAAAATATTAGCTTAGAAGTTACAAAAGTTATTAGACAAACAAATATAGAGAAAAAATAAATTAAAAACATTACTTTATTTTAATTTCCGACACAAAATTTTGAAATTCAAAATTTTTGGTATCTTCTAGAATAAACAAAAATATAAGTTAGCGGAAAAATTAAGTCCAAAAAAGACCCCAATAGTGGCGTCAAGTTTAAGCCAATTCTCCAATTTATAAACCCTACCTCCGCATTTCACTTTTCTTCCCTCACAAAAACCCTAGCCCGCTCCCTCTCTCTCTCTTGAAGCCTTGCTGCGTTTTTCCTTCTCATCTATTTCGTCGATATGGTGAGTAAATTTTCGATTTTTTCTACTCTTATCGCGTTTGATTTTCATATTTTAGTTGATTTTTTTTTTTGATTTTGAGATTTGGAAGTATAATCGGCACTAATTCGTTGATTTTTTTGTTTTAACTTTGTTTTGGATGAGCTTTTGAGGATGTAGATGATTTTATGAGTCCGAATGCTATGTTGAATGTGCGACCGAGGATATTAGGTGTTGTTAAGAGATTTAGATGTATAATCGGCCTTAATTCGATGATTTTTTTTTTGTTTTAACTTTGTTTTTGGATGAGCTTTTGAGGTGTAGATGACTAGTTTTGTGAGTCCGAATGCTATGTTGAATGTGACCGAGGAAAATTAAAATCAGTTTAGATTTGAGCTGCTTAGTTTCGATGTGTTGTAAGAGAGATGATTTATCTTGATTGGATTGAAGAATCTGAATACAAGAGAATTTTTGTATAGGTGCGAATCATTTATTGAGTGTAGAAGTGGTATTGATCTTAATGGAGATGAGATTGAGGTGTTTATACGATTTGTTGTTGAGTTGGATGAGCTTTTGAAGATGTAGATGAGTTTATTCTTTGTGGCTGGTAGTTTTGTGAGTTTGAAAGCGACGAAGATTAGGTGTACTGACTAAAATCAATTTAGATTCGAGCCATTTAGTTTTGATGTGTTGTAAGAGAGAGTTTATCTTGATTGGATTGGAGAATCTGAATACAAGAGAGTTTTTGTATAGATGCAAATGATTTATTAGTATCAGAATGTTAATTGATCTAAAAGTAGGATGAAATTGAGGTTAGTTTTGTTATAACTTTGATTTGGATGAGCTTTTGAAGATGTAGATGAGTTTAACTTTTAGTTCTGGAAGGCAAATGAGTCCGAAGGCTACTTTGAACGTGTGACCGAGGAAAATTAGGTGTATCTTCAGTGGATTGAAGAATCTGAATACAAGAGAATTTTTGTATAGCTGCGAATGATTTAGCAGTATTGGAATGATAGTTGATCTTACTGTAAATGAGATTAAGGTGAGTTTTTGTTTCAACTTTGATTTGGATGAGCTTTTGAAGATGTAGATGAGTTTAAGTTTTAGTTCTGGTAGGCGAATGAGTCTGAACGTTATGTTCAATGTGTGCCTGAGGAAAATTAGGTTTAGAGACTAAAATCAATTTAGATTTGAATCATTTAGTTTTGCTGTGTTGTAAGAGAGAATTTATCTTGATTGGATTGAAGAATTTATCTATACAAGAGAATTTTTGTATAGATAAAAAAGATTTAGCAGCATTGGAATGATAATTGACCTTAATGTAGATGAGATTGAGGTGTTTATAGGATTGGGTTTTTGTTTGTTTGTTAAATTGCTCCTTTTCATCGTTTTGGAAGTTGGATTTAGCATTGATTGGATTAGTTTTTGAAGATGTAGATGTATTATTTTGTATATCTGTGAATTTTTTATCAGTATAGGAATGATAACTGAAATGAATGATACATATATCGACCCTAAATAGTTTCAGACTAAGTTGCTCGAACTCGGGTGCGGGTATCTGACACGGATATGGATGCAAAATCTAAATTTTAAGGCTCGGGGGTACGGATCCAGGTATGGATACGGGTTTTGAGATTCGGCTAGAATATTCAAAATAATAAATAGAGCTATAAAGATGTTATTTATTTGAGTGATAAGCCTGTGGAAAACATATGTGTATTTATAGTTAGATTTCCAAGAGGAAAAGTTAAATAGGATTGAAAGTATGCCATGTTTAATCTTTTCCAAATTTGTCCATGGACACTGGTCAAAGTATCTGGTGTGGGTTGACCGAATCTTGCACCTGCACCGCGGCAGCAGATTGAGATGCTTATACGCTTCGTTGAATATTTTGTCTAGTTGCTCCTTTTTGTTCTCCCTAGATGTTGGTTTTTTAACTGTGATTGGGATGTGTTTCTGAAGATGTAAATGAGTTTTATTTGGTCATATGTGATCATTGTTGGATTGTAATTGTTTTAACTGATTTTGCGTGTTGGTGAATCTATTATTACAGGCTCTACCAAACCAACAGACCGTAGATTATCCAAGCTTCAAGCTTGTTATTGTGGGCGATGGAGGAACTGGTATGTTTCTATGTTTAGCTGAGATTTGTTTCTAGTATCTTTTGTTTCAAAGAGAATATCATTTAAAATATTTTGATGTCAAACATATATTTTTTGTTTTGATTTCTTCAAACATATGAAAAGCATTATTAATTAATGAGAAATTTTGATTTGTAATGTTTTTTAAATATGATATTTATGGGGTTACTGCTATTTGTTGTAGCCAATCTGATCTTTGTAAATTGAAGTGAATGTTTCATTGAGATTAGTGGCTTGCTTCCTTTTTGTTTGAGTATACCCTAATGGTTCCTGTTGTAATTGGATTTCCAGGGAAGACAACTTTTGTCAAAAGGCATCTCACTGGTGAATTCGAGAAAAAATATGAACGTAAGTTTTTGATTTCCAGTACTGACAGAACAAAACTTTTGATAACTTGGGTCGTTATCCTGTTCAATAGGCTTGCTCTGTTTCTTATTATATTGGTTTTCCGTGAGTTGATTGTTTATTAAATTTCATTTTCATACAGCCACTATTGGTGTGGAGGTTCATCCACTAGACTTCTTCACAAATTGTGGGAAAATTCGATTTTATTGCTGGGATACAGCTGGACAAGAGAAGTTTGGAGGTCTCAGAGATGGTTACTAGTAAGTGATTCTAGTCAGTTAAAAACCTTTAGTTTCTGCAAGGCTCTGCTGCTCGATGGATGTTATTTGTGACTAAAAGCTTTTACTATCAAATCCGTAGAGTTAATGTGCGAACTTCCAAGTTTCTAAAAATAAGAAATATTGGTATTAAGGTATGCTGTTTGGTTTGTTCTGACTGTGATGAATAAATGATAACATGTGGTGTTCTGCAGCAAATGCCACTATTGGTTGCAATGTGGTCCTGTTTCTCAGGTCATCATATCTGAGGTGACAGTAATTGTGCTCTCACTTGCGTTTTTTTGAGCTCAGTTACAACATTTGAACCATATACCATGCTATTTTTTTAAATTATTTATGTAGAACAATGGATGTCTGCCTTACCATTAGTTGTCTTGCTTGAAACATTATTTTGGCTTCTTATATTTCTCTACGTCAATCGTGCAGCATTCATGGGCAATGTGCTATCATCATGTTTGATGTAACAGCCCGTTTGACGTACAAGAATGTTCCTACGTGGCATAGAGATCTTTGCAGGTGAAGAACTTTTCATTGGCTGCCAGCATTATACTCAAACTTATAATTGATGATATGCAATTGAATCTGAAATGGCTTTCCGTTGCTTCTTCCAGGGTTTGTGAAAACATCCCCATTGTTCTCTGTGGAAACAAAGTTGATGTCAAAAACAGGCAGGTTAAGGCAAAGCAAGTTACCTTCCACAGGAAGAAAAATTTGCAATATTATGAGATCTCCGCAAAGAGTAACTACAACTTTGAGAAGCCTTTTCTGTACCTTGCTAGAAAGCTTGCTGGGTAATGTTTATAAATATAAATCTATTTCCTGATTGCTCGAGTCCTATTTACTGTAAATGTATTGAACCTAGTTTCTTGTAGGGATGGTAACCTGCACTTTGTGGAATCACCTGCACTTGCTCCCCCAGAAGTACACATCGACTTAGCTGCACAGGCAGTGTAAGATTTCTGTTTACTTTTGCTGTGCTTCTGCTAATATCGGAGTTCTATATGTGTATTCCATCGAATTGAGAACTGTCGGGAAGTCTGAAAATACCAGATATTTACTGCTTAATATGTATATCAAAGTTGGACTATTTTCATTGCATCTTAATATGTATATCAGAGTTAGACCTGACGATTATGATCATGAGTAACCCTTGTATATTAGGTTTAGATCATGCAAACTGAGCCTGTTAGTTGCTTGTCTGTGATGTGTTCTAACTTTTGACCATTCTGTCTGTTTATTCAGGCATGAACAAGAGCTTCAACAAGCCGCTAATCAGCCACTTCCAGATGACGATGATGAAGCATTTGAATAGAAGGGAACAGCTGAGAGCGGATCAGTTTTTACCCTGTTGCCCTTTCCATATCCCTAGTCCTTAAATTTTCTATATTTGGACTTCAGTCTTTTGTTGTTTGAGGATTTGTTTGCTACTTCCTTGTATTATTGATTGGTTATTAGATATGTTTGTCTGATGCCATGAGAGGCTGTGGTTTATTAGGTTAAGATAGTGTTCCTTATGTAAGCGCGCACTTTGTACCGGCTCTATTTGAGCTTGTTATACTATTACTTGCTTACATATTTCGACAAATTTCTCTCTGAAAATATTTAAATGTTTACTATAGTCAATTGTGATGATAACTAGTTTATGAGGGCTTCCTCTTTTAAAAGGTAGAAGTTCATTTTAGAAAGTCTTAACATTACATATTCTATTAAAAAATATGAATTTGCTAGCTATATGGTGGGAGAGTTCATAGAATTTTGTGTTCTAACTATTGAGCTTGTTTAAATTTGCTTAAAAAAATAGCTTTTAAGTAGTGTGATTAAAAGCTAAAAAATAACTAGATAAGTGTAGGATAAGCAGTGTTGAAATTGGAAATTTTTTTGTTAATGTGCTTGGTAAACAAGTGTTGTTAAGCACTTTTTTGTTGTAGGAGAAAGGAAAAGATGGAGAAGCGGGATGAGAATGAGAGAAAAAAGTTTACTTCCATACATTCCAGGGCTGAAAAGTGAGGACAATGTTGAAATTAGGGAAAATTATAAGGGGTAAAAGGGTAAATGTATTGGTCAAATTTTAAAATTTTTTTAGCTGAAAGCAAAAAGTTGGGGGGTGGGGGGGGAGAGGGGGGTCCAACTTTTAACTTTTTTTAATTAGTTTTTAGCTTTTTAAAATTTATCAAACACTTAAAAAAGTTTAAAAAGATATTAAAATTAGGGTTAACCATATTTTAATTCTATCTAAACAGGCTTTATACATTATACAACAAAAATTTAAACTTACATAAACTGGTTATATTGTTTAGGTATTTATACTTTATAAGGTTTTTCTAGCATGTACCTAATCTAGTACCTATACCATAATAATTTAGTTATAGATAAACAATACACATATCATTGCATTAATATCCTTATACATGAACTAAGTAAATTCATGAACTTGACATGAATCTAGTTTATTTTTCAAACATGTTCAAGTGAACTAACAATGACTGCACTCTAAGAAACACATGACATGTATGGTATAGAAGATTGAGTGACATTTGTAGAGTACCACATATATAAAAAGAAATTCTATAAGTGAGAAATTTTATTGTCAAATTGATATTTACAACTCATAAAGTTAGACAAACAGAAAAATTAACTAATTAAACTTAATTCAGCTATTCGAGGAACTACTAAAAGTTACTCCAAAGTCATACTCTTAGGGATTGTTTGGTTGGTGATATAATCATAACAATCCTGGGATAACATACATGAAGGACTGTTGATTTTTTTAATTTTTTTTCCACTGCTAAAAACTCGTAAAGATCGACGAATTAAAATTGATGGATCCCATGGATTTTTCATTTCTTTTTTTCCTTATCATCTTGATGATCGTGAACATCTCACTTCAAGTGAGACTAAGAGTATTTAAGGAATCAATTTCAATTCATTTATGATAAATGATATGAGAAACAAATAAAAATAACATCGAAGTGTATCTTAAATTTTATATTAATGATGTGGGTATTTGGTTCAACAACTGAATGAGTCATAGATTATTTGTACATATCTAAATTAAAATATGATAGCTGATGTCTTTTCAAAATATAATTACATTATGAATAGCTCTAAATTCATCTCTTTTTTTGCCTTTTAATCTTGATGATCGTGAGCATCTCACTTGAAGTAAGACTAGGAGCATTTGAGAAATTAATTTTAATTCTTTTTATGATAAACGACATGAGAAACAAATAGAAATAACATTGAAGTGCATCTAAAAATTTTAATTTTAATTTTAATTTCATTTTCATAACTTAATGTGAATATCACAATGATATAATACATACTTCATATATTCTTGTGAAATTCTGAACACTTCATTTCAAGATTAAGTTAATCTAGATCTTAAATCACAATATATGTGATCCTTTTAAATTTACCAATTATGACTAATTATCAAATCAACATTTTATATCATCATTCAACTAGTTTAGTTGGTAAACTAATAGGAATTACAAATTAATCAGTCTAAATAATTATCTTCCTCACTCAAATTTTATGTAATTTATAATATAACTAGGACACTAAACACAATATTCTTTAAATTCATCTCTCTTTTTTTGTCTTGTCGTATGGATTCTTGTGAACATTTCACTTGAAATGATATTATGAGTATTTAAGAAATTAATTTTAATTCTTTTTATAATTAAAAATACACAAAACAAATAGAAATAACATTGACGTGTATATTGTATTTTTCTTACTCAAATTTTGTGTAATTTACAATATAACGAGGGACATTAAGTGGAATATTACAATCCTAGTGGATTTAAGTGCAAAATATTAGCTTAGAAGTTACAAAAATCAGACAAATATAGAGAAAAATTTAAGAAATTACTTCATTTAGTTTCCGACACAATTAAAAAAAAAATACAATTTTGAAATTCAAAAATTTGGTATCTTCTACTTCTTTCGGTTTAATTTATTTATCTGATTTTGACTTGACACAAAATTTTAAAAAAATGAAGAAGACTTTTGAATCTTATAATTTTAACCTAAAAATATGTTAAATGTGTCAAAATATCTTTTAATCTTGTGGTCTTAAATATGACACATATAAAACTGGACTTAATGAGTTATCTCACAAAAAGAAAAGCGATATTTATGACTACTATTCAAGATGATTTGCGTGATTATCAATAAAATTTTGCCATGATATTTGTATTTCTCATTATTTCTTTCTTTATACTGCTTTAAACTGTTTTTTCCTTGAGTTGATGGTCGGTAAGGTCTGTTTACAATTTACCCTTCTCAAACTTCATTACGTTGGCAGTGGCGAAGCCAGAAATTTGACAAAAAGCACGCAAATTTTCTTCTCAATTATGCTAAGAGCGTGCAAAATTAAATACACCCTCATAATAACTAACATTTGAACTCTGTACAAGGTACACTATATAATTTTCCGGCAAAAGTACGCATCGGACCATCCTTCGACTCTATATGTGTAATTATACTGAATATATTATTGATTAAAATGCAAAATAAGACAAACAAATCGAAACAGTGAGAACGGAATATTATAAAAATATAAGTTAGCGGAAAAATTAAGTCCAAAAAAGACCCCAAAAGTGGCGTCAAGTTAAAGCCAATTTGCCCAATTTATAAACCCTACTTCCCCCATTTCACTTTTCATTCACTCACAAAAACCCTACCGCTCTCTCGAAGCTTCGCTGCGCTGCACTGCGCTTTTTTTTCTCCTCCTCTTTTCGATATGGTGAGTAATAAATTTTCAATTTTGTATACAAATTTCACTCTTTATCGCGTTTATGTTTCATATTTTTTTTATTTTTTTTTACAATTTGAGCTAATTTTTTTTGAGATTGGAATGATAATTGGCCATAATTAGTTTGAGATTGATGTGTTTATACGATTTGTTGATTTTTTTTTGGTTTTCTATAATTTGCGCTATTTGTTTTTGAGAATTGGAATGATAATTGATGTTACTGATATAGATGAGATGTATAATCGGTACTACATAGTTTGAGATTGATGTGTTTATACGATTCGTTGATATTTTTTTTGGTTTTCTATAATTTGCGCTAATTGTTTTTGAGAATTGGAATGATAATTGATGTTACTTACATAGATGAGATGTATAATTGGCTCTAAATAGTTTGAGATTGATGTGTTTATACGATTCATTGATTTTTATTTATTTATATAATTTGCGCTATTTTTTTTTTTGGAGATTTTGAATGATGGTTGATGTTACTAAAAGAGATGAGGTGTATAATCGCTCTAAATAGTTTGAGATTGATGTGTTTATATGATTTATTGATTTTTTTTGGTTTTCTATAATTTGCGCTAGATTTTTTTGGAGAATTGGAATGATAATTGATGTTACTAATAGAGATAAGATGTATAATCGGCACTACATAGTTTGAGATTGAGGTGTTTATACGATTTGTTGATTTTTATATTTGGTTTCTATAATTTGCGCTATTTTTTTTTTTGAGAATTGGAATGGTATAGATGAGATGTGTAATCGGCCCTATATAGTTTGAGATTGAGGTGTTTATATGATTCGTTGATTTTTTAATCTTTTTGTTTGGTTTTTATGTAATTTGCGCTATGTTTTTTAGAATTGGAATGCCTAAATAGTTTGAGATTGAGGTGTTTATAAGATTAGTCAGAATTTTTTTGTCCAATTGTCCCTTTTTTAGAAGTTTTGGATGTGCTTTTGAAGTTGAGATTTTTAGACTATTAATTGGATTGAATAGTCTGAATAGATTGAGGTGTTTATGTATTTGTTATTTTTTTGTCAAGTTGTTCCCTTTCTTCGTTTTAGAAGTTAGATTTAGCTTTGATTCGGATCAGTTTTTGAAGATGTAGATGAGTTATGTATAGCCGCAAAGTATTTATCAGTATCGGAATGATAATTGATCATAATATAGATGAGACGTATATTAAATAGTTTCAGATTGAGGTGTTTATCGGAATGATAATTGATCATAATATAGATGAGACATACTTAAATAGTTTCAGATTGAGGTGTTTATACACTTTGTTGATTCTCTTTGTTCAACTGTTCCATTTGTTCTTGTTAGAAGTTGGTTTTAACTTTGATTGGGATGAGTTTTGAAGATGTAGATGAGTTTTTGTATAGCTGCGAACTATTAATCAGTATTGGAATGATAACTGATCTTAATATAAATGAGATGTATAATCGACTCTAAATAGTTTGAGATTGAGGTGCCTATCTATATGCGCTTTTTTTGGGGGTCCAACTGCTCCTTTTTATCCTTCTTAGAAGTTGGTTTTTAACTTAGATGAGTTTTATATGGTGATATGTGATTAGGGTTGGATTGTAATTGTTTTGACTGATTTCTTGTGTTGGTGTTTGTGAATCTATTATTACAGGCTCTACCAAACCAGCAAACTGTAGATTATCCAAGCTTCAAGCTTGTTATTGTGGGCGATGGAGGAACTGGTATGTTTCTATGTTTAGCTGAGATTTGTTTCTAGAATCTGTTTCTTTAAAGAGTATCAGTAATAATATTTTGATGTCAAACGGATATTTTTGTTTTGATTTCTTCAAACATATGAAAAACATTATTGACTGATGAGAATTTTTGATTCGTAATGGTTTTTAAATATGAAAATTATTTCAAAGAATCGAGTAATCATGTATGAGTTTACACTGAAAATTTAGGGGATTACTGATATTTGTTGTAAATTGAAGTGAATGTTTCATTGAGATTAGTGGCTTGCTCCTTTTTGTTCAAGTGTACCCTAATTGTCCCTGTTGTAATTGGATTTCCAGGGAAGACAACTTTTGTGAAAAGGCATCTCACTGGTGAATTCGAGAAAAAATATGAACGTAAGTTTTTGATTTCCTGTACTGACAGAACAAGTCTTTCAATAATTTGGGCCGTTATCCTGTTCAATAGGCTCGCTCTGTTTCTTATTATGTTGGTTTCTCATGAGTTGATTATTTATTAAATTTCGTTTTCATACAGCCACTATTGGTGTGGAGGTTCATCCACTAGACTTCTTCACAAATTGTGGGAAAATTCGCTTTTATTGTTGGGATACAGCTGGACAAGAGAAGTTTGGAGGTCTCAGAGATGGTTACTAGTAAGTGATTCTAGGCAGTTCAAAACCTTTATTTTTTGCAAGGCTCTGCTGCTCGATGGATGTTATTTCTGATTAAATGCTTTTACTATCAAATCCTTAAATTTAATGTGTAAAATTCCAAGTTTCCAGGAAAAAAATAAATATCGGTATTAAGGTATGCTGGTTTGTTATGATTGTTAAGAACTTTTGATAACATGTGGTGTTCGACAGAACATGCCACTATTTGTATTTCTACAATGTTGAGGTGACAGTTATTGTGCTCACACTTGCGTCTCTTTTGAGCTCAGATATAACATTTGAACATGTACCTTGCTATTCCTTTTTTTAATATCAAACACATGGATGTCTGCCTTACCATTCTTGTCGTGCTTGAAGTTTTTGGTGACTGTATTTTGGCTTCTCATATTTCTCTACGTCAATGGTGCAGCATTCATGGGCAATGTGCAATTATCATGTTTGATGTTACAGCCCGTCTGACCTACAAGAATGTTCCTACGTGGCATAGAGATCTTTGCAGGTGAGAAACTCTTCATAGGCTGCCAGCATTATACTCAATTAATAATTGATGATATGCAATTGAATCTGAAATGGCTTTCCGTTGCTTCTTCCAGGGTTTGTGAAAACATCCCCATTGTTCTCTGTGGAAACAAAGTTGATGTCAAGAACAGGCAGGTTAAGGCAAAGCAAGTTACCTTCCACAGGAAGAAAAATTTGCAATACTATGAGATCTCGGCAAAGAGTAACTACAACTTTGAGAAGCCTTTTCTGTACCTTGCTAGAAAGCTTGCTGGGTAATGTTTATAAATATAAATCTATTTCCTGATTGCTCGAGTCCTATTTACTGTAAATGTATTGAACCTAGTTTCTTGTGTTTCTTGTAGGGATGGTAACCTGCACTTTGTGGAATCACCTGCACTTGCTCCCCCAGAAGTACAAATTGACTTAGCTGCACAGGCAATGTAAGATCTCTGTTTACTTTTTGTGCTTCATTGTTTTGTGCTTCTGCTTCTGTTTACTTCAGATATTCACTGCTTAATATGTATATCAAAGTTAAGACCATGATTTGCAGATACTTGTAGCATCTTAATATGTATATCAGAGTTAGAACTGAATCATGAATAACCCTTGTATATAGTAGAGTATGAAAAGTATTTGGTTCTTGTTAGGTTTAGATCATGCAAGTTGAATCTGTTGCTTGCTTGTCTATGATGTGCAAGGTGTCTTTGTGCTTGAAATTTTGTTTACGATTTTTAAATTTTAACCACACACTCTGTTTGTTCAGGCATGAACAGGAGCTTCAACAAGCCCTTAATCAGCCTCTTCCAGATGACGATGATGAAGCATTTGAATAGAAGGCGTAGCTCAGAGCGGATCAGTTTCACCATTTTACCTTCTATATTCCTAGTCCTTAAATTTTCTATATTAGGACTTCAGTCTTTGTTGTTTAAGGATTTGTTTGCTGCTTCCTATTATTATTGATTGGTTATTAGATATGTTTGTCTGTGGCCATGAGGCTGTGGTTTATTTAGGTTAGATAGTGTTCTATTCGGATCCTGTTGTAAGCGCATTTTGTCGAGGTTCTGTTTGAGCTTGTTATAATATTACTTGCTTACATATTCGGCACATTTTCGTCTCTGAAGCTTTTTAAATATTTACTGTAGTGTAGCTTATAAGAGGCGTAAACTGACTCAATAGATGATGATTTAGCTATGTAGTGCAGCCTCAAGCAAAATGTGAAGCAGAACTTGAAGAGGCTAAACAGATACTTTAGTCGTTTTTGTTTTACCCATTCTCAACCCGTCCATATCCTACTCGATCTGCTTGTTTGCCTTTTATGTGCTCCCTAAGAGGCACAAAAGGAGCAAAGTGCTCCAAGGAGACCAAAACCTTGGCAACTGGAATGTGAAGAGGCCAAAATGATCCCCTTGAGCATACAGAAATGACTTAAAAGGTTGATTTGTTATATGATTTTGCTAGCTAAATGATGGAAGAGTTCATAGAAACTGTTATTAACTAGACATTATACAGCAATAATGCCATTACAGATATTGAGGACATGCCAAAGAGGGAAAGTTGGAAATTTGAGAAGCTATTAGTCTTTACTTCCCAAGTGGGGTCTGGGGAGAGTAGAGCGTACACAGACCATATTCATGCCTTGTAGAGGTGGTTTTCATAGGACCCTCGACTCAAGTGTAGCGAAATAAAGTAGTTATGAAAAAGAAGAAAATATGATCACAACTAATAAAGAAAGAAGTACAGAGCATTCAAAAAAGGAATAAGTAACAACAAAATAGAGCAACAATCGAAACACAATAAGCAATAGAAGGTACACATATCAAAGACAAGAACTTACACGAACTAAGTAAATTCATGTACTTGACATGAATCAAGTTTATTTTTCAACAAAAGTATCCTCACTGGTCAAATGGTAGGACTCTTGATCCTCAGTTCACTGAATGTGAAGCTAAATTTTGGAAGCCTGGAGTTTCACATCACTACTTGTCAATGTCAACATGTTTTAAGTGAACTAACAATGACTTGTACTCTGAGGAACACATGATAGATTACCTGTTAGTACAGAAGATTGGATGATGTTTTCGAAGAACTATGTTATATGTAGGTTTTGTTGTCATGTGACCAGGAGGTTACGCATTCAAGCCTTGAAAACAATCTCTTGCAGAAATGCAAGGTAAGACTGCGTACAATAGACCCTTGTAGTCGGACCCTTCTTCGGACCCTGTGCATAGCGGGAGCTTTATTGCACCGGGCTGCCCTTTTTATGTTATTATGTAGGTTCTCTAATTTTTGGTATACGATTGGATGATGTTTTCGAAGAACTATGTTATTGTGTAGGTTCTCTACTTGTTGGTATACGGATTTCCTACTTTAAAAGATTATTTCTAAGGTGCTCACTCCTCACATGGAGGACGAGGATGACAAAGCTAAGTGTAGTGTGATAAAAAAAAAAATTACATTATCTATACAAATTAACTTGTTGTTCTTATGCACTCCACGACTTTCTTATGTTATGGAGTCTCGAAGATTGAATTTAGGTGCTTTGGCCTTACAACGGGCCTAAGAGCAATGAAGTCTCAACTCCTCAATCCCCAGGGTGAGGGAGAGGTCAACCTTCTGTCTGATTCAATTTCATCTATTGTTGCTTTGAAGGCTACTTGTTTCATTTTACACAAGTCACTAATTTCACTTATAATGATAGTTACCAGAATTGGGTAGCCAAGAAATTATACAAGAGGATTCAAAAATAAAAACTAGAATGTCAAAATAGAGATTCGTTCAAACTTGTGTTTAAACCCCATTTACCACCACACTAAATTTTTTCATACGTCAAAGAGATTCAACAGTTTATATATAGGTAAAAAGAATTCGCTTTTGTCTTTTTGCTTTTAGTACAATTTTTTTTTTACAAAGAGGCTTCGATTGAACCCCCTTCCCTCTCCTCAACTCCAACGTGTTACTTGTTAGTGCATAAAAATTAAACTCTTAGGGGTCGTTTGGTAGAGTGTATTAGAAAAAATAATATATGCATTAACTTTGTGTATTACTAGTACCTTGTTTGGTACATTTTTTCGACCTATATATAAGTATTATGCTATGTGTAACTGATACATGGAAAACCATGGTATTAGCAGTACAAAGGGTTTTAATGCATGTATTAGCATGGTTAAAGACACAATTGTCCCTCAAAATCTTTTGGAGGGTATTTATGTAAACAAATATTTTTTTTTAGAAATCATGCAATGTATGTTATTTTTAATACAACAGACCAAACGCTGCAAAAGAAATAATCTTAAGCATAACTAATACCAGCATTACTAATACACCATATTCAACACTATTCTTATACACCCTACCAAACGATCCCTTATTTTAACAGCGCGAAAATATGGGCCCCCAAAATTAGTTTTTGGATTTATGGGTTTTGTTATGGACTCGAGTTTGGCCTTGTCTGATTTTCTGGGCCATGTACCAAAGGTGGGTTCTGATAAGTTAAATCAAAGTTGTTAGTAAATTTGACACACAAAGGGTGCAAAAAGACATAGCATGCTTATGGTTCCTTAATGAGTTGCCAAGTTTGTTTGCATAATGAACCTCAATCAAAGAACCTGTTCCTTTGAAGTTAACATTTCATCAACCACTTAGAAAGACAAATAGTCTATAGACATGTAAACCATAAAAGGACATTGATAACGCTCAAACTACACCTCTATTTAAGAAGCGTAAGCGATCGTTGTCAAATATATAACCCAACAAGGTTGGGGTCGAATCCCACAGAGAATATGGTGATGATTAAGTCTTTGGTGAATTAAGTGACTAGTTGTCAATCGATTCCAGTAAATAAGGGGGGGTTTTGTAATCAAATTGTAAACAAAACAATAATAAACGTAGGGGGTTAAATCAGTAGGAGAGAATGAACTAGGGATGTGTTCACCATGGCGTTGTAACAATGTCGATTCTAGGCTTAACCGGGTTCTTTCTATATGATTTTCACGATGTGATTGCGCCAATTGTATCGTCTAAACGTCTCTCGACCGAATAAACAAATTTCCTTTTCTATTCTTTCGACCTCGAAAAGATGTACTTTTTAGCTTAGCAATCCTAACATCAAGTAGAGTAATCCAGTTACGGCATTATTCTTTAAGACGAGAGTTTGTAGTCTCGAATCCTTGTTGTTTAATCAAGTTTTCCCGGTTTAAATCTCTTTACTCAAGCAAACTAAACCTAGGCATGTTCTAATGTTTGCAACCACTAGAAAACGTGACATAAAGTATGATTAACAACGTGACAATACATATATCGAACCCAACGCTACCCGGAATCTATATTGCTACGTTTGCCATGGCTCCCACAACCCTAGTTGCGGGAGTTTTAGTTCCTCATGCTCGAAGATGAAAAGAAGAAAGTCATGTTCATAAAATAATAAAGAAACGAGATCCTTACAATATATTGAGAACAATCTTCAAGTATCCAAGAACAATAAAAACCAAGAACTCAAGAACGAATCAAGAACAATAATGTTAATTCAAGAATCGTGTTCTTGCTCTCGAAAACTAACTAAAAACGTGTTTGAAATAATGGGAGAATAATTTCTAACATAAACCTAACATAGGGTATTTATAGGAGTCAAAGAAACCAAATCCAAAACGGGCTAGGAATCCCCAAACACGCGGGTCGCCGCCTGAGTCACTGCCTAAGCGTGACGGTCAGGCTGACGGACCGTCAAGGCAGTGACGGACCGTCGCCTGGACCGTCACTGCTAGGCAGTGGTTCAACCTGGAGGTCTGCCTTGGTGTGACGGTCCCAGTGCCGGACCGTCACATGTGTGACGGCCCGTCACTCAGGCCGTCACTCTTAGGCAGAACTTCGTTTTTCTCGTATTTTCTTCCGTTTTCGTGTTTGCTTCCATTTCCTACAAATACAACATAAAAACATCAAAAACAACAATGGTTGCTTGAAAACGTACGATTGTTCTTAGTAAAAAGGAGTCGAAAGTGGCATAAATTAGCGTCACATCAACACCCTCAACTTAAAACGTTCGCTTGTCCTCAAGCAACATAACATAAAACAATAATACGACTCTACTAAGAACACGAACTCATGTCTATAGCACTTCATGGTCATTCTAAACTTATTCAATTAAATCAGGCTCCCTCATAGCACACGTATGTATGAAACACTAACTTGCAAGGATCCAAACATGTCATTCCGATATGATAGAACATTATGCATACACACCCGCAGCTATTCTAACAATCAATAGACAATATAGCCATCTTGGTGCCCTCACCACAAAGAAATCCCACACACAAGATTTGGGACTCGGTAAGCGCTCACACTCACAAACGATTTCAAACAATGCACATGCGATACCATAGGCTTGCCCTTACTATTCTATTTCAGTTCTTCAGAAAGCCGCTCAAGATCACTACAGGACTTGTTTTGGCTTGTAATGAGGCTTCAGGTGCAGGTAGGATACATTTCGGGGTTAGTGACTAAGCCCTCCTTAGAACCATTTACATCTTATCACCACATAACTTCACTTTATCCATCCTTAGTCACCTTTTTATTTCCTTGATTCTAGATACAGGTGCGGCCTCTTTATTGACAATTCTTTTCGTTTTTTTTTCGATCTTTTTCATCTTTCTTTATTTTTCTTTTCTTTTCTTAGGCGCACACCCGGATTTTCATTCTATTCAACAACAATCCTCTCCATCCTCTTTTTCTTCTCTTTTACCACTGTAGTAGCCACCCTCAACTTAGGCTGATTGCCTACGTCAAGGTGCACAATGTCCATTGGTAGGACCAGGGCAAAAACATGGTTTACCTCTATAGTAGCCACCCTCAACTTAGACTGATTGCCTACGTTAAGGTGCACGATGTCCAAGGAAGGACCAGGGCCAAGATAGGGATTCAAAGTTAAACAGGAATGGTGACAGGTTATTGAAAGAATAAGGTCAATTATGGCTCAAACAGGGATCAAAAGGGATTATTTGTATTTGGACGGTCATATAGGCTAAGTGGACTGCATCAAAAAGGGCCTGTGATCTTTTCCTAAGCAACCAAACTTCAAACTTACAAAATAGACCGGGCAAGTTCTAGATGCATGCACAGAGTAAGAATTTATGACAATAAATCTCACACACTCTTAGCACCAAGAAACTATATCGCTACCAACTATCAAACAACCGCTCGGCTTAAGCATACTCATTCTAATCATATTCACACAATGACATTCACGGATCCAGACAGTCAATTGTTTCAACATAAGCTCAAAACCAGAAAATTTTTCAAGGGGCCTCGTTTTTAGACAAGAACAACGCATGCTTGCTATAGACACTAAAAAAATTTTAAAACAACAACCTAAACATGCCGGTTCTACTAGATAGCACACCGGAGGGAAAAGAAATCGGCAACAAAAACCCTCGGTGGTGACTCACAGGTTTCCCAACACCCTCAACTTAGACTCATGCATTGTCCCCAATGCATACATATGAAAACTAAAAGCTGTGAGAATAAAGGAATACCTGTGAAGTCGATATGACTTAGATTCTGGACTGATGTTGGAGACCGCCTGGGTCTCCAAAACAAGAGAACTCAATGGAGTGTGGCGTTCCAGCTTCCTCTTTGGGCTCCATCGCTAGTCGCGACAACTTCTTCGCTCTTTCTTTGCAGATTCTCTTGCGGTGTTTTCGTTTTCTCGATTTACTTTCACCGCCTGCCTCTACATATCTACGCTCTCGCGCCATACTTTTTACAACAGCTAGAGTCTCGACCAAACACTTTTCCTCAAGGTGCACATCCGCAGGAGGTTCCTCAATGGCATTCATGACCGCGACCACTCTCATGTCACTTGGTCGCTTCATCAGCTTGGTTACATCAAACTTGACCAATTCATTGTTCAATCGGAAGGTCAGCTCGTTTTTCTCCATGTCAACCAACACTCTCGCCGTAGCTAACCATGGTCGCCCCAAGATGATAGGAACTTCAAAATCTACTTCGCAATCCAGGATCACAAAGTCAGCAGGGAAGATAAGCTTACCGATCTTCACTAGCACATCAGACACTACTCCAACAGGTCGTTTTATCGAACGATCAGCCATCATCACTCTCATGGACGTTGGTTTAGGAGGTCCCAAACCCAATTTGTCATACACTGCTAGCGGCATCAAATTTATACTAGCCCCAAGATCACACATAGCTCTTCCGAAGTTGAGCTTCCCGATGGTACATGGAACAGTGAACGCACCTGGATCTCCTTTCTTTTCCACTAATGATCTAGAGGAAATAGCGCTGCAGTGATGGAGGTTGTCTTCCGGCTCAAAGCTTACCGTCCGCTTCTTTGTAATCAAGTCCTTCATGAACTTGGCATAACCGGGCATTTGTTCTAGAGCTTCCACCAAAGGTATGTTTATCGAAATTTCTTTCAACATGGTCACGAAGTTCAGGAACTTGCCATCGTCAGTTTTCTTTTTCAAACGCTGTGGGAACGGAGGTGGTGGTCGAGGCATCATCGTTGGAAGCTTTTCAGCTTCCTTACATTTATTCGCAGGCTTTGGAATGTCCTCTTCCTCTACCGCCTGATCATCTTTTGCAGCCTCACCTTGTGCATGAATTACCGGATGTGATTCCGGTAATATTTTTCCGCTTCTAGTGGTGATTGCCATGCAGCTTGCGTCATTTTTCGGATGGGTGGTGTCGCTCGGCAAAGTACCCGGTTTCCTTGGGTTTAGAGATGCCGAGATGTGACCCACTTGCTGCTCTAGTTGCTTGATAGCGGTTGAGTGTGACTCCACTACCAGACTCAATGATGATAACTCATTCCGCATTGCCTTTACCCCAGAGTCAGTCGATTCCACCTTAAGCAGCATCTTCGCCATCATATTCTCAAGTTTGGATGTCTCAGCCTCGCTGCCTGCTTTGTCCCGATTGCTAGGTGGTATATACAACCCACCTCTATCGGTGTTGTTCCTCCAGCTTCCTTGGTCGCGATTTTTGTAGCCACCATTCTCATAGTGGTTTGGATAGTTCCGACCTTGGTTTCCTTGGCCATTGGCCTGGAAACCCCCCACATAATTCACGTCCTCAGTTTCTATACCTTGGGAACTGGCAACCTGTACCTTCTCCATACTTCCTGACGTCAAGTGCTTTGTCAGGAGATCTAACTGTGTTTTCAGGTGCGCCATGTCTTGGTCGCGTTCCTCCTCTTTCCTACGCTGCTCAGCTGACATACCAACTGTGTAGGTGCTAGCTGCAACCTCTGAATCTCGTGTATGCCAGGCTCTGTTGGTCTTGGTGAGCCTGTCCAACGTAGTTGTGGCCTCAGCAAAAGAAAGTCCCATGAATGCACCACCTGCTGCGTTGTCTAACGTCGGCTTTGTAGCCGAATTTAATGCCCTATAGAATGTCTGCATCAAGACGTTGTCGGCCAATTGATGGTTCGGGCACTGTGCCAGCTTCTTCTTAAATCGCAACCAAGTCTCGTGCAGTGCTTCGTGTGGTTGCTGCCTGAAGTTACTAATCTCATCCCTCAACTGTATCATCCGAGAGGGAGGAAAGAACCTTTCTAGGAAAGCTTCTCTCAACTCTCCCCACGTTGCGATAGAGTCGGGGGCCAATTCTGTCAACCACAATGCTGCCTCATCAGACAGAGACAACGGAAACAACCTGAGCCTGATCGCTGTCTGACTCACGCCTGGCAGCTCGAATGATTTGCATATGCCCACGAAGTTCATCAAGTGCTGGTTTGCATCGTTGCCAGCAACACCGCGGAACACTCCTCTCAAGTTCAACAGCTGTATCATCGTGCTAGTGATGTTGAACTTGGCTCCGGGCGGTAGCGGTGGAACAATAATGGCGCCCGTCGCGCCAGCTCCATCTAAATCAAGCTCATCATCATTCCGTGCACCATCGTCCTGCAGACCACCAGCATTCAGGTTTTGTTGGGCCTGCAGTTCAGCAGCGAGCCTTGCTGCCTCTAGTTGTGCGGCCATGTTCTGCCTCAATGTTCTAGCAAGTTCGGGGTCGTAAGGTATAATTTGTTTCCCCGAACTTCGGGTATTATGCATGCACAACTTTGTACCCTGTCAAAACAAAAACAACAAACAAACGTAAAGCAGGAAATTATAACAAAAAGTCAAATAAACACCAAACTTAATCAAAAACCGTATTCCCCGGCAACGGCGCCATTTTTGATAACGCTCAAACTACACCTCTATTTAAGAAGCGTAAGCGATCGTTGTCAAATATATAACCCAACAAGGTTGGGGTCGAATCCCACAGAGAATATGGTGATGATTAAGTCTTTGGTGAATTAAGTGACTAGTTGTCAATCGATTCCAGTAAATAAGGGGGGGTTTTGTAATCAAATTGTAAACAAAACAATAATAAACGTAGGGGGTTTAAATCAGTAGGAGAGAATGAACTAGGGATGTGTTCACCATGGCGTTGTAACAATGTCGATTCTAGGCTTAACCGGGTTCTTTCTATATGATTGTCACGATGTGATTGCGTCAATTGTATCGTCTAAACGTCTCTCGACCGAATAAACAAATTTCCTTTTCTATTCTTTCGACCTCGAAAAGATGTACTTTTTAGCTTAGCAATCCTAACATCAAGTAGAGTAATCCAGTTACGGCATTATTCTTTAAGACGAGAGTTTGTAGTCTCGAATCCTTGTTGTTTAATCAAGTTTTCCCGGTTTAAATCTCTTTACTCAAGCAAACTAAACCTAGGCATGTTCTAATGTTTGCAACCACTAGAAAACGTGACATAAAGTATGATTAACAACGTGACAATACATATATCGAACCCAACGCTACCCGGAATCTATATTGCTACGTTTGCCATGGCTCCCACAACCCTAGTTGCGGGAGTTTTAGTTCCTCATGCTCGAAGATGAAAAGAAGAAAGTCATGTTCATAAAATAATAAAGAAACGAGATCCTTACAATATATTGAGAACAATCTTCAAGTATCCAAGAACAATAAAAACCAAGAACTCAAGAACGAATCAAGAACAATAATGTTAATTCAAGAATCGTGTTCTTGCTCTCGAAAACTAACTAAAAACGTGTTTGAAATAATGGGAGAATAATTTCTAACATAAACCTAACATAGGGTATTTATAGGAGTCAAAGAAACCAAATCCAAAACGGGCTAGGAATCCCCAAAAACGCGGGTCGCCGCCTGAGTCACTGCCTAAGCGTGACGGTCAGGCTGACGGACCGTCAAGGCAGTGACGGACCGTCGCCTGGACCGTCACTGCTAGGCAGTGGTTCAACCTGGAGGTCTGCCTTGGTGTGACGGTCCCAGTGACGGACCGTCACATGTGTGACGGCCCCAGTGACGGACCGTCACATGTGTGACGGCCCGTCATTCAGGCCGTCACTCTTAGGCAGAACTTCGTTTTTCTCGTATTTTCTTCCGTTTTCGTGTTTGCTTCCATTTCCTACAAATACAACATAAAAACATCAAAAACAACAATGGTTGCTTGAAAACGTACGATTGTTCTTAGTAAAAAGGAGTCGAAAGTGGCGTAAATTAGCGTCACATCAGACATATTGGGCTTCATTTTGTTTTTGGGCCTTCCATTGTGGGACACCATTTGAAAAAGCCCACTCATTAGCTCTTTCTTATGATCAAGTGAGGTGTACTCTATTCTTGTCTATTTTGAAAAGACTAATACCTTTTTATATTTGAAAATTTGTTATCCTAAGGGCTCGTTTGGTTGGGAACAAGTTATCCCGGGATTAGTTATCTCATCCTCAATGTCGGATAAAAATAACACTACAATCCCGGGATAAGTTATCCCGCGATTTTATCCCAACCAAACATGGGATAAACTCATCCTAAAGTTAATTTCGGGAGTGGTTATCCTTTCTTCCTTGTACCAAACGATCCCTAACAGTCTAGTTGTCGTCAATGACATGACATGTTGAAAATCACTACGTCAAAAGGTATTGTTGATATGTTGTACATAATTTTAGCTATGTGTCGAAGTCTTTCTTGCTTAAGTGCTATATTCGTTCAAATACGTTATGTATAAAATGAAATGAAATAATCAATAATCACCATATTAGCATCTCCTAACTTAGAAGTAGATTCAGAAATTTAAGTTAGTAAAATAGAATATTACTACATTCATTATTTATTTTTTGTGAAATTTCAAACTTATAACATGCACGTGTATGTTTACATACACATTCTCGTTGCCCTTAATGACGTGCTTTTACTCGATAAAATATGGTCTTATAAAATGAAATGAAAGAAGTAATAGCCATCAAAGTATCTTGACACTAAGAGACGTGTTCAGAATTTTAAATTACTCGACTAGAGTATCACTCCTTGAGGTTGTACTCAAATTTTCTTTACACACCAAACATTTTCCAAAGTGTGTAAAGGGGATTCGGGTACAACTTGAAGGGGTAAACTATATATTGGTTGATAATACAATACATTTAAACAAACTTGTATGAAAACAATCAGACATGAGTTAAAGGGAGATGTTTGGTTTATTTGTCTAGTCCAAGTTTAAAACATTGAAACAAAAATTTCAGAAAATAACAAATGATCCATTTAAGTAGTTGGGGTGCACCTTGTTCACCTTATCAACTTAGTCCCCAATTGATATGTCTCTATCCATGTCTGTTCAAACAACAACCAAAGATGAAGCCCATTCCCCACCCCCCACCCTACCCCATAACTAGCACTCATTGGCCCCTTTTTTTAGGCCATTCTTTAAATTTTTTCGTCGTTAATTAGTGAGCTAAAATTTTGCCTTTAGAAATAGTCATATAAATTTTTCTTGAGGCTGAAGTTTAACGCAGAGCTTTTTGGTTGTTAAGCTATAGAGCAAAATCCAACAACTTCAGTCTTTCTGGTTTGCACTAAACTGGCTTAACTACTGCAGCATATTCAATTAATCTAAATTCAGAAGCTGAAATTTCATCTGTACCATCAATAGGTTTAGCCAGGGCATTTACAACACGACCCAAATAAGCCTCACTCACGGGTATCTAAGCAATTCTTCCCGGCCGCTTTCAGTTAGTGTTCATTGTTAACTGATCGTTCGCTATCTGGCTGGAAAAGATGGTCTAAAAGCTTCCTCTCTCCCAATAAACAAGACGAGATCACCACTTCTCTCAATAATGGACTTCCTTTACTTCATAACCTTAGCCTTAGATGTTCTTTCATAGATTCTTGAACCTTCCAACAGACAAATTTAGTCCATGAACTAATGGGAACAAAACATAATGGCCTCAAAACAAGGTCATTTATGCAAATTCCCTCACCCCTACTCCATACTTGAGGCTATTTTTTAAATTATGACGTTGTTAGTCCAATGGGCTAAATTTCGCCTTTAAAAGTAATAATATAACCTTTTTGTAGATAAATTTAGTTTACTGGACCAAATCAGGGACATAATTTAATAGTGCATTCAAAAGTGGCCATTTGTGCAAATGACCCACCCTATAACCCCACTTCTTTAATGGACTGAAATTACACACTGTGCATTGCCCACTAGGCCATCCCCATCACTCCAACCCAAAAGTGGGTGTACAAAAGCTGGTCTGTTACTTAACTAGCATGTTCAAAAAACTTAGATGAGGGGTTATGGCTTTAAAAGTACACTTCCTACAAGAAAATATTTTCTTGGCCCATTTTGTAAAAAATAATGGGCCCATGGGCCCATTTATAGTTTTTGGAAGGCAACAATTAGTAACTTTCATTGTCGGTGGGTGGTTGTTTGCTTCTATATGTGTGTGTCAAAATTGCTATTCTTCCGGTGAGAATCGTGGTGGAGGGGTAAATACTCGTTCATTTTTAATTTGAGGTTTCGAGTTCTAGTTCTGATGTTGTCCTATTAGTAAATTGTGTTCAAAAACAAGAAAATAGAAAACGAAACAAAATAGAGATATTCCGAGCCCACAATTTTCATGTGTATCCTTGAGAAATTTTAACCCTCTATGTAATAGCAATAACGCAAATTATGAAACTCCGGTGAACTTAAATGGCAGAGTAAATCACGCACTGAACATTGCATCTTTTTTTTCTTCTTCTAAAGAATGAAGCAAAATTTTGCAAAAATACTGTGAGAGTATTTCAGATTTGTCTTCTCCTTAACCCTTTAAGAGCTAAAAGAAAATGCTTCTATATATAAACACAAAACCTTTTTCTCTCTCTAATCAATGAGGAACAAGTTTAAAACATAAATTCAACTAGTCTAATCTTATTATGGGTATCGAACATCGCATGGAAAACCAAAAGAGATTTCTATATCTATATATTGCTGATCCACAAAGTGAATGCAGCCAAATTTCATCATACATCATTTCAAGATTCATCTTCTATTTACTATTATCTTGTATGGTTACCCCTTTTGCCTTTTGTCCCTACTGTTTTATTTCTCTTTTTTTTTTTTGTGAATTGGCTATTCATACTTTTTCTTTCTTCATGATAACTCACTTGACACTTCTTCAAGATCCATTTGTCTTCTTACATATACACACACACATCTACATCTATATATGATGATGACTTGTAAAATATCAAATAAACAAACTTGTAACGTGTCAAAGTGTATTGTTCTTGGAGTTTTGTTGATGTCTATTGTTGCAGGTAGATCGATTGTAGTATTATTTTGTGGTACTTTGTTACTATCTGTTGTTTTGTTATTGTATATTATTGTTGGTACTTCTATTACGTCTTTTTCTAGACTGTTTGTGTCCTGAGCCGGGGATCTATCGGAAACAGCCTCTCTACCTCACCTCTGAGGTAGAGAGATATAGACTGCGTACACTCTACCTTCCCCAAAATCCATTTTATGGGAATACATTGAGTATGTTGTTGTAACGTGTCAAAACCAAAAATATTAACAAAAACTAAAAATCACATGCATAAGCTAAGGTTTTTTTTTTGGGTCATATATATTTAAGATGACACAATGTAGGTAGTGATATTTAATATAGTGAAAGGGACATAGAGTCATAGAGAGCTCTTGGAATAATAAATTTGGGAGTTCTCAAGTGTCACATGGACTATCATGTGATGATATGGTATTTCAAGAAGCCAACATGGATCCTCTTATGGTAGGGTAAAGGGTATATATATCATGACATCATGAGATGTGATGGAGAGAATTAAAGAATTTAGTACACACGTCATTATTAAAAACACGCATTT